>JAJVSH010000011.1:2506277-2582360 GCA_021460005.1 Tetramorium alpestre
AACAAATTTTGTACAAATTATGCATATATTAATATTTTTAGCTCTTTCGCTCCGAAGAACGTGTGTGTGTATATATATATATATATATATATATATTATATATATATATATATATATATATATACACATACACACACATACGTTGTATATATGTATATCTTACTCGCTTAAATATATACCTTTAAGCAATAGATGCAAAAACAATATTTGCATGCGGGACAAATCGGTGCATTATCATCCTGGTTTCTGACAAATGGATGTCTGCAAGAAGTTTGTGGGCAAAATATTACATCATCCATAGTAGCTAATGCTATTTGTAACATGTTTTCTTCGTATTTGGGGAACAAGTCTGGACAGAGAAGCTTAATGTCGTTTTCACTTATTTTGCATCTGCAATCTATCGTCGGGCACAATATAGCGCTAGAATACTCGAGAATTCCGATCGTTATGTGCTTCTTCATACAACTTTTGCAGTAGACGTGCTCACAGTTTTCCAGTTCTATACAATTCAGTCCTGTGTGTTCCTCGAAGCATATGGAGCAAGTGTAAAAATTTTTGTCGAATTGTCTCTGATGTTGCCGCTTGTTGTAAGATATTAATAATTTTTTTATATCTAATGACAAAGCACCATTCTGAGCCCTGTGATCAGATAATCTGGCTAGGCGTAACATGCCTTTATCTCGCGACGTGCAAATCAAGTGTAAGAAGGAAACGTCTAAAGATTGCCACATATTTAGAAAACTGAAAATATCATTTTGTAGGAAAGTTAGCCACAGAAAGATGATTTCGTTGCCCTGGTTTTCTTCCCAAATTTCATCAAATTTCTGACAGACAAAAGACAGCTCCCAAGGCGTCAACCAGACAATGGAAATGTAGAATTTTGGCGGCGTTTTAGATGGATATGTATTCGGGAGATACATGTACAGTCTGATTGGCGGCAAGTGCTTAACGTAGATACTATCGTCGAAAGCCATATCGGAAGGACAACTGTCAGTGAACTTTACTTGTAGTTTCTGAGGAAACTTTGGATATACGCTAACTGTGCATTTTATACATTCGCTTCTTGTGAAGAAGAACTCTGTTTCGTCGTAGATACTGGCAAGAGCAGCTACTTCATCCTCCTGTCGTTGGAGATTACTTGCAATTTCACAAGACATCTTGGGATCTTGATAAGTATAATTTTACTAAAATTTAGATTATAATAAAGTAATTTAATTGACTTTCAAATAATATTCATATATATAGAGAAAAGAAACAAACCTGAAGATAGTGGTTTTGATACTGATATTGAATATTCTATATTCCCAATCTGCAATATAAAAAGACAGACATGTAACAAAAATATGCTCTAGATATAAAACATAGATATAAAATTATAAATAGTAATTAATAGTAATTAATTAAATAGGAAATTACATAATAAAAATTATGACTAATATATTTACATAAAATTTATATTTATTTATAATAAAAATACATAAAATTGCTAAAATAAATTAGAAAACAAATGATTAACAATACGAGCATTAGAAGTTATTACAAAAAAAATTAATAATTTATTTTCCAATGATAAGAAAGACAACATATGTAAATTATAAATACATGTTTTTAAAAAATTATTTGTTTTTCTTATAATTTTGATCTGCTTATATCATTGGTCATTTAATCCATTTAATTTATATATGATTTTATTTTTAAAGAAGAAAAGAAGATTAGAATCAAACTAATTATATAATTAGAAATTTTGCAGTAAGCAAAGCTGCCAGTTGAATTAATTGCTAAATTAGTTGGAGAGTTAACGTTTAACAGAAGTCGCCGATTAAATGGAAATAGTCTCTGCCGATTAAATGGAAGTAGTCACAGAGGCCTGATAAGAGACAGATGATGCTGAGAACAATATGTGGAATTTCTAATAAAAGAAAATTCCTTTCTTATCATTATATCAATTTATACTGACGGATACTTGAACATGGAAAAATAAGAAATAATTTGGAGAGAACGTAATTTATTCTATATTGGATAATGACATGTTAATGTGGATGTAAGGAAATAGTTGATTCTAAAGAGGCTAGATAAGAGAGGGGATGCAATATTTTTTATCTACAATACATATAGCACATACAGTACATATAGTACATACATATGAACATTGAAATATGAAGAAACAAACACGGTTCTATTATCGTCATTTTCTACTTCCTCTTTGAAATTTGTAACGGAAATTATGAATAATCGTAGACTACATGGAAAGTTAAATAAAAGGTTTTCAATCGCGGCGTAACATGTGTATAACACGTGTTATACACGATTGTTAACACGTTCGCGCAATCTTTAACGCACTGTGCAGCAATGATTTTTTGTGAACTAATCCTCCAGTTGTCACATATAGAATCATTTCTAAATATTTCGATATTTAGTAAAATGCATTTTCTCGTAATAAAATATAAATTTTGTCATTTAAATGGAAGTATGAATAAAGATAATTTCCAAAAGATATAAATTGATTTCTGTTCTGTTGAAATATATCAAGACTTTACACGTGTTGCGAAAAATAACGCGACGACTGAAGGATTAAATCTTACCATGTGCGTTGAAGTTATAAGAACTAAATATTTCTCTATCCTCTTTTCAACCTCCTGACTCTTTGTACTTTGCCGTGTCGGCGATATCTAATCGTGTATAAGTGATACAGCACCAACACATATTAAATTACCACTTATCGGAGAAAGAAGCGTGGTCGAACGACAAACGATTCTACGTCGCGCTTGGAGTTCAAGAAGGAAGTGTCAGAAATCGAAATCGATGCTTTCCGTTTTTTTTTCCGAAAATTTTCAAAATTATCCCCTCTATCCGTTACTCAATCCGTACTATCAAACTGTTGCGCGCGTTGCGTTCTCTTGACCTGATTTCCGATTTCTCACCCGGATGCATCCAGATCATAGATATATAGATAGAGCTCTTTATCTAACTTTTCTCTGCGTCAAGATAAGTGGGGTAAAGTACTTTTTCCTCCCTTGCGCATGCGCAATTGACTTCTTCGACATCATTACTACAAAGAAACACACTATTGCGCATGCGCAAGGGAGGAATTTTTAGATATTTAGATGATATAGATAATTTTGATGTTATCTTGGCGAGAGGGGTTTAAGGCAAATGTAAGACTAAGTTCTATCTATATATCTATGGTCGCGGCCTTTTGATTGGTTAACTTCGTGACGCAACGCCTTCGGTGGGAACTCAGCCTTACCCACTTTCCTGTTATTTTATTCCTTCATGACTCTGCATGAGCCGTGCCTGAACACATGCTACACATGGCTAGACACATGGCGGGAAAACGTGCAACCGTGTACAAACAAAATACTCGCATCGAACAGTTAATTTGACAGTTTATCCAAAAGAAATAAAAGTAAAAAATCGAACTTTGCCCCACATTTTACTGCTTGCCCCACAAAGCCCTGCGTTTCGACTTTCAACCGAACCCTGCGAAGCCGATGCTCAAACCAAAAACACGCGAAGGGTTGAATCTGAAGCTAGGTTAAATCCACAAGTTTTTACACGATGTTAATAGAATCAGGGACCTTTCGTGGGATTGTCCGCGAGAGATTCGTGCATGGAACCACTTACGAAATTCCGTCCGTCAAATTCTGACATTCCCGATCGACGGATACACTCGAACATGTCGCATCGCTACTGCATCATTTTTGGGCTACGTTCGAAAACAGCTGAGTGCCTATATATCATTTTATCCTTATTTGTTCACCGAATGTTGAACAAGGATAAATGATACATTCTGAGGACACGTGGCTGTTGTTTTCGAATATAACGCGTTGAGAGGAAAGAAAAGATCCTTGAAACGTGGCCTCATTCAAACACAGATGTTGACAACAATTCAACTCTCGTCCCCCAGCCTTGCATTCACGCATTTATCCTTTGCGATTGTGCGTGACCCGAACTTTGACATATAGATCGATAAAAAAAAAATCCCCATCACTCTATCATCTCTTGTGCGATTGCATAATAACTGGATCTCGATGTTTACTTTGCTGAGGAGAATGACGCACAACGGATCTCTGGGCTGTTCTGCCCATATTACCGAGTCGTACGAGGTAAATACAATCGGCAATTGCCTCTTTCGTTATATCAGAATTTTCCAGTGACACCCAATTTATTATATTCATTGAGAAATCCCGAATATTTTCCCGCTGAGATAAGAAATAGTTGATTTTGGTAGTAGTCTCACACTGAAGTCTGCAAGAGTTTGAGTTAGAAAATATTTCACATTTAGTTATATTATTTGAATTATTAAATTAATGTTATTTATATATATTTGTGTATTATTTAATTTTATAAAATTTGGTTTTGATTTACGTCAGCTGTTTAAAATTAATAATTCAGGCATTTGTGTGTTGTTTTACATAGAGAAATTCACGAAGTAGAGGAATATTATATTATTATAATTATTATAATTAAAAAATTTCTTTTCAAGAAAAGAACAAGCTAAAATAATGCAATTTATGTAAGTAGAAAATCCACATTTAAATAATTATTTTTTGCAGGAAGCCATAAAAGCATTAAGCCTTACTCTCCAAAGCAACGCTGCTTATTTGCAATCTGTTAAGAAGCATGTCGCAAATGATCCTGCCAAGTTGAAGGACACAGAAAAATTTTTACTCCGGTAATAAAGTCATCAGTATTTTAATATTAGTAATTACAATTTAAGTAGATTATTTTGCTTATACTTCAATGAAATTTACTTGTTACTCTTATTGAAACATTATTTAAAATCTATATTAAATGTAAACTTTTTAAATGTAAAGTTTGATTATTGATGTCGTAGTTTTAAAAATCCATTAATTTCAAATCTATTATAGATCTGGTATTACTTTGGAGCAACTGGACAGCCTTTCTGTCATCCATGTGGCCGGTACCAAGGGCAAGGGTACGACATGTGCATTTACAGAGGCGATTCTGCGAGAGCACGGCTTCAGCACAGGCTTCTTCAGCTCGCCGCATCTGGTTTCTGTGCGAGAACGCATTCGACTAAATGGCGAGCCTATCAGCCAATCGCACTTTACTCGCTCCTTCTGGAATGTGTATCGACGCCTGGAGCAAAAACGAGAACACGAGTCCGACATGCCGACGTACTTCAAGTTCCTGACGATTCTCATGTTCCACGTGTTTCTGGAGGCAAATGTTGACGTAGCGATCATCGAGGTGGGAATCGGCGGCGAACTCGATTGCACCAATATCCTACGGAATCCGGTTTGCGTGGGTGTGACGAACCTGAGTCTGGAGCATACCTCGCTACTGGGCAACACTCTAGAAGAGATCGCTCAACAAAAGTCGGGAATCTTCAAACCGCATGCGGTAGCTATCACGGTGCCGCAACCGGAGTCGGCGATGCACGTTTTGCGGAAACGAGCTGTAGAAAGGAGATGCCGCGATTTGCGAATAGTTTCCGCGATCCAAGATCGCGAGTGGATCGATGTCTTCTTGTTGGTATCTTTAGGTATCGATGTTAGTAGCGTGGATCATCAGAATGCTTTGATGTCGATCAGCTTGGCACTCGAATGGTTGAAATCACGTAGTAACCAGTCGATTGTAGACAATAAATACATCAATGACTTTAATTTTGAAAGCGATAAGAATGGTGTATCACAAATCATTTCTTATAATAAAGTCGCGACAGCATTGGCAAATTGCAAATGGCCTGGTCGTACGCAGATTCTGAGCACCAGCGTGGCGGATTTCTTTCTGGATGGTGCTCATACAGTCGAGAGTATTAGTAATTGCGTATCATGGTTCATGAAAGTCAGCCGAAATACCTCCACCAAGTTCCTAATATTCAATGCTAGTGGCGATCGGAATTCTCAGAAATTTATGGAGCTGCTAAAACCTTTGAACTTCGATAGAGTTTACTTCGCTCCAAATTACGCCGGCGTGACCAGTGTGGAAGAGTTATCGAATTACGCGCTGATCGACGAACAGAGAAAAAAATGCAAGAAACACTGCGAGTTATGGGGCGAGAATTCGATATTGAAGAATAGCGTTGCTGAAGTGCTCTACGACATTAAGAGGTATGCATCGTCACGATTGAACAGTCATGATAAAGCAGAAGTACTTGTAACAGGATCCTTACATTTGATTGGCGCGATATTGACTATCCTGGATCCCAATTTGACAATGACCAGTGATTTTTAATGTAATGTAAAATAAGATAAATTAATTTAATTGTTGAATTGATTATTAAAATGCTTGTGTAATCATGACGAAATGACAAATAATTTGAGGTAAGAGAAATACAAGATCTGAGAAGATATATTCAAGAACATGGATAGGATGTTGAAATAATAAAAAAAAATCACTTTTTATAAATCGTAAAATTATATTTAACATAATATTAATAGTAACAATAATCGTACTAATTACTTATTATATTAAAGCGATATCGCATTGTGACATAAATTCAGAGCGACGTTTCCATGATTATATATTTGCAATAATTGCTTTTGTACTTCGATAAAGATCAATCGCTCACAGTGTATCCGAATTGTAAAGTTATGTGGTTGCGAGAAAATTGTGTTGAATTTATTTCATTGAGCGAGCTATGCAGATACGATATCACGGATTATTGTAAATAAGTATTCAAAAAATCTTTGGATGGTATTCTAGTTCTGATTCTGCCTCGGTGTCAGACAGACTAAGTGAAACACCAGTTCTTCGTCTCAGGCGATTATCCTCAGGGCTCTAAAATAAAATAACTATAATTATATAAATCATTGTAAAAGAATTTAATAAAAATGTTTACTGTTTTTAGCAATATACGACATAGAAAAGGTAAATGTTTAAATCTCATTTTATACTATAATATGTATATTTAATTAAAAATTCAGGTTTAATCAAACTTTCATACCATTCATATTTATATGCAGGATGATTTTAGAAACTAAAATAAACTAATCTTTTTCTTAAGTAAAAATAGAAAAAATAAGATATGTCGTTCTGCTCGATTTTTAATTTTCTTATTTATAAAAATATTCAATTTAACATAATATAAATAAAATATATAACTTACTTGATCTAAAATACCGGCAGTGGGCTCGGACGCGTATCCTACTTCCTGCGCATCTTCTTCCAAGTCCCCTTCGTACTCCTCCAGCTCGTCCGAATCTGAATCTATGTCGAGATCGAGATATCGGCTACCACGCGAAACTTTACACACCATCTGCGCGAGATCGGTGAAAGTGTATGAAGAGGGTGACTGTTGATTAGCCGCTTGAGATTTCGCTCGCATAGCTCTCGCATTTTCTCGATCCGCATTGAATCGAGGCAGAATTCCGGCTTTCGATTGACCCTCAAAATACGTTTTTCCTTAAAAAAAAAATGTAATTCATTCCATTTCAATTAATTCTTATAGAAATAGTTTAAATATGTATAACATTTCATTACTTTTTAATAAGAAATTACATATGCTTTGTAATTCCTGTTGTTTACACAATTCTTTATAAATTTTAACTTAGCATAAATATTAACAGAAATTTCTCACCGTGTTGGTATCCCACGTCCTTAATCTCATCGAAATTGGCGAATTGGAGAGTCTTGTATTTATCGATCGGTGGTCTGATGTACTCGCAATAATCCGAACTTTTCACTTCTTCCAACTGGCGTACACAGCTCACGTATGCCAGTCTGGACTGGATATCCGGTAGATTTGGCACTTTCACAGGGGTGGCAAATGGATTCCATCGCTTCCACAATAACCACCAACCAGACAACGAGTCCCCGTAATTCGTCAAATCTGTGTCATCCTGTGAACCAACGTCGATGGCCAGGATGTGATGTGCTCCTTGTCGCAACATTTCATCAGCTTGAACGAAAACAAGGAAAATGCATGAATCGAGGACATTAACATCAATTTGTTATCCTTTATAAAAGATTTATGTTACAAAAAATTATGTAATTTATGTATATTATACAACGTGATATCTATTTTGTTCACGGAATTGTATTTTTATTTTTAGATTTATATATTTCTCTAAAAAAATTTTAGAATACTAGTTGTGACTAAAAGGCGTATCAACAGCCATATTGTGAGATTACAATCAGGACTACACGTAAACGATAGAAAAGATGAATACCTGGCACATTATTAACATAACACCCGTCGACCAAAAGATGCCCATCAAGGGGATCGCAAAGGGGAGGAAAGACCCCCGCAATACTCATACTGCCGCGAATATATCTCCATAGTAAACCTGAGCGGACTTAACTATTCAGAATTCGATAACTGCATCTTTTATCAACGGGAGTGAGCTTGATGTTTCTCGCGATTTCATAATTTTATTTTAGATACATTCGTAAATAAATCAACATTATATACCAAAGTAAATATGAAATGACACGGAATCCAACTAAAATTAGATGATCAGCGGTTGAATAAAAAAAAAAAACTACTCCTTTGTCGCAGAATAAATACAATCGATATCATTTTTTGATGAATTGCCAAATTATATAATTTATATAAATTTTTATTTTATATAAATTTGCTATTAAAGTGTATAAATCTTTAGCCGTACCTCCTAAATAAATTTCATATTACCTTAACACCATTATTACGGTGTTTTCCTTTAGATTCTATTAACTGTGCAAAAATTACAGCCGTTTATTAGTGCGATCTGGATTACCTGGAAGGTTATTGACGTACCCGCCGTCGAGCAGAAGATGGCCATCAACGGGGTCACACATGGGTGGCATATAACCAGACAATGACATCGAGGCCCGAATGTACCGCCACAGCGATCCTAAAGACGACGAATCATTCTCTTTAATATCCTGCATTTACCCGTATACATTAGCCGAGGTACTTCCTATATCCTTAAGTTGCATTAACTGTAATTAATCTGACTTTCTCTTGTGCAAGTGTGAATGATTGTGCAAGATTAATCAATCATTAATCAAAATTAATTGACTGAAACTGCCATCAACAGAGATGATTTAATTAAAAAGAATTTTAATAACGTAATTATATGAACCTTTAGATATCCTCAGATCAGACATACATTTAAACATTCTATTCACATTGAATATTTTATGTTTTTCCATTAGAAAGATTAATAGTGTATTGTGCTTTGCATATAGACTTTTAAATAGCAGATTTTGATGGATTGATGTAATATCGAATTTTTCTTCGATATCATAATTCAATGTTAAGCATACAGGAAGTATATACACAACAATTTGCAATTTTTATACATTCGAGTGAAAATAAAAATGCCTCGTTCGGTTTTCTCTTTAAAAACGGAGAGTACGTCAACAATTCCGATTATCCGAAAAGCTCACTCCCGCTCGTTAGTTTTTACTATCATGCTAATGTGCACATCTAAAACAAAAATTTACATGCCACGACGAAGCTATTAGTGTGAATCAAGAAAGATGTCTCGTATGTTTCCATTTTTAATACAGACATCCAAAACCGACTGCCGAGGCAAGTAGTTTTAGATATTATCTATAAAGTGAAACACATGTCTTACATGTTTATCTTCTGATTCACTCTGGATATATGTAAGGATATATTTTTAATAATATATTAAAGTTTTTTTATTTTTCTGGAAAATTTGCTGCATTAAACTTGCAATATTCTTGAAATTATCAAAAAATTTATAATATAAAGAGCATCTATTTATTATACAATGTTATATTTAAAAATCATAAATGCGTAAAACATCATTGACTGAAAATGAAATTAAACTAGAAGCTTTATCAATTTAGAATAAAAAAAATGCAAAGCACTATATTTTGTACAGACCGTGTCTATGCGTGCGCATACAAGAGTCCGTGATGTCTGTAGTTATAGTGAAAAACGGGAGCCACAAGTCCTCTATATACGTGTCGCCAAAAGTCTGGTGTATCGTCTTGTTAAAATCTTTACCGGAGAACATTGAAGTCATCGGATAAGTTAAGTCCATGATCTGCCGCCACCATTGCGTCATTTTCTGTCAGCAAATAGATATAATATTTTTACAAATATTCCTCAATTTTACGATAAAAATTTCAAAGTAATTATTAAGACAAGAGAAATTAATTTAGATAAAATTTCTATATTTCATGATGGATTAAGAAGAATACGAATTATCATTCTACAAATTTTTGTATTATATTTTAGAAATTTATAGTAAAGTTATAGAATTATAAGAGAACTCAGAGTATATGATATGACGATAAGAATCGCGAAATCCACTTTGTCTCACCTTAGACCACTCTCTAGCCTTTTGTGTGGTAGTGGTGATGTTCTTTTCCATGCACCACAGCGCACCCATAAAGGCGCCGATGCTGACACCACCAACCATGTCTATGGGTATACCTGCCTCGATGATGGCCTTCAGCATACCTATGTGAGCAGCGCCTCTTGCACCACCTCCACCTAGGACGAGACCGACCGAGGTGCCGGTCAGCCATCGCGCTAATCTACTGAAATCGCTGTGTACGTTCGGTTCAGACATAAGCACCTTGGAGTATAATTCATTCTGCAATATATTATATTTTAGATTAGATTATAGAATAGTTACTTTTTCTCTCTTACTGATATTTGCAAATAATTTTTTTTTCTAATAACAAATAAAATTAAACAGATTGTAGGCGATTTAGAATATATTTTAATCATTGCTTACAATTCTATACTGCGATCTTCTGGTGAACATCCGCTTCGGACACTGGATGTGATGGTGGCTAGATACCCACAATCTCATGTTCAACCATTGAACGGTATTTGTAGGTCGCTGTCCATTCTGTTCCTTGTGTAATAGCACTAGTTCTTTCTGCGTTCGCATTACCAGTCGTTCTATCTCACGTTCTGTACGACCAATCGATGGCGGTCGATCGCCCAGACCCACGATAAGAATACAATCAGCTTGTCTCACGCATCGCTGAGTCCACAGCGTGTAACTTGAATCACATTGATATAGAGAGATTCTGTGCTGATCTTCCTGCTGTGCAAGCCAGGAAGTTAATCGATACTCATTTGCAGGCTCCATAATAGTTGTTCCTAAAGTCTATAAAAAAGAAATGAAATTGAAATATATTATTATATTATTGTTGTCGAGAAATCAATAGACTTAATATTTAATCTTTTTTTTATCATAAAACAATTAAAGTAATATTCTAAATAAAAGAAAATTAAATTATGCTATATGTATAATATACAATCCGGTGTTAAATTATATCAAATAAATAATTTTAAATTGATACGATTAGTGATTACGATACAATACCTTTCTTACGACATCTGACGTTAGACGAAGACAGGATCCAATGGCACATAAAGAATGATATAATTCGTAAGTAAAAGCAGTCAATGGTACATCATCTGACACCGGCACTATGGCAACAGTCGAGAAATTTATTTGTGCAGGTCTAGCATCGACTGTTGCTGCGGCTCGTCTATAAAATAACATTTTTTTAATTAAAAAAATTAATTCATACTATAATAGAACATTGATTTATGCGAATAATAATAAATTATTTAATATATCATTAATGAATCACATTTACTGGGTATCATTATTGCCGTTTTTTGCATGTGGTTGCTGCCAGGTGCCGAGTATGCGATGACCAAGAAGATTGATTAATCTAGTAACAACAATTGGATATCTGAGTTTGATCACATTGAATAAACCTTCCGGTAGCTTTGCCAGCTCGGAATCTCGGACCGCCATGACCGTCGTCGACCTCGGAGTTTGCGTGACCATCTCTACGATTCCTACTAAATCTCCTTTTCCGTATTCTGCTACAGGTTCTTTCTTGCCGTTTTTGTAAGTAATTACCGATCGCAATCGTCCACTTAACACAATGAATGTCGAATCTGATTCATCACCCTGTCTATAAACAGCCCGTCCACTTTCAAGGAACAACCAGTCAAGAGCAAAATCCACCTATCCAAGAAACAATAATTTAATTATGTGAATCTATTTCAATAAAAACTATATTTCAAGACTGATAATAGCAGTTTGTTAAGTAAAAAAAAGTATAAATTTACATTATTAGGCTACAAAGATTCAGTTCAACTGAAAATGAAACTTTTCTTTCTTACAGTAATATATTTATAGTAATATATGTTAGAAATTCTTCTTCTAATAAGTCTTCTCTAATAATAAGTTCTCTAATAAATTCTTTTTTTTGCAGATTCCTACCTGCCTCACGAAAGGACTTAATCTGCGAACGACGGTATGTGCCACATGTAACACGACTGTAGGTTGATCCCGCATGATAGTGAAGAATGTTAATTTGCTGAGTAACGCGATACGGCTAGCATGCTTTGCTCTAATTGTATAAAAGGATGGTTCGCCGGTTAGCACTGCTAAACCACCGACAATTTCACCCTGATGAGCGCTGAACATGTGTACCTCTTGGCCTGCGTCCCGACCTTCCGATACGCGTTGGCTTACTATCAACGAGCCCGAAAGAACGTACACGAGTGCGACATCCTATAGTGTGATTAAATGCTGATAATATTTCATACATTTATATAAAATAATCCTTTCATTTTATATGCAACATAAAGCAACAAAATGGCAAACCTTATGAGATTCTTCTTTCATCAGATAAGTACCAGCCGGCACTTCCCTGATCTGCACCTTGTCTTTAAGCACTGTCTCGTCCTCTATGCCAAGTTCACGAACGAATGCGTCAGAGGCTATCTGTACGAACTGAGCTTCATCCAGCTGTTGTTGCTGTTGCTGCGCCGCTTCGTTGGCCTGGCGCTTTTTACTCGAATAACTACTGCCCGGATGAGAGGCTTCCGGATGTGATCCGTGTGTGGACTGAGACACCGTAGGAGGTGGTGTTGCCCAGTGAGAATCGCATTCTGGTACCATCTCTACCGAACTTTGATTACCTAGTTGCAAGCCTTGATTCTTCCAATCGACACTGTTTCTTGCTCTGCAAAGGAAATAATTAATAAATCTGATTAATTACTTTAATGAAATTTGCTTAATCTATTTAACATATTGGACCAAAGAGATATGATTAATATATTTTAATTAAAAAATGTCTTACCGTCGGTTTATAATGGGCACAGGTTGAGAGGAGCTCGAATTAGATGCTTCACGTTGAGGAACGTCGCTGGTATCGTGCATTTCCGACGTACTGCTTGGGAATATACTACTCTCCATGTTTTGCGAGGCAAAGTTCTCTCTGGTTCTTGATCGCACTGGGGAACCAGAAAACGGACTCTGTTTCTTCTTGTGTGATCCCTGATTGACTAATTCTGCGGAAAGGCCGAGATATTGATGCAAAGCAGTAAAGGTAACTCTCTGCAATCGTACCATAATGACCTGGATAACTCGAACAAAAGCATCGGGATAATCTTGAAACACCTGAAATAATATCAACGTTGTGTATAAAATATCGATTTTACAATATATATAATATAATAGAATTTTGAAAAAGAATATAAAATGAGCACAAGTGCGTAACTTACTTCTTGGAATGCACTCATTGGTAACTTTACTACAATAGAATCTTCTACAGCTCTTGCTGATACAGTTTTATATGTACTTGTATGTCCGGTAAGTACATCAGTAAAGCTAAGAAGACTGGTAACGGATTCGCCTGTTTTTACCAGTTTCAACGATATTTGAGAGCCATCAGGTCCAGTGATATATACATTAACTAAACCCTGCTGTATTATAAACAAATTCTCGTCGGGATCTCCAATTTTGAATAGGGTGCTGCCAGCCGGCAAATTCATGATTTCCGTGTACTTGCACAATTTTAAGAACACAGGTTTTTCAAAGTGGCCGAAAACTCTAATACTTTGCAACATATACAGAGCGTCTGGTGGTACCCTCTCGCCAGGGCCTAAATCTTCTTCCAGATATTCAGCCGGTGGTTCCAGCACCTTGAAATTAAACAATTTCCTTAAATATATCGCATAAAATCAATAATTATCGGTTAATTATCGCGAAACGTACTTTGAGTTGTTGTGGGACAGTATCCTTCTTAAGTTGCAACAATCGACGAGCAAATCTCATGACTGCTCTCCTCTTCTTTCCTTGTCCAGTGGCGTGCACTTGGCCACCAATGGACTTTACTTTGCGCAACATCTTTCTGCCGTAGAAGAGAACCTTGTCTCTCTTCCTGAACCTCGGCTTCCCAGTGCCCACCCCAACAAACTCCTTCACCTCTGGCAAGAATTCTTTGTTCTTCCATTTGCGCACCACGAAGATCGACGCAATCAAGAAAATAAGGAGTAAAATTGTGGCAATAATAAAGAGCGTCCGCGACGTTTGGTATTCTTCTATTAACCTCCCAATCCATCTTGAAAATATGTATGATCCCAGGTTCTCGTTGAACTTATTAAATAATTCTAGCACCTGCATTTGAAACAGTCAATTATTAATATCATCTCAAATATATATGCTATTTTCTTAAGTAAAAATATGAGATTATTTTCTATATTCTATCATAAATGAATGATAAATGTCAACTAGAATCATCAAGTTCTTATCAAGTCAAGGTTAAGTTCTTTCTCAAAAGAGACTTTCAACGTCAAAATTATATCGTGCAAATTTCAATCTATCCTCAAAAATAAAAACTGTTTTGTACACAAGGTGGTTCTGAAAGATAATGACATTTCTGATTGATATCAAAATGTTCATTCACATGAAATAATTATCATTGCGATATATCGTTATCTCAAGATTTATGACCTATAAGTTACGCAATGAATAACGCAATGATATAACTCTCTCCTCTCTTACAAAAAAAAAAGGAATATAAATCTTGACAGGCTAATGACACTTGACACCTTCTTAGGTTACGTCTTCGATCTCGGCATTGTAAAAATTCGGTTGCGCGTGTCAGTGATTTTCGTGATTAAATACAATTACGCGCTGCATGTCGTAAGCTGAAAGTCATGTCAATCAAACGAAAATCTGAATAAAATGAGAATATCTTAAGGCAACAAATATGCCCAACCTCCATAGTGGGTAATCATGTCTCCCTCTCCGCCGAAAAATCCGCTCGGGGCAAGATGTGTCAGGACCAGGACCGCATACGTCGGCAAGCACAGAACGTAATCAGCTAATCGAGCCCGTTGGGACGGAAGATTTAATTATTTATCCCTCGAGTAAACGACCTTTGATACTTCGCTCGAGTCATCCAGCGCCATTTTGTCCACGCGGCTACGAGATCGATGATTTAAAATAATTCATACGCACTTAATAATTCAATAAACGCATCTTGGCGACGCGAGCGAGTGTCATAAATTGACGCATAACGATTGCATAAACGATCGCCCTCGGCCGATCAACAATTTAATTCTTATCATTTAATTTCTGCGACAATTACAAACCGTAATTACAAACACGTAATTAATAGTCATGCACGTTATTATTTAATTGTAGATTTGCTTTTTAATTCTACCTTTGCTACTTTTATAAGAATTTAATTAGATTTTTGCATCGTTAATTCGAACGATTGCATAAACGATGCGCTCTCGACCGCAAAAATTTAATTCTTATCATTTAATTTCTGCGATCATTTAATTTATCTGAATAAATCATTTAATTTAATTATAAGCATATAATTAATATTATAGTCATGTACGTTATTATTTAATTATAGATTTTATTTGAAATTCTACTTTTGCTACTTTTATAAGAATTATAATAGACTTTTGCAACGTTAATTCGACGTTTACACGGATTGCATTTTGACAATCGGCCGTCAAGCCGTCGAAGTTAATTAGTTAATTAGCACACTTGTGTATTTAACACAATCGAAATACGTGCGGATATGCAGGACGCGTGCCTTATCGCGAGCAGAGAACAGTTATCGCCAGTGATTATCGATTAATCGCCACTAACGCGTCGTTGACGTTGCGCACGTTGCCGCCGCGAGCGATTCAAAAGTCCCGCGCGACGAGGCGGCGCATGCGCAGGCGTCGTTCGGCTCGCCGCCGGCAGGGCGCGCCAGGCCGGAATTCCGGGCGGCTTTCGGCGGCGGCCGCGGTCAGTGAGTGCCGACGGCGGCGGTAGCGACGGTGGCAGGCTAGAGGCGGGCCAGTCGGTGGTTACGAGGGTGACATGTTGGACATATCCGTGTGACCGTGTGCGCGCGTGGCGGGTGATCTCTGACGCGCGATCCCGTGCGTTTCTCCGGGTCTCGTCTCGTCTCTCTCTCTCTTTTTTTTTCTCTTCTTTCCCTTTCCCCTCCGATCGGATCGCGATCGGGTACCGCACGCACGAGTACGATACACAGTGAGGCAGTGAGAGCACGAAGTGAGGCGAGGCGCGCGCGCGGGCGGACACGCACGACGTCGCCGCTACATGTGAAGTGTCGCGAGGATAATTGTTCGCCGTTGCGCCCCTCCCGCTGGTTTACCCGGCTCAGCCAACATGAGCTGGGGCACGGAGCTCTGGGTGAGTCTCTCGCTATCTTCTCTATTCCTCCATCTTCGTCTCTCTCTCTTTCGCGCGCGTCCCGCCGCGTACGTTCGTCCCTGTCGCACCGCGGGCGCTCCCGTTCGTCCCCGCCGTTCGTCTCCGTTTCCACCTTGCGTGAGATTCTTCTCCGGGGCCGAAAATGGGGTCCGCCGTTTTCCACGCGGCGCGCACCTGACCAGCGGCGCCGTATCGCGTGAAAAACCCGCGGACTAGCGTCGCTCGGACGTCCGTCCCGTATGCGGGCTGCGTTCGGCCATTCGGGGCCCTCAGGTAGCCGTTCGCCCGTTGCGCGCGTGACGTTTTCTGCGGAACGCCGCATACCTGCCTCCCCGGGGTCGAGCCGAAACGGCCGGGGACCCGTTTCCGATGGCCGCCCGTCCCATTCATTCTCTCGCGAAATTCCCTCCTGCGCTCTCGTCGTAAACAACGCCGTTGTTCGCTCGCTCGCTCGCTCACTCGCTCGCCCGCGCGCGAGCGAGCGAGCGAGCGAGTGTTTTTTTTCCTCTCCGTCCTATTCAGCCGAGCAGACGTGCGGACTGGTGCGGGACTCGGAGTCGCTTATTCGCGAGCGAGTACTTCGCGAACGATGGTTGTTGCGGCTGGCACGGATGACGTGCGTGCGCCTCGGCGACTCCGAGTTTCTTTTTCCCCGTGGGGAAAAAAAAATTACGCGTCAACGCTCTCGACGGATACGACGAGTGCCACGCGTCACGGCGACCTGAGCTGTAAGATGTGATTCGGCGAAGAAAGCTGCATTCTTACTCGCTCCCGATAACGTCTTATCTATCCTACCAGCTGAAGCGTATCGTGGTTTCGGGACACGCCTGTCCGCGTGTACGAGATATTCGGGACCAGTATTCTCTCATTATTGTCGCGGGAATGCGTCAACTCTCTTATCTCTGCAGAATGAACGTGGCTCCTCGAACGTTCAGCGGAGAAACGTGATTCATCTGCAGAAGTTGATCCTTGAAGAGGTTTCATATGGCAGTCGCGCGTGGCTTCTTCGTTACGCCACGTTAAAACTCATCACCAGATTTTTCTTGTCGCGCAATCGGTCGGGATCACTTCTTATTAACTGCTATTAGCCGCCAAGGAAACTTCGCTTTGAACAGCCTCGCGAAGACTGTGGTCTCAGTATTATCTCATCCGTTAATTGTTAATTTGTTAAACGGTTTCTTATCGTTATGCTCAAACGTCCATGTGATTGTCGCGCAAATATCTGGAATCACGGAAATCTCTTACACAGGAAAAACGTTTCTTTACGTTTGTTCGACTCGTATTTGTTTTGCTAAAAAAAACACTTCATTGCACAAAAAGTTGATTTCGTTGCATTAAATCGTATTGTTTGAAAAATGACTATTATTTGAAATAGTACTTTAAATACGTTGATTTAAAGAAGCCTACAGTATGTTTCAATTAACAAAGGCTGATTACTTGGAATGATCATTAAACTCGTTAGATTTGTACAAGTAGACTAACTTTATCTCTTTCAAAAAATATTTTATTTAAAGTAAACACATTTGTTTTTTAAAAATCAAATATTCGTATTTGTTACTTCAAGTATTAGTTTGATTGGAACTATTTCAATGATTAAATTTCTTTGATTTCAACATTAATTAAATTCGAAGAAATATTTTTCTCTGTGTCACATCTCGGTTTCACTCGGTTATCAGGTTCATTAAATCGTGTCCCCATCACGTCTAATGAAGCTCCCAGTTTCGGAGAATAGCTAGATACTTTCTATTATCGGGTGCGATCTTATGTCCGATAATAATCTTCATGAATTTTACATAATTTATGTATGTATATATACATGTATTTTCATTGATTATCAATTTAATATATTTAATCCTTCGTCATCGCGTTATTTTTCATATAATACGAATCAACGCGTAGGAAGTCTTGAGAAACTTCAATATAAAAAAAAAAATCAATTTATATTTTACGTTGAAAATTCAAATATTCTCTTCGTATTTTTTAAATTCGCACCTTATTACGAAAAAAAATTGCATTTTATTAAACATCGAGCCTTTAAAGATTCCGTACGACGATTGGAAGGCTAAATTTAAATTTAAATATATTGATAACAGTACCGATGAACTAATACCTATTAAAGTGTACTAGTTTCCACCCTCAGTGTATCACTTATCTATCGGTTTAGCCGGCTACCCATCCGTCGATCTTCATTTCGCCTCGAGCGAGCTCGGTAATTTCACGACTTCACAATATCGATTTTTTTTTCGCGATAACTGCCAGCCCTCCATCGCGTACTTGCCACCCTCCCGCACCGAACTACTTATTAAACGCATCATCTACGTATCTATCCATCTATCGAGCCTTCCAATTCCCCTCGGGCGAGCTCATTGTAGTCTGATGACTGTACAATTAAGCATCACTTTTCTTTTTGAAAGATAAGTGATATTTTTTTCACCGTGTGAACCATCTTCGATTAACAGTTAGCATTCCTCTTGCACAATTTTCCGCTCTTCTCTCTTTAACAGCTGCTCTATCCGTCGAACTGTTCACTTCATCCTGCCTCTCTCTCAGCGCAGCTACTATATATTTTATCCTAAAGACCTGAACTAAAGAGGGTTGTTAAGATTAAAGCACGTGCAAGGGGAAATTTTCTTCATGTGCGTTATTTAGAGCTTTATTTTCTTCTTTTACAATTAATAATGTGCATACCGATGTTAATGAAAGGACCTGAAAGATCGAAAATTCGCCGAAGGTAAAAAGACTGCCTCTTTGAATCTCGATCGTCCGTGACCGTACATAGAAATTTTTTAAAATGCTCCTCTACCGTCTTTCTCTTCTTCAGGGAATACATTTTTGGGAAAAGTAGCGTCTTCCTTCTTCTCCCCCGGAGTCATACCTACCGTCATCGTTTTCGCTGCTATTGTCGTTATTTTCGCCGACAATGATGACGACGACGAGCTGCCTGCAACCGCGATATCCCCGAAAACCAGTTCGCGCTCGCTGAGAGTTTTGCCTTTTCGGTTGCTAGCCGCGGGCGACGTTCCCCGTGTCCCCCCGCGGTTTCCCCCCCTTGTTCTCCACTCCTCTCAACCCCCCTCGGTGTTTCTTTCTGCGCGCACCTTTCCTGCCCCCCTCGCACGACGTCGCTCTCCTTCCCCTCCCCTTGCACCTTGCCCGCGAAGGAGCGTACGTTCTTTTGCTTCCTTTCCCGTGAAATCCTCGACGGTCACGACGGCGACAACGTCGGCTTTGCGGCCGACTCACGTCCTCGAAAGAAAGAGAGAGAGAGGTAGAGATACATTCTGTATTTCAGAAAAGAGTCTGTAACGCAGGATATATGTACGGTAACCATCCGTCCTATATTACATATATAGACATATTCAGAGGACAGTCCTTTAGATTAATTTTTTTCTTGAAAACTCATTTTTGTCCTTTATTTTTGAAATGTTCAATAAATGTCCTACATTTCAGTCTTTATCACTTTTGTATACTTTGTGTAATATTTAAATTAAGATGTGTTTCTTTTTTTATATATAATTGTTTTAGTTTATAAAATTTTAATTTTTTTCCATATAAATATATTTAAGGAAAAAATATTAATGATAATAAATTTACATTGCACTTGTTTGAGGAAGAAGGGCAAGTGCCGATGTCCTTTATTTTTTTCAAAGAAATATAGTCACCGTAGATGTACGATGCACCGCAATAAGGAATTTTTAGTGGTCTATTCTCCCTTTTTTTTTTTTAAACCCGACTAGAAATTATGTTAGGTTGACTTGATATCTTAGAATGACCTGACTAGAATGATATGCGAATCAAGTCAGGTCCTTTTAAGATATCAGGTCAATCTGACATAATTTCTAATTCGGGAATATCACTCTTGCGACAAATATAAAACTGGAAGCGTAACATAGTTACAAAAGAGACGTTAGATAGGTAGGGGAACGATGTGGAGCGTTTATTTTGATATCAAATTGTGAGAAAAAGAAACGGAGAGCCTGCGAGACTTCCCGCCACCCAGATTTCCGTGAACGGCGACACGAGGATGAGAATCGCGGAATCGCGACTTTAACAGCCCTAAATGGGATTAAGAGACGCACGCGCTCATCTTCCCAGAAGAATTCTTACGCATGTTCGTACGTTCCGTGCGCATAAAATCGATTCGAGCATCGCTTGCCAATGACGTCTCCCTGCGTCCCTCTATTAATAATTCATTCGCGCATTCCGTGCGCCATAATCTTGGTTACTTATCCCCGTTATGAGCTCGATACGCCCGATACGTCTGCCAAACTCGTTCCGAAATGCGCTCCGAAATTTTTACCTTCATTCTTCCTCCCTCTATGATTCTTCGATTATCATAGATGCGTTCCTCTTAACGAAAGTAACTGAGGATTTCTGGATTATACGCGCGAAAGGCTTGAGTATCTGGAACGTAACGAATCTCTTCAATTAACATATAACAGTCTGTTAATTTCAATCATTGTGACTTATTTGACGAGTGCCCGTCTCTCATTTAATTCAGCACACAGAATCAAATTTATTTCTTTTGCTATTAACGTAAAAAACTTTAAGTAATTGAATCGGTTTAATCTAAAAGGGGATAAATCATTTTTCATTAATTTACGAAAAGTGAATTTAATTATTTTTGTAACTACAATAAATGGTTAGGTTCTAAATCTAAATCTAAAATTTTCTTGGTTTGCCTAAATGTTATAAGAAAGAATATTATTATAAAATTAGAATTTATTTCAAAGAATAGTGTCAACTCGAGGGCGAATTTGGTGGAATAACTTTATCCCTTTTTAGTAAAAATGTAATTGAAAGAGAAAAAAATGATAACATAAACTAAAAGTATATAAATATTTTATTGGTTTTATTTAGCAAAACTGATATTCATTTTTTAAAACTTATTTATAACAAATATTTTCTTAATATATCATTTATCGTTTATCGGATTTTCTCGTTTTTATTATTTTTGATGAAAGAGCTAATAATTTATTGAAAATAAAATTATAATAATAAAAACAGCTGTTATTGAATGATCGAAATAAGAAATTTTAAGATTTCACATTTTTCTGAAAAAAGTCCATGGATTTATCCCATTTTAGCATAAAATTCTTATATTTTGAGAATTATTTCATCAGTTGAAGCAGCAATATCAAAAATCTAAGAAAACATACCTCAAAAACAATCAAAAATATTTCTTTTTAAATTAAATCGATTCAATTACGTTTTGTAATTTATCTCGTTTTATATTTCAAGTTTAATGGGCTTTTTTTTTACCAGAGTACAGTAAGTTTATGTAAAAATCGTAATAACATGTATTTATTTTGACAGCGTGTAAGACGCGTGTAATGAATTTCTTTCTCTCTTCGTTCTTCTCTGAAGAAGATTCTCTTCTCTTTTCCTTTGTGAAGATGCGACGAGAGAGGCACGCCCGACTTGTACGCCCGCCCGCGAGTAGCAGCAGCTAGCGGTTAAACACGGACGCGTCTTGTATCGTGATTCACAGGAAGATGTACGACACACATCGATGACTGATACGCGATACGTGCATACCTTGGACCGCGTGTCAATTTTACCAATTGATAACGGAAATTACGCCGCTAATCGAACTCTGCCGGTTGCGACTAGATAGAGATCTGGGATGTCGCTTCAATTGATTATTAACACATTGTTACTGAGATATCAAGTACTATACAAGTAGATCGTTATCGAGAACTACGTTACTTCGAAGAAATAATTAAGACAAAAAATCGGATTCATAAAGTAAAATTATTCTCGGCGTCAAGCGTCGATCTTTCTCTCTTACTTTTCGCAAGAATTACTTTCTTCCCGAAAGTGTCGTTGATTTTTCTGTCGAATCGCACCTCCGAACTATCGATTGCTCGATTCACCTCGTAACCAGGCGGCCAGCACTGACCCTGACGAATTAATTTGATTTCCCGACGCAGCCAGCATCGCGGAATCGATAGCGCGCGAAGACGGTCGGGATAGTGCGGGGGATGGGCAGCATACGCGGGACAGAAACGGAGATGCAATCACGAGCACACAGCGCTTACGTCATTCGGCGTACGGTATCACGATTTCGGAAATAATCGCCGGCGATTTCCGATTTCGCGCCGGAGAAAGTAACGCGCGCGACGCGCGCGTTTCCTTGTAACCTTCACAGCTTTTCCCCTCCCGCCCGCACGCGTTCGTTTTCCTTCCACATTTCGTCTGCAATGATGGGATCCGCGCGTAGGTGAACCGGAAGAGAGCGCGGCGACACGGGAGCCAATTCGCGTGTTGCCACGCGATTTTTTTTTTCCTTTGTGTGCAAATGAGCGTCGATAGTGACTTTTCTCGATTTACTATTCGAACTTGATCTTTCCGCCATTTACCTCCAAGGAAGTTCGTTATTATATTATTCTTATAAAGATATACTTTCTCTGAGAGTGCCGATGCTCTATTAGACTCCAGCGAAGCGCTGTTAGCTGCAAATGTGCGCTTGTTACTGCGAGACTTCAGTTGTTCTCTATTCACTATACGCTGCGCACTCCATATTCGTTCCATATTCGACGTTAATTGTTCGACCTTTCCGGCGTTTTTCCCCTGTTTTCCTGTTCGGAAAAAAAGGCTATCCGGAAATAAATCGTTTCTGGAATGTGTCAAATCGTGAAATCACCGCGGCGCACGCAAGTCTGCGACGCGAGATTTCTATGAGCTAAGGATGGTTATTCATCATTCTTCGCTGAAATACATAATCGACTAACGGAAACGTGCTCCGCGAAATTTCCTAATAGAGATTAGGCGAATAAGCGTATTCCGTCTCGTAACCGTACGGACAGTTATCACCACAAAAGAGACTTAATTTCATTATAAAGTTTAATTAATAATTTTATTCATTTTAACGAACAATCAAGAAATGGGATTTAATTTACAATTCTTATAATTTTAATCACACATACGTTTCACTCGTTCTCTTCTAACATTTCTAAACTGAAACTTAAATTATCTAATTTATTTATTTTTATTTTTTATCACAGCCTCAGTCTCTCACTATTTTTTATCCATTTTTCCTCTTTGTTCCCTTTATCTTTTTTCTTTTCCTTTTCCGTTCATAATTTCTTTATTCTCTTTTTCTCTTTGTTTAGTTCCAAATTTTATCATTTCAAATTTTATCATTTCAAATTTTATCATTTCATATTTTATCATTCCATCTTCATTTTTTCCTGAATTTTTCAACTAATCTCTTGTAATTTCGTAATAAGTTCCTGTATCAAATAATTTATTATCTTTCTGCTGCTCACAGAAAACATACATCCCATCTTTTTTCTTCAGCCAATATTTGTTTTCCATATTATTACAGCTTAGTCTTATTAAAGCTCTAATTATCATTCCTTATTTTTCTTTCTTTTATCTCAAAATTGTATTAATCTGCTCTTGAAATAAAAAAAAAAGCCAATGACTTTATAATATAATTTTTACAAACGTAAGAATTTCGATTATAACATGAAATTTTGCGGTACTATAAAAAGAATTTTAATGTAATATTTACAATATTTGTTGAGAAGATATCGTCGGAGAAATTTCGATATGTATGTATCTTCCCTCATTGCTTGTAGAGGAAACCGCTGATCGTTCCTAACTGTACCGCCATAAATTCTTTTTAATGACAAAGTGCACCAAGTGGAAACTCTTATCGAAACGCGTGACGTGATTTAAATTTACCGTAAAGAAAAGGCATGAGGAAGTGGCGTACAGTAACGACTTATTTATAGCATAATTATGATCGCGCAGCGAAAACTGTTTTCAGCTCTAGGATTTATTCGACCGGATGTTGCTCTTATCATTAAGTCGTGCTTTATTTCTGGCATATTTTTTTATCGATTCTCCTTATATCCAGAAAATGTTTTAATATATGCGTATATGACAACATGAGCTAAATCATGTTTAATAGAAAATAAAAAAGATAATATTCGATAGAGAAATTGATCTGTGTCAATTTTTAGAATTAATTATATTGATATCGACTTGTAAAATTATCAATTACATTCTCTCAATTAATCGTTTTAAGTATGTCCCGCCTTTTAATTATCGATTTAACTTGGAGGAAAGTAAATTACAACGAGGATTTTAATTTTTGAAAAACGGGCATGCGTCTCTCGACGTTTAATTAACGGGGAATGTCTATGCGCGTTTGTAGCAATCTGTTATGTACGATCCAAGCGTTTTTCGATAGAATCGCGTCGCGGCGAAAGGGTTAACCGGGGTGATCGGGACCTAGCGTGACACCACCACCTAAACGGGTTTGTCCGGTTTGGCGAATTCCAGTCAACACCGTTATTATTTGCTTTTCCCGGCTTTACATTACTTTCGCTCGAAATCCGCGGAAATCATTCTGCCTTTCGGATAATTTGATTCGCAATAATTTCGTGTTTTGCACGCTATCCTAATGGATATTATTTTTATATATGATATGTTAAATATGTAATATTAATATTATCTATAATTTATGTAAAATTCGCATTATACGTGATTTTTAATTGTCTAAAAATTTTAGTTTTCATAAACCTTCTGTTGCTTCTACGATATCTTTTTACACGGTATTGTGATTACGAGGTTATCTAAAATATATATCACAATATCGACATCTTATCAACGTATGTATATTTCATTTTATGATCTTTATCGAGTAAGGACATCCTGTTAACTTTATTACTGTAATTTTCACATCTTTAATTTCTCTTTCATATCTTCAGAAAAATAAATTTTTCTTTATTCAATGAAATATATTAATTTAGTTTAATTTCTTTTTGGCTTGAGATTAATTAAACTAAACTATTATGTCAAATAAAAATTTTATTTGGTTTAAAAAATTTAAGCCAAATTTTATTAAAGCGTGTAGAACATTTTCTACTTTTTTGTAAATGGATAAATAAATGACCAGAGATATTATTTTATAAATTTATCGAATTGAAAATATAATTCACTGACGATAAATTCGTTGACATTTTTAAGCTTGTATACACGCATCATAGATTCCAGTCCGAAATTTTAAAACGCCTGCAATTCCCACGTTTCATGAACAATCGGTGCCCATTCTCTTGTACGGTCGACCGAAGAGGTTTGCATGATTACACGCTTCGCATCTCGGTTGTTTACCGAATTTTACGAGGTGTGCGGAAACAGCGTTAGGATGATTTCCACCATTGTGTAAATGACACTGCTGGGAAATGTCTGCTGCATGATATTTCGTTCATTACGATCCATTTCCTATCGAATATTCGATACAGTAGAATTGGTAGAATAAATTTTTTTGAAAATTTGGGTAAATCGTTTCGGTATCTATATCAATTCAGTTTTTATCCCATTTTATCCCAAAAGAGATCTAGAAATATCACAATCGGAGAACATTTAATCTACTTGTGAGAGAGCGAGATCTTTGGAGAAAATCAGAGATACTTTCGGTTTTATTAACATTGAGGAACTTCCGCTTTTCTGTGAATGCGAATCAAATAATTCGAGGGACCAGAAATTCGGCTTCCGATTTCTCTGGAGAAATTTAATAATATATGAATATTATATTACACATTTCATGCGTATACACACATATTGCATAATTTTTTTTTCGGATAATAGTAGGTCAGCGTATCAGAGAGAAATTATATGCTCTACATACATTATAATTATTCCATGAATAATAATTTTATTTTATACATTTCATGGATATGTACACTTCTATTTAATTGATATATCAAAAAATGTTGAGAAAATTTTGTTAAATAGATCATTTCGGGGATGCCTGGGAGGAATGAGAATTACTTTGAGTATTAAAATTATCAAGCGTGCGATGATTCCTCGTTTGTCGCGGAGATGAGTATTTTTGCACGACGCACCAGGTGTCTCGCGAAACACGCAGCAATAATTTATTCTCGTGACGAGACTCTCTCTCTCTCTCTCTCTCTCTCTCTCTCTCTCTCTCTCTCGTAATCTTGCGACACGTAATATTTGTCTTCTTTGGAATGTGCATTTATAAAGTATATGTATTCAAATATGTACTTATCGTGAATTTATCGAAAAACATACCGCGCATGTTTAATCGTAATACGGCGCAACGATTTCAGTAGCGGCTAAATTACGCTTATAAGGTATAACGATCTATAATACGAGCGCTCGAAAGGAGAAAAACTGGAGATTTTCCGACGATATTATGCTACGACATTACGCAGCGGGTGAGGGTTAACGAATTCCACGTTCGCGCGTGACACCCCATAGACTCGCCTGTCTCGCTTTTTCCCCGAGCACGCAGCGTGCGTGCGTAGCCGCGTGGCCGCGAACTGCAAAGGGAAAAGAACCTGCCCCACCCACGCGTCGCAACGAATCTCTATAAATATCCGAACTCTCGAGAGCGCGCACGTACTCGCGGCTGCACGTGAGAGAGTGAAATGTGTAATGAGAGCGAGAAAGAACGTGCTGATTAAGGCCGCGCGCAGATCTCGCAGATTGGAAAGATTTTTCCATGCACTCGCGCACGCACGCGCGTGGATGCCCGCGTGCTCCAAAGTCAGGCGATTATACGAAACAGTTATGAATTTGAAAGTTATTAAATTATAATAATAAATTATAATTATATAAATTTCAACTCTCTTGCCTAATGAAATGAATCCGTCAAAATCGTACAACAACAAAAAAAAAATGATTAAATAAAGTTTGTACGATAAAATAGATTCTTTCTTGCTCGTCAATCATTTTGTCAAAATAGGCTGAAGCTTTCGAAAACGCTGTTAAATTCATAGTGTCAAATTATACTCAATTTGAGTCATTTTTAATTGTTCCATAGGTCGCCACTGCTCCTACTCAATATTTCATTAATTTTGACTAAAACATTTAACGGGGAAATTAATTAACCTATTGAATAAGGCTTTACTCAATATGTCGCTAATTTTATCTCATTGTTTTAGTCAAATTAATCGAATATTGAATAGAAGCAGTGGTAACCCATAGGAGTTTACAGTGTATGAATGAAATTAATGTAAAAATTAATATAATAAGAATTTATATAATATAGTAAATTTATATAATAATAAGTAAATCTTTACGACATTCATCGTACTACAAGTATGAGAGAGACTCGATTCCTTTCGCGGCGGCCATTCGGTCTTTTTATTTTTCTCGCTGTTCGTATACCTAGGCAATCTTACGTAAGGGATAAAGTATGCTAATTTTCTTGCCTTGTGTGCAGCACGATCTACCGAGTAATAATGCATAACGTAACGACGTTGTGTCACTGCGCTCGGCGCGTAAACCGTTTGTACTATACCGATAGTTTGAGGAAGACAATTTTTTGGTTAGAAAAGTTTAGAAAAGATATTTTCTGCCCGTACGTCTTACGCTCTCCGCGAATTTGTAATATCGCGGGATTATCCCGTGTATAAAAGCCGACAAGTTTAATTCGCGTTTATGACCGTTGAACCATTATTCCGGCAGGAACAAAGCGCTGTGTACGCGACGCCGAGGGAGACCCACGCACGTTTCTTATCACCGCTCTGCATCCTCCGTTGATATCGAGACCTAGATTATTTCTCTTCGACCTGCCTCCTTTCTCTCTGCTCTCTCCAGACATTCATTCTCATTCAATCTCATCATTTTCGTTCCGAGCGGCAGCGAACGAGACGAACGCTCGCATTGTGATTCATACGGCTGGAGATTAAAAGTGCATTCACGAAAAATATGAATGAGTCACGCGCGCGATCGTATTGAGTCGCGATAAGCTGAGAGCAATATCGCGAACCGGCGACGGCGATAGCGACTTCTTAAAGTCCAATTAAAAATCAAGAATCACTTGCGGTTATTTTCCGATTGTCATCGATTAAAAACGGGAAGACAAATAAAAAGAAGAAGAATAGAATTTGGCAGAATAATTCTTACTTAAAATCTTACTGATAATCGAGTATTCAAATTAAAATTTCAATAAAAAATGTCTCGATTATATTGAAACTAAACGAAACAGGATTTCGTTTAATTTCTTCAAAATTCAGTCCACGAAGGGTCACTGGTCTTTAGTCGCTCACATCGCGCAAGACTTAAGACCGACGAATTTAGTCATTAAAGTTTGCCGGAGAAACGAGGCTAGGACGAAAATTGTCGAGGTTTCTTCATAATTCTCACAAATGTACGGTACGGCGACCGTTGACACGTGCACGCGTCGTCGCACGTCGCGAGCGAGACGCACGTACGGCGCCTCCGTCTCACCTCGCACGCATAAACATGCGGTACGAATTAATTAAGGTGGAATCGGCGAAGCGTCCGTCAAGCGTTCCGGCGTGTCGTGGTCAACGACTGCGCGAGCCGTCGTGTCATTTATTCGTTATCGTTACTATTTTTTTCCCCCCCCGTAACCGCACCGAGATAGCGAGGCGCGATTGCTCGTATTCGCAGTGTCTTTATCGAACGAGAACGACCGTATCTCCCGATGCATCGCAAACAATTAAAATGTCAACGCGTAACATCTATCAAGTTTATCGAAATGTCGTGACTTTTGCGCTCATCAGTGTGAATGACAAATAAAGGAGCTCTGCTCCGCAGTTTCTTCAGCGCAGTTCATTCAGCGTAAGATATTTGACGGGATAAGACGGACCGAAAGAGAGAGAATAACATAGAATAATAGTTACAATATTTATTAATCCAATATATCCAATAGATAATATTAATATAATCACAGGAAGTCCTTTAAAACAATGGCTTGCAAGTGATTTCGGAGAGGTATGAGTTTTCGTGGTAAAAGAATATCAGTAACATTCTGCAAATATTTTCCAATGAGTTACTCGATGGAATCCAAGAATTATACTTGTTCGGGGAAAAAATGATGATAAATAGGAAGATAGAATCTCGAGATAAATCGTAGATTAGATAAGTATAACGCGAGGCAATTGCGAAATCGACGATGACAATACAACTCATCACAATCATTTACGTCGTTATTGTTACTTCGGTGTGTTCAATGCCTATAAATATATGACGCTTCATTATGCATGCCGCCGATATTACATCTTACGTGTGTATCGATGCTGAATGCATCGATGAGATCCCGCTGAGATTCATTCTTCTTGCGTGTCAATAGAATTTAAAAATCGTAATGTTCAAGGATATTTCTTAGAAGAATCTTATCCCATCTCAAGACGTCTGCGCGTAATTGAGACTTGTCATTAACACACAAATATTAATTTACTAAACGAAATGGATAAATTTTGTTTGGAGAAATTAGATTAATTTAAAATTAATTATCATTTATATTGCATTTGCAATTAGTAATCGAGTAATTTATATTGTGCGATTTTGCTGCAATTTAGTTTAAAATAACTTTTTTCTTTGCACTATTTTTACTTATCTTGTGCAATGTGTTAAAAATATGACGCCTGTGTAAAATCACGTGGATTATGCTCACAAATCAATCGAAAATCGTAGCAACTGCAATTAAGTAGAGGTTCGTATAAGTTCTAAACTTACAATATCGCTCGCGCGATAGTCAAGTGACCACAACAAATTAATTAACGTCAAGGGTGGGATTAACGTCTGCGATCGAGCCTGCACTTGTATGCGGAGATGTTACAGGATTTACGGTGTCTATTAAAAGCTCAAGAGCAAGTATCTGTTCGTGCTCACGAATGTGCGAAAAGCACGGCGCATGCCGGCTGCCTCTTCGACCTTTGAATATTTTCTAGATAAGAGTGCCTCAAGCTCTTACGTGTGTCCGTACAATTACGCGCGGTGTCACGAAAAGTGACAGTAATAATGTAGGAATAATTCAGGAAGACAAGTGAATGAATAAACGCGCGTGGCCGAGTATGCCTACCGGTATTTTTCTGATTTTATGTACTAATGGGCCAGAAAAATACTGGTAAATTAAAAAGAGTGGCCAAAATTATTAAACTTTGATTCTAATTAGGACTAGATATTAAAACTTTATTTCTAAAATCTGAATATGTGTTATTTTAAAAATAAAGTAAAATCGAAAGAGAATATTAATGATACAGACAGAATCATGTTTTTAGTGAAAGAGCTACTAAGTGTAGCGATGCTACATACATCCATGAATTATATAATTCGATGTTATATCGTGTCATAAGACGCTCGTTGCCGAAAAAAAGAAACGAGACGAGGCGTCAGAGATGCCCGCAAATTTCGCAGAATATTGTCGTAGGTCAAGACGGACTATCATCGTGCCGCTTTAGCTCGAATGCTAACGGAGCAATGGGTAAACTTGTCTTTCCTTCGGTGAGAAGCGAGATATCACAGAGCCGGCATTGTGGGTCGAAGGGCCCTGACTTAAAGTTTATGGGTAACAAAAGGGAAACTCGCATAGATTTTTTTCTTTATGAATCACCGAGAAATCCATAAAAGATCGCATGTAGTGAACGTTATTAATTTTGTAGATGATGCATGATCGTTTTATATTCTAATTATCAATCAAATGTCTGTTTATCTATGTAAAAGAAATTTTGCAAAACATCTAAACTCATTTTGTATTCGGTGATGTTTGTGTCATCGTTTCATCATCGTAGCGATGAAATTCTAATTACCTACTTATAATTTCCACGTGTTCTCAATAATCATAATCCCGTCACGTGTCCGACCGTCGCGAGGGCTCTCAAAGTGCACGATCTACGATTGTACCTATCGCATTGCGCATTTTATCGCGAACACTGGAAGTATTGTGCCTGTTTACGAGGTGAAGCCCCTGAATTCCGTGAGCCTTACAATGCATAGCGAAGCGTAATAATGACTGACTCAATGTCACGTTTTTGGATATTTTTTCCTCATATGCCTTTCTCTATTTCTCTAATTAATTACAAATAAACAAAATATATGAAATAATAGTATATATGTATATGTATTGTTTTTTTTTTTTTTTAAATTAAATATTCACCGACTCTGATTAACAATTCTTTTATTTTTTATTTCAGTAATAAAGAAATGAAAGAAAACTATAACATTAGAATAAAAATAAAATTGAATAACATAAAGTGAGAATAATAATAAAAGTGTAAATTTTTGTGCACAAAATATTTCTATTAAATATTTTAATTTCTAAGAAATATTTTACATTTTGCTTTTAAAATTGTTTTATAATTATTCAAAATCAATACGCTCTCAACTCTTTTATACCGTGAAATCATAAAAAATTAGGTCGCAATATTCACTAAATTTTTTAACAACGCATCGGATATCTAGTAACACTTTATTGAAAAAACAATTAGGACATAACTTTATATATCTAATCATTGGATTTTTTCATAAAATCTCCAAAAGCCAACAATTTGACTCTCTTGTCTTGTGTCAAGACAAGTCTTCATACAAAAATGAAATGCGATAACAAATGGAGTAAAAGTAAAAATTGTAGATATATATGTATATATTTTTTTATTTTCTAATTTAATATCAATTAATAATCAATTTATAGAGAAAAATGGCCAAATTAAAGTCTAGAATTTTTTGTTAAAGAGAAACATATTTCAATTCTTTGTAAACGCTACACATCGTTCTTCCGCAATTCTATTATTGCATTTCTTTTATTTTCGTACTTCCTCTTTCTGCTTCTTTTTACCTCATCTTGTATCTCTCTTTTCCACTTGGTTTTTCTATATCTTGCTCGTTCTTTATTTTCTCATTCGTTCCTCTTGAATTGCGTGAGTATACAGAAATGTGGGATCAATAGGATGGAGGGTGTGGGAGCTACCCCTAACGTTGTTCCATGACTCATAATACACACTTGTTCGAACCCATGGTAGGTTCGCTCCGCGACTCTGTTTTCAAACTATTTTTATGATGTACCTTTTTATTCGCTTTGACTTTAGAAGGCACACTTTTCTTATTGATCGTCTTCACAAAAATGTTTCCTGTTCCATCTCCCTCTGTATCTTCCTCTGTAGCCTCTTTGTAGATATGAGCTGTGCCGGAATCTGCTAATCTAGAGAAAGAAGAAAAGTAGGAAGATAAAGAAAGTACTTCCATTCTGAAGAGGATGAATTTTTTCAATTTTTATGTGCTTGAAATTATTAGGCTCAAAACTTCGAATTTCTTTCTTTCTTTATATATTTATTTATTTTAGCTTATTAAAAATTCTTATAACATGATGTAATTTAATGTGATCGGTTTTTCTTGAATTCCTTCAAGAACATTGCCCTAGAATCTTCTTGAATCACGCTACGATCTTCGTGTATTTGTATTGCAACATATTCACAGAAAAGAGAAAATTCGAGAAAGTATAAAGTAGGATTATAAATCATTTTGAATTTTATCGGCATTGCGAGAACTTGATTCTTCGATTCTCCATCCGATTTTTTCGTTCTCTTGCCAGCGCACCTTTTTGGAGAAACTCGCACCGCGATGAGTCATAGCTTGTCGATGTGTTTCCCGTGTATCGACCTGCGACACGGTCGAAACGTAGAATTGGGTAGCATTCACCCCGCTGGGGTGGGGAAAGATCAATTCAGCATAATGGATATAATTTAATTTGTTTTTCCATCAAATCGCATAATCGATTCAGCCCAGAAGCGACGGTGACGTCATCCGTTGAATTGCGACCGTCATTGATACTTGGAGCACACACTCGCTTGCTACTATACAAACATCGATTCTCTATATATCAAGGGTTGAAATGGCTTTAACATGATCTCAAATTTCAATGCAAAAATAATCTGTTTGCTTTTGTAATCGTGCAAACATTTAAAGAACTATATGAGATAAGTATATTATGAGAAGGAAATAATCAGATTGTAAATATACACAATGAATATTTAGTATATTTCAATTCTAACATATTTAAATATATATATATATATATATATATAATGTGTTATAAATTGCGTTGCATTATTTTTTAATGAATATTAAAAATATTAAGTTCTCTTTACGCAAATATATTGTATCACAGGATGACCAGAACGCTTATATACTTCGTAGATTTAAAGATGTGATAAAATCAATGTGTAGAAAACGATTTGAAAGCTTCCGAAGACGAGCATAATGAATATAATTTCTTTAAAATTATTTTTTCCAACGTTATCAAGTTTATTAATGTCTCTTAATGAAACGTCATATATGTATATAGAACATATGTCTTTCTACGCAAATTTCTTATATGTTTATACATTGACATCAAGATAAATTCATTGTACTATTATTTTGAAATTTATGTTTTTAATTCAGTAATCTAAAATCAAACAGAAATCTTTAGGATAAAAATTATTTTTTATTTAATTTACATTAAATAATTTATATTAAATTTATATTGAATAGTTTATATTTAATTTATATTAAATAGANAATATATATTAAAAAATATATATATTTAAAATCATCGAGGAAAAATCTTGAAAAAATCATTCCACGTGGTTTTTTTCTCGCGTATCTGTAAACATCGCGAGAAAACGTTGGAGCGTTTTGTTTCAAGTGTGACTCAAGCTGTGTATTCGCTGAACAGATCCAAGTTTGCAGTACCTGCAAATATGCGATACGCGATCGTTGCTTCGCAATCGGCGGCGTTATCGGCGTCCGCGATATCCGGCGTGAAGGAAAAACGGAATCTAATAACCAGGCGTCGAGATACCCCGGGCGGGTATCTCGAAGGATAGAAAAGAACCGAACGATCGGTGATTGCCCGTCACCGCCGCCGCCGCTGCCGTCGGTTCCACGCACGCCGTACCACGGCGGCGCGTGTTCGAAAGCTGCGCGCGCTATACGGTGACTATCACCTGCGCTACCAGTTCTCCGTTATTTCATTGCAAATTACTTGCCGTGCCACGAGCCGCGTTATACAGTTATCACAATGAGAAAGTTGTTCCGATCCGAGACGTAGAGACGCACGAGTGACTTCGTCCGTGCGCGATTGCGGCTCGTGTGAGTGTGTGAGCTCGAAGTTGAATCGCACGCAGGCCGTAAACCTCGAACGAACGGAAGAAAATCGCCGTGAAAATTGCGAATTGAATTTACAGTTCAACAGTCAGCCCGTGCAATCACCCAATTCATGTTTGCTCCATTTTTATTCTTCCGGGCGAGCGCTCGCTTTGTTTTCAGACTAGAACATCCGTTTTTCGTTGGTTGGTAGCGTTACGGTGTACATATTAGTCCTTGCGTGAAGGATTCGAAAGAGTGATAAATCGGTATAAAAAAAGTGGCAAACTGCTAATTAAGAAATTAGAGTTTATAGGTCGGGGGATTTTGGGAAAAAATAAATTCGAATGTAGAAACTTTACAAGCCAATGCTCTACGATTCAACAGGTGTTTATCGATTCAATGGCTACGAGATCGAGGACTCTAGCTGAGGAATTCGATACTTCTATATGAATTTTAAATGTAAGAAGTAGAAAGAAAACGGTAAAACGCCTAAAAATCTCTTCCGACTGAATTTAATTGCTCGAAACTGATTCCGAGCGTTTATGGGACGCAGTCAGGATGGATTGAAGATTATTATCTCACTTGCGCAGAGAGAGTTAATGTTGCTTATTTATTAAGTTATTCACGGTCGAGTGAAGAAAAATCTTGCGCGCGACTTCCCTCTTCCATTCCGCGCCGTTCGGCTAACCGGACCGCAAATCGCGCACACGTGACTCCGCTGTTCCGGTCGAGATCTTGTCCCTCCTTTTTTTTTTTGTTTTTCTTTTACGATCGCGCCGTAACGCGGCAAGGTGAGACACGTCGCAAAAGAAGACTAAGAAGGACGCGCGCGCGCCACGTATGGCCGTAAGAAGTCGCGTGGCCCTTGAATGGCCGCTCGTTGGAAATGAAAGTAACACGCTTCGAATGCCAGCGTGGACCTTCCGTCTCTCTCTCTCTCTCTCTCTCTCTCTCTCTCTCTCTCTCTCTCTCTCTCTCTTTGTCATGCTGCAACGGCGACCAGATCTGTCCTTAAGCCGTGGCATAAATGTCGAAAGATAAGATCGTCCTTGAACGCTAAAGCTCGCATTCCTCCTCAAATAGTGAGCGAGAGATCCCGATTCGAGACGTCTCGATCAATATCGCGTCTTATTCTATTATCCAACTTTCTCATAGAATATGGAAGGAAAACTCACTTTTTTTTTATAATAAAGAGAGAACGAGCTCTAGTGTCATTGAACTATAGTCATGCAATTCTATCCCGTAATTGAAGAGTTTAATGCAACAAACGAGATCAAGGAAAGAACCAAAGATTTGTAAGACTTGATTGTTTTATAAGAGCTATTTATTTAAATTATTATGTTATTATTAATATAATTTCAAATTTATTACCTCGTCATTGAATGTGCAAAGACTAAGTGTTGATAATGGGAAAATTGCCGGTTTGGTTTACAAACGTAAGGCGAATAGTCGTTATTTTGCGAACGTATAGAGAATTTGTACGATGCTAACTGTAATATGTCATCAGAGTTGCGAATGCGCGCACTAACTACGTTTGTGTACTTTGCTTCGGATAACTAAATGTTATGTCCAGTTTCACTTTTCGTGCCGAGCCGCTAAATGACGTTCAGAAATCTTTCCGCGCACGTTGCTTGCGAAATTCCTCATTGTCCCGCGGTGGTGATGGAAGAGGTGGAGGAAACGAGGGGCGTATGTGTGCCAAGAGGTTTTTCTCAGTCGTCGACCGCGATAGATACGGTCGGATTGTTCGTTCGACGAAGAAAAGTCTTCACTCTCTTGGCGGCGAAATCGACAATTTAGACGAAGGTGTTTTAAGAAATTGAAAGAAAAACGAAAAAAAAGGAAAGATTCTTTTTCTAAGAATAAATCTTGTTAAGATTTTCTTGCATATTTACTCAAATGAACATTTTACGTCTGTCTCTTTGGACCGTTCTCTATAAAAGCGTAAATGCGGAATATAGTAGATGTCATTTTGTCAATGGTCGATGTTTTTCTAAATATCTTAAATATTTCTAATCTTATAACATAATTTTTTCCATGTTTGTAAACCAATTAGTGAATGTAGAATATTAAAGTGTATTTAAAATATTGAAACTCAAAGGATGTTCTATTGAATATAAAAGCTGCACTTGTGTACACTATTTGATGTTCTTTTCTTAAGTAAATCTTATATATTTTATATATTGTAATTAAATATTATTTTTTCTCTAATTTTCTCTGTCTGTGCTTACAGGACCAGTTTGAGAATCTGTCCCTGCACACGCAAAAAGGGATAGAGTTTCTTGAGAGGTATGGCCATTTCATACGTGATCGGTGTGCGATCGAATTCGAATATGCAGCGAAACTCAGGTGAGAGAACATAACATTTCTTAAGAATAAATTAAGAAATATGGGAAATTCGGGGAAATGGATGTAAGATAAAGATGCTTATAGACACATTTTCGAGGCGCCTGTTTCTGTGTATTGAATATGAATATTTTAATTTGTGATTAACAGAGATATTTTATATATTTAATATTTAAAAATGAATATAATTTTTTGTGAATATATTTCTCAGAGTTTTCGTCAAATAATCTGCAGTTTGGTTTATTGTGAGATTAAATCGGGGCATTCTTATAGCTACAAGAAACTGGAAAAAATTTTTAATTTATCAATTACTATAATTATTTTTATTTGTCTTTTTTCCGTAACTAATTTTCTTAAAGACGAAAAACACAGACGCTCAAAGTTAAAGGGAAATACCACCGAAACATTTAGTTATGAAAATAATTTAAAGCGAGGGGAAAGAAGGAATAATTTAAAGCAGAGAGGATAGAAGGATCAATGGCAGGTGCGCAGGGCCCCTCGACGCTTTCGTACACCTTGCACCTTGTACCCTGTCGTGCAAGTCAACGTACACGACGCTTCTTTTTTTAAGTGCCTCGACAAAGGGTGAGGCATCCGAGGCGAAATGATTTCAATGGGACATTCTGTATAACGAGCGTGTCTCACGCACCCTGTAAGTTCAGGGACGAGGCGAGATCTGCAGCGACTAATATTGTGTTAAAGGAATCCCTTGTCCGTTTCTGTGAATGCCGTCCACTGTGGCGCACTTTTGTTCTATCGGGTGTCTCGAAATCCATCCACTCCGGTCGCTTAATTACTCCGTTTTGCATTACGCTTAATTACTTCGTCGCATATTCCGAAATGCTTCGTGCAACATTAGTCGTAATTAATTGCACAGTCTGTCCCTCGGTGTAATCCGCGAAAGTCTAGTCGGTACGAAATTCAATAGACCTATCGGGACGCGAATATTTTTATCGCTCTTCGTTTTTGGACGCAACTTGTACTTAATTAAAAATTATTTGGAAATCGTTTTGCGCCGCCGCGTGGTTTGAGACGTAATCTTCCATAAGGCAACTAATTACGGTAATAATTACTTCAATAATAATTATAATTATCATTGTAATACAATCGAATGGTTATGTCAATCATGAGTCGCATAAATTTGTAATTAAATTTGCACGTCTGATGGGAAAATGTATAGGGTGTTCTGACCGTCAAAATTGATTTGAAATGAAGGGAATTAATTAGAGCCGAAGGGACGGCGTGCAACTCTACGAGAAAATGATTTCACGCGCTTCGCCGCGCACGTTCGCTCTTGCCGCTGCATACGAATCCATTGCGCGTCCTTCGTCGATTCACTTTCGTGCAGAATCGCGGCGGTCATTGCACGCGTATTCTGGGACGATTCCGAGAAAATCGTCCCGACTCCCGTGTAACGCCCAAAAAATTACGCGACCGTCGAATAACTACAGGAACAGTTCCGGGTACTTGGGGGAAAGAGAATTGCGCATTCGGTTGATCCTTGGAAAATCATAAAATATTTCATTGCATTATCCTCGGAGGAGCGATTTTCCGAGCTGTTTTCTTCAACTCTCTTTTTTTTTCTCTTCCTTCGCGCTGCCTCGCTGTATCAAGAGCGCGTGAGATTCAACGTGATAGTATATTTATAGATCGACGTGGCGCACCATAAGAATTAAAACGGCACGCCCAGATCCGATTTAATCTGCGCCGCGACCGAAAATAATTCTGCGCACTCGCGATCTGATATTTCTTCGATTATTGCACGGCGGCACAGTCCGTGATTTGACCCCTTGATGCACCTCGACAGGCCGATATGACCGCGTGCACTACAGTAAATTCCCGACTGGCGGCTTTTCCCGTAAAAGGAAGCGAGTGTGTGGAAATTGCGCGATATTTGCGCAATTCTTGCATTGAAATGTTATTACAATTGCATCATTGTTTAACCCGTTCGCTACCGCGTCACTTTTGTTAGAGATCGTTATCACATGTGACTAGATTATTATTTAGAATATAGAACCTAGAATAAAATATAAAATTTAGAATATAGTATATAAAATCAAGAAAAATATAGAATTTAGAATATAAAATTTGGAATCATTTAATAAGTCTTTTTAATACATTTTACACGTGCATAATTGTAACATTAAACGTATTAAAGGTACAAAATTGTTAAAAATGTAGTATGGTTTGTGCGTTCATCTTTTATTCACCTGAAGAAATTAATTTGTCAGATGATAATAAATCTGACTAAAGCGAATGTGTTAAGAGAATTATTATTTTTGCTCACTGATGTGAATGAATCGCGAAACGCTTAATATTTACACAATTATTTATATATATATGATTTTAGAAGTGATATTTATTTAAGATATCTCTGTATTGATTGAATTACTCTATATAATCTTTATCTATATAATCTTTTAATAGAATTTATAGAAAAATAAAATAAGATTAAAATATATTAAGTATTTCATCTTTTATTCATCTGAAAAAATTAATTTGTCAGATGATAAAAATTATGTTTTAATTCTTTAGAGAATTATGAGAAAAAAATGAGAAAAAATTGCAGACGCAAAAATCTAGAGGTAATACAGAGATCGTTTCTCTGGGCAGTTTACTTCCGGGTAATCTAATAGTTTCTGTTATTTACCTGACGTTTCCTGGCGATGTCATTTCACCTTCGTGAGAAACGTGCATCAATAATCTTATTTCTCCCGTCTCTGTTGCAGGCGTCTCGTGAAGAGTTATCAACCGAAGAAGAAGGAGGAAGAGGATTATCAGTAAGTATAAAGCACATACTCGCACTCTCTCTCTTTCTCTTCTCAAGTTACCGGCAATCTCAGATAGATTATTGAATCCACACATGTATACAAAATATCAAGGAGTAACAAGCACATATTTAAATTGCAGTCGAGATAAATTAGACCACTGTGGCTAATCGAGGGAAGTAGATAATTGCACCGTGACGAATAAAACAATAACTTTCTGAGGGGATTATTTTCTGAAGGCAAAAATTGGATTAATTAGCATACTTAATTTTCAATTACTTCTCGTACGATATAAAAATATGCTTTATAATTATAAACTGAGAGAAAAATATAGTTACTTTTGGACCCAACTACAATTTTATAATATTTCTAACAATAAATATGATTAACTTAACTATATGCATCATTATGTTAATCATAATTATTATTAGAAATATAAAATTGTGATTGGGTCCAAAAATAACTATATTTTTCTTTCAGTGTACGTAGCGTGTTGAACGTTCATTGTATTTCCGAACGTACAACCAGGATTTATTAAAGCAAAAGGTATATAGAAAATATTTTCTCTGTACAAGAAATATTCTTCTAACCGATCTTCATAGGTTCCGAGTTCTTCCACGGAGCCATAATTAATTTTCTGACTCGGCGCACAGAATATGCGCCGCGCGAGTAATTAAGCGCGCACAGGAGCGTGGTTAGGTCAGGGTTAAAATAAAACGGGAGTGGAGCAAAATCAGGGTTAAAGTAAGTAAGCGAAGTAAAGTCTCGCCTTAACAGAAATTCTCCGACGGCTCGCTCCCATTTTTCGTTTTCGCGCAAAACGTTCTTTCGTTCGTCATGTTTCTGCAAACTAGTAAAACGTCAACGCTCAAACATGTTTTACAAACTCTAATGAAGAAAAAAAGCATGAGCAGCCTGCTTATCTCGCGACCTAGAATTTAATCCTGATCGAAATTAGAAAGTTACAATCAATTTTTGCAAACGTGATGAAAATGTGATATTAACACCTTATACCTTTAGGTTTCTATTTCTTAATCTTTTCTTTAGACCTCTTTTTGATACGTGTCAGGGACTCGGTAACTCGTTAGGAAAGAGCCAGAACTTTATATTACATATAAAAAATTTTTAAATTAAGTGGAAACTTTACAGAGATTATATCTTACAGTATAGACGAGATCCTTTATAAGATCAATAACTACACAAAAAATATCCTGACGCTCTCAGTCTGTTCAAGAAGTATAAAGAATGTGTCATACTAATCGGCGTGGGCCGAGATTTAGGCTTCCCTCGTTCTGCGAAATCAGTCTGCGTTGGCGTTGTGTAGATCAGAATTATTCTTGTCACATACGCAATGATTACACTAAATTATTAAAAAAAAACAATTGTTAAATTTTTTTAGCTAAAGTTACTTCTATGCATTTTATCTATAACTAGATAAGAAAATTTATTTACACAAAAAACGCAAATTGCTTAAAATACTAGGTCTTTAATATTTTTCGAAGGTAGAAATTTATTAATAAAAAAAATGACAAAGCAAAGCATTAATTAAAACTTGAAGGCGAAATTAAGGGAATGATCTAATAGAAAATAAGGATAGGCGAGCTTGAAAATATTAAGAAAGTAAACAAAATTTTAAGATTTTAATTAAATTAAAATGAACCTTTTCGAAGAGATAAAACAGAAAAGGGATATAATAAATATAGAGCAAAAGAACAAAGAGAAAAACGCAGCTTCTATTTCTTTAGGTATAGTCCTTGCAGAGCGTTCAAACTGGAGTTGAACGAAGTAAACGACCAGGCCGGTCAACGAGAGGTGATCGCGGAGAACCTTCAGGCTAATGTTCTACGGGAACTTAATATCCTGGTTAAGGACTTCAAAGAGGATCGTAAGAAGCATTTGCAGGAGGGTGCGCGATTGATGGCTACCCTAGCCGGTCAGATCGGCAATCTGGAGCGCGCCAGGAAAGCCTACGAGAAGGCCTTCCGCGAGGCGGAGCGCGCCGTGGAGAACTACCAGCGAGCGGACGCTGATCTCAATCTCTCGAGAGCAGAGGTGCGATAAAAATCCCCTATCGTTTCGTGATAAACGCTGACAGCTTTTCACATATTTGTATTCGTTTCCGAAAGTGGTCCAACTTACATACAATAAGTGGGAAGAAGATAGTATCAATAGTATCACTTCGATGGAATGTAGATAAAATTTCAAAATTTGCATATAGATAAAACGTATGAAGAAATTATCTCTTTAAATTATGAACAGTTGATGCAAATGGTATGCATTGACGCTCGATGATTAATTTCTTTCTTTTTTTTTTGTAACGAGCAGGTCGAAAAGCAGAGGATGAATATGACCATGAAGACCCAGCAGAGTGAGGAAGCCAAAACGGAATATGCGAATCAGCTGCAAAAAACGAATGACATGCAGACGTTGCACTACCACACAGCAATGCCGGAAGTGTTTCAACATCTTCAGGTACTACTTTGCCATAAACTGTTGCGCGGTTGTGTCTATATTTTATTATATTGTCCGTAATTCTTGTGTAATATTATTCAAAAGGATATTTTCCCTTTTGTCGTTACATAAAAGTTCAAAAAAATTGTTTAATGTAATAAGAAAAAATATATATTGACCATATTACATATTTGTAAAACTTTAGCAATTGTGGATTAAATTTCGTACTGATTTATTAATCGCAAAGTTATAACTTTCGATTAAATTTTGAAAGCTAATTTTAATTTGTTAGTTGTCTGCTTAGTTAAAAATATATATCAATATAAATTTAATAAATTAGTATTAACTCCCTAATTGGAAATTATTGCAATGTTACTTTACTCAATTCAATATTCCAATTGTCTTTTCTCATAGATAATTCTTTCTTATACGTCACGCTTTTGCAGGAACTGGATGAGAAAAGGATAAAGAACATGCGGAATTACATGATGAAATCGGTGGAGATCGAGCGAGCAGTGGCGCCGATAATTGCCCAGTGTCTTGATGGCATTGAGAAGGCGGCGAACGAGATCAACGAGAAGGAGGACACGATGTTGGTGATAGAACGCTACAAGAGTGGTTTCCAACCACCCGGAGACTTTCCCTTTGAAGATCTATCGGTCGCTAAAAACTACGATAGCAATAGTCAACTGGCCCAGCCGGTTATGCAGCCGATCCATAATCATCTCACGGTCAAGGGCACTGTCTCCGGTGGCAAAATCAAAAAGAGAGTCGGCCTCTTCGGGATCTTCGGCAGTAATAAGGTAGATACTTGACCATATTGCTTTGGAAAATCTGTGATTGTAAATCTTTTGGCATCATTGCTGCAGCGTTCTCAACGTATAGGATGTACTGAAAAGATATACTAATAAATGTCTCCTCAGATATAATGAAATTTAATTTACTAATAAATATTGAAAAATAATTTTTCTTTGGTTCTTTTTAATTTAATGCAAACTTTATATAATTATTCGTTATTATTAAACGTTTAATTATACTGATTTTATGAATTTTTATTAGAACGATATTTTTACAGACATCCTATACGCATTATTGTTGTGAAGTTGTCAAGTCTGGGCAATCTATTGAATTTCCATAACGATTCCTTTACAATTTTACATAACTGATAATTTTTTTTTTAGTATACTGACGAAAATGATTTCTAATTGTTTTCGATTTGTAATGTTGTAAGCCGAGGACTCGTTTTCAGAAGAAGAGCTGACATAATTTATTGTATTATTTATTTATCGCATCTATGAAATCGTGAGAAGGAAAGAATAATTGCGAAGAATATTGCAGATAATTTTTTACAGCATGCACGACGGTCTTTTAAACTATTATTTTATTCTTTTAACTTATCATTTATGTATGTATACTTGCATCTTCTTATCTACCGACAAGCCTGCTCTTATTATATGCACATGTATTTCTATTGCGCATGTACATTAGTAGATTCCGACCGGCTACAGTAACGTTATTACGGGCGACTTCTCAATTATTGTTTTATGCACTGTTATTTATGATTACTTGAAGCGGTCTTTGTATTTTTAAATTATTATCATTTCAAGTGGTTTTGCCTCTATATAATTTATAAGAGCTTTGCGATACAGTAAACTCTATTCATGATATGAGCTCATAAAATTAATTGGCAAAATCTTAATTATATTAAGACTGTAATTAAAAAAAGGAAAAATTCCTTGTGTGTTTACTACTTTCTAATATACAAGATTTAATAAAATGTTATTAACTTATAATTAAAAATAACATATATACATTTAATAGCATACATTATACATTATAAATAACATATTTAATGCTTACATAATATTTATTTATATAAATTTATAATATAACATGCATTATATAAATAATAATCTTTATATTTTTTATTTCTGTTTGTATAAATTTTCTAAATTAATTTTTTCAATGCTTTTCTACACTGAGAATGTAACAAGAAGAATATTGATTAAGTTTGATTCTTATAAGAGTACGTTATGAATTGAGCTCGATACTGTATCTTCTTTTATTTTTATATGTTCGGACCATAATTTGTAATGTCTCTTTCGTTTGATCTCGCCTAACAAAAAACTTAACTTGTTTTTCTTCTGTACTTTCTATTAATTTTGGTGGATGGTTCAATCTGCCTGTGGTCTTCTTGTTTCCAAACGTCACGGGCTATGAATTGGGATATTATCACACTTAGTAAGTACTTCGTAGACCGCTTTTCCGCTTGCAATTATGTATATAATAACAATTCTTTATCTGCCTCGTAAAGATAAAATACATGCGACATTATAATGTCTTGTTAGAGGAGCGTGAATCCAGCGGATGCATTAATCTTAATCAGTATAAGACTGATGGAACTAAGTTACAGAATGTGAAAAATTTAATTAATATTTTATATTGTGTAACTTAAATAAAATCTTATGTAACTAAATTAAATCTTATTCGATTTATGTATAATATATCGCAGGAAATTGAAGTAAATTAGAGTTTAACATAAAAATAATTTATAATTTTTGAAAATTGAGAATCTATGAATCTAAAGATTTACACATCTCGTAAGAGATTTATGGAATAGAATTATGAAATTGAAGAAAATTAAATTATATTTTAAATGAAACTTGTATTAAAATTAATGTAGTTTTAAATGTCTGTAGCTTTGTAGAAATTTAAACTTAAATTAATGTAAAATTATGATTATCATTATAAAAAGTAAATCAGTTTTTTTGTCATATTGTGACATAAATAAAATATCTTGTATTATTTAGGACTAATGTTTCTGAAATGATCTGAATTCTCGCTTATGCTATTGCTAAAGTCTATCCTGGTCATTCGCTGAATGATACGCTTTTTGGATTTGTTTCATGCGAACAACAGAAGTTGATCGAGGTGTGCATAGCTTTGAAGGTCTGTCCTTTATACAATCGCCAAGTTATTTTCCGATTGACCCTTTTGGTGCTTAGTTGAATGCTTACAAGTGCTCGACTTGCTCGTCTTCTTTACATGCAGTAATAAATAGATGAGACAGGTAATCGCTTCTTCGGGAGCAGAATTGTCTTGATTCGTCAATTCGATTCTTTTGTAGAAAATCAAGTTGAAAGAATCTTTCGTCCGCAAGATATTTGAATTAATTAAACAAATTTAAATTCTACGAAATTAAAGACTTTCAAAAGTCTACAAAATATTAAAACTCTATTGTACAGGTTTAATATTTAGTAACGTCAATCTTTAAAAATCTGCAAATTTCGCAAAATCTGAATTCTGAAATTAAAGAAATTAAATTTCAGTTTTTCTAACAATTTTTCACAAAATTTTAAACCTTTTAGCACCAAGGGGGTTAAAAATTGTTTCCATTTCTGAAATAATTAGTTTAGATTTGTTCCATAACTGCAGAGAATACAATTTATCCATATTATCCATTAGCGTTTAAAACAATTACCGATATTGAAGTTGTCCGTCAATATCAATTTATATATGCTAGTTTTCACTAACAATTCGCAGATCATTAACGAGTTGTATCTACAACAAAATGTGTTCCCAAGCTTTCTCTTCTTTCTGTTATTTTCCTGAGACCTAGAATGCATGTTGAGAGAAAAGAAGGGAGAAGAGAGAGAGAAAGAGAAAAAAAACTTATGTTTTATTATTATATAAAATTATATCGAAGTATTCTATACCCACATAATTTATTATTAATATATATATTGATATTATTATATTAATTATTTTTATATAATGTGATTATATTTTGATGATAAAGAAATTCAATGCAGATAAAATTTTTGGGTCTCAGGAATATGCATAAACAATTTCCATAGGATTCGATATTTATTGTGTCAAATTCCAGAATAATGTGCCTGGCTATGGCGATGGTGCCAAGGAGGACTGCAGCGATCTGCCACCAAATCAGCGGAAAAAGCGATTGCAGCAACGACTGGACGAGATCCAGGCGAAGATTCAGCAGGAGACCGCGGCAAGGGACGGTCTGATGAAGATGAAAGGCGTGTACGAGCAGAATCCCGCCCTTGGAGATCCAATGAGTATAGAGGGGCAATTAAACCAGTCCAGTAACAAACTAGACAAGCTCGGAGTTGAATTGGCAAAGTTTCAAGGCTACCTCGAAGAAGCAATGCGCGCTGGTGCCAGTTTATCTAGGTAAGTGAAGCTCTCCTGGAATTGTATAAGGAACGCTGATATTCGCTGTTCATACAAATAACCGCTCTAAAAATGCGAGAAATGTTTATAGCATAACTGTGAAAAGTAAAACGCGACAATATAAAATATTTATATTCATATAGAATACTAATGTATAATAATAATACGAGCTTTTATTGTGCAACTTTATCGCAAAATAATAAGTTGAAATATATAATTTTCTACATAATTAATATTATTGTGCCATTTAGTAAGGAAATTAAGAGATAAATAAATAACTTGACATACCATTTAGTAATGAAATTAAGAGATAAATAAATGACTTGATTTCAGCCCAAGTCAAGCACAGCGAAAACCTACTACTAACGGTTCGGCAACGAGGCCGTTGAGTTCACGGAGAGGTAGTCACTCGGGCGGCGAGGAGAGTCTTTCGAGATCTGCTTCGGATTCGAGCGTCTGTAACGCGAACGCAAATCAACCGGTACACAAGAAGAGCGCGCCGGGCACACCGCAACCAACTCATGGGTAAGTTATCATGGTAATATACGCGGTAACGTACAAGTCACAGCATACACTCGGAAAATCTTGGAAGCTTTGAAATCCACACAGCACTCAGTTCATAAACTTACTCTACCATTATTCGTATTTTATCATTATTTAATGTTTTATAATTTGCTATTATTAGTATTTTATTTTTATATCTTTCTCGCTCGAATTACCTCATTTTCCGTTTCATAATTCTCCACATATAAATTCATGTTCAGAAAGATTGCAATGTCTTTGACTTTTATATAATCCTTCTTATCTTATCGGAACTAATAAGCAAAAATAACAAAGATAACATGAAAAATGTTATTACATGAGTCACCGCTGTTTTACCTGGTTTAATAAATTAGTATGACGAATAGAGTTTTGCTTCATAATTGCTTGTAGGTCTAGATTAGATTACGATCTAGTCGTTGTATATACTTTTTCGCGAAAGCGTTCGGTTTACGATTTTGAGTAGATTAGACACTTCACACTAGACGAATAGCCACGGTTTTCCCTTTATGGTACTGATGCACAGTTCCACGAATAGCCCGGAATCTGGCCTCGGCGAGTCGAGAACATCGTTACCCGGTAGCGGCTGCGAAGAGTATTATCATGATGAAGTGGACGCTCAGCCGCCACTGGGAACATGTCGGGCGCTTTATCCTTTCGATGGTAAGTCCTTCCAAATTTATGGACCACTCACATGGTCTATTTTTCTATGTTCCCAATTTTAGGGTCGAGGACACAAATATTGGAATTAAGATTAAAATCAACAGAAAGAAGAAAATAATTAGTAAACAATTAGTTCTTGTTATCATTTTTGTGTTGTCGTAATCTTTAATATTATCTTGTTATTATACTCTTTAATTTTGTTATTATTGTTTATATTCTTTGCAGCGACTAGTGAAGGTTCCATACCGATGTACGACGGTGAAGAGCTGTATATGATTGAGCTGGATCAGGGAGACGGTTGGACTAGAGTGCGACGCATTTCGCAGCCGATCGAGGGCTTCGTGCCGACCTCGTACATAGAATGTCACCTATACAACACTTAGCCGCTTCTCCTAGATTGCTAAAGGGGAACTGCGCAACGCGGAACTGCTCGAAGGAGATTATTAACGAAGACGCGTAACGCATTTCACGCCGTCGAAGACTCGAGGATTATGTGTTGGACGAATTGACACGATCGGGACGTCAGGAACGGATCGCAGGCCTAATCAATACTCGAATGATGGAAGATCAAAGAGTTTTTAATTTTGAAGACGCAATCAAGGACTTGAATTAAGGGAATATTCATTACAAGTAAAATATATCATGAGATTTTTCTTAAGATTTATCAGATTGATAAGAAGAGAATTTCTCGCGGACTTGAGAAATTGTTCATCAATCTAAAGATCCGCGATTACTATCTATAGAAGTGATACCCGCGTAATCAGGTTATATTGCGTTCTAATATTCTCAACGAGATCGCGACTATTGACGATTGTTGCGTACACATCTCCAACACATCTTCCTCTCAAGGATTTCTGTTCGATCGATCGGCCGATCGATTAGGAAGGAACAAAGAAACGATATGATACGATATGAACAAATAGCCCCGGCTTTGTGATCAATCAATCTAAGCGTAATAGGGATAGAATCGAGCTCATTTTTGAGCTTATTAGACCCCTAAGAGACATATTTCGCCCTTATCCGGATTTATTTAATATAATACTTTGTTATATAATAATTAACTATTGTCTGTTAAGTAGGTGTTTAACAGGTTTTAATAGTGTATTATTGATAGCGAATGTATTATTAAATTTACATTTAATAACTCATTATTTTCGCATTCTAATCGTGCGATTTTTTTTTATGAAGGCTCGCGGCGGCCCTACAGCCTTACCTGCATAATTTTGAAATTATAAGTTAATATTAATATGGCTGTTGATTATTATTATGAAATTTTTTTACTGCGGGGAACATGGCTGTATTATTTAGCGCGGAAAGAAATGGTATACGCGGATTATATCGGGACCTGCATTCTTGACGTTCAGTTCTCGAAATTCTAACTAATAACAGTAGTTATTACTTTATTAATCTCGAAAATTTTATTTAGAAGTACTGTATTATCTTGCAGACTGTGTACTATGTACTATTTCACTGTGTAAATAAATGTCTTTTTTTTTAATTATTTTAAAATAATCTTATATGAGGGGCCACAGTGGCCTCAAAGTCTATCTACGGCAGGAAACTCACGAATCCAGAGGTAAGGGTTGAATTTAGGCATCTGTATGATAGCGTTATGTTGTACGATAATATACATATTTAATTGTATGCATTTGTCACTTTTAATCCTTGAGCAGCAGCAATAATCGAAACAGAAGAGTTTCGTTATTATAACAATTATTTTTGAAAATAGTTATTTAACATCGCAATTAGGAAATGCTAGATTTTAATCGTTATCAAAACAATGGTTGACGAAAATAGTGCAATATTCCAATTAAATATCTTAAGACGAATCTTCTGTCTGTGCAAGAACTTGGGAGTTTTTGCAAGCCGTTTCAGAATTACGTCAATGCAGCTGCTTAAGGATTAAAGCGCGATTGTCTTTTCGTGAAGAGTCGATGGTAAAATGGTCCTTAATGCACTCACGCGACTTCTCGAGACGTATCCTTTTTCCGTATAGCTGTGCACGAGCGAGACGTTTAACGACCCTGTTAAGAAAAAAAAAAAAGAAGTAATTATCCTAGTAATAATAATCGCGTTCCGCCTATTCGTCACTCGCAAATTAATCACGACTGTTGTAACCGTCGCCGCACCGAAGTTTTATCGTTCTTTTGTATACTCGACTCGACGTCGTAAAAGGCGGCCGACTGTTTCACGGACACGGCTCACTATCACGCTGTGAGAGCATGAGACTGATTGCCGCTAGAGTTTCGTCGTACTCACGCGAATAGAGGAAAATCTTGACGTTTACTCGTAATCAGGGCTCGACGAGATTCTGAAGTATTAGTGGCATTGAGAGAAGAACTCCAGAAATTATAACCCAGATAGTACAAATCTTCCAAAGACATCTCAAGAATATTCTAAGAACGTTCCTATGTTCTAAGAATGTACATAGGACATGTCTTGGAGATCTTGCGCTGTCCGGGGATAGCCAAGATGCGCACAAGATTATAAAATTCGGCAAAGGATTTATATAATTGAATATTTATGTGTTCAATTTTATAAAGTCGAGAGTTTGCAATGGTCTTTGGTTCCAGAAACGATGAATCTGTAGCGTTTGGAATTCGTGCGAAACGTTCTAGCTTCTAGAACGAAAGGATTTTGTAAAATTGGAAGAGTATATGTATAGACGTGTGCCAAAAGTTAACAAAATTGAAATTTTTCGCGATACAGGATATCTTTTAATCCTGACAGAGAACTCTCGACTCTTCATCTGATCCGCAGACTTGAGATCAGCTTATTTGAGAGCGCCGTGTAATCGAGGATCGACGAAGGGGTGTCTGCAGAGATGAAGGGTCTCGAAATCCAGGGCTTGATTACGCGTAACATCAATTCGCGACGAAAAAGAAATGGGTCGTTCCGATGGACTGGTCGGCGTAGCGCGTTTGAGGAGTTCGCCTGAACGTGACTAGTTAGTGATAGATTTATGTAAATATTTTTGCCAGAGGGATGTGGAAGCGAGGCTGCCCGAGCGTGCGAGTGCCAGAATCGATATTAAGCCGGGAAAGGGCTCGCCTCTTGAACTTGATCCTTAAAATATCCCGGGCATCCTGCGGCTCCGTGCTGCGTCGGTGCTACACATCGCTATGTTAAATGGCAAGGGAGAAAAAAATAGCGTTCGCGATAATCCGTAGCGGCAAGCTGTAATTGTAGAACATGTAGCGTCGGCCTGTCACTATTGTTACTTCGGGCGATATTTTGCGAGAGCGAGAATCTCGATGAATTGTCTCTGAGGCAGCACGGAGAGGTGTATCTGAAGGGAACTAATCCTCGATTCCCTGTCCTGTGGAAGGATGTCCGCGCGGTCACGAGGACCTGGTGCGTTCGTCATAATTTTTCGCAGCATCCGGAAATCGTGCGACTCTTGCGCGTTGAATGTATATGTATATATTATATATATATATATAAATATATAGATATTATATTCGAGCGTCAGCAAGGAAAGGCGTAGCTTCACTATAGCCGTACGCGAGTACACGAATAAATATGATCGATAGTTTCTTCACTCAGACACACACACATACACTTACATACATACATACACACNCACACGCGCATCCTGCCCCCGCTTCCGGTTTCATTAACGGCGGAAACAAGGGAACTGCTTGGCGATTGTGTCAAAACAAAGTAAGCGGGGCCCTCCCCTCCCCCACTTGTTTGCCCCTCGACATTTCAATGTGTCTGTTCTATGTATATTTTGTGATTCTCTATACGCGCGACCAAGCATTGTAGATAATTAATTCTGCGTTTTATTATACTTTATTATTATTATTTTTATTATTATTATTAATATTGAAGAAAATACAGGTACTAAATCAATATAATTGTTTCGGATACGTTAACGTGGCTAATGTATTTGCGCCTTTATATCTTCCTCATGTGTTTGATGCGTTTAATATTTAATTTTATCTTTTATAGAAAATATATGTTTGGAAGGATACGTTTGACCAGGTTTGATTGAGAAAGTTGAACTTTATATTTCTTGTATAGGTAACGATTTTTTCAAAATATAATTTTTAATAACTTTATTGCTGTATAAAAATCAAAAGTATGTAAATGTGATAACAATAGTTGTTAAATCGTGACTACGAGGTCTGTGCTATAATAAGTCGTAGTCATAAGGTGGTAAATAACTCGATCAATCATAGTCAACCATTTTTGTTATGTTATAAGAATGCTTGATTGTGATTGATTTATTTGCTTACGACTTGATAATTATAACTTATTGTAGAACAGATATAATATTTTTTTTATACGCGTTGAGAATTATTTTTCATAATAATCGTAGTAATATAATTATTAAAACGTGAACGTGATCTTTTTGTTCGGTGAATATAATTTATTTAATACATGTAACGTTTTAATAACTATTTGATGGCATTCCTTTAACTAGTTCTAAAAGCGATTTTTAGTCTATATTGGCATCAATTTCTGTTCACCTATTTGTAATGAACCATTTTGTAATTGGTATCTATCATGGAAAAAATCCATAAATTTAAATGATTTTTGTCAACGTTTTGTGAATGAAATGAAAGAAATTGAAGCAAATGAAATTGATAGACAATTAATTAACACATTTCTAATAACATTATTTTACGTGATACTCTAGCTCGACCATATATTTGTAAAATTAAAGAGCATAATGCATATGCAAGGATGCTTGGAATGTAAAAGGGAGAATTTATTGAAAAATGGATCGCATTTCCTGAAATAGAATCAACGTTCAGAGTATCAGATAGATGATTTTTTTTAGAAAAAAATAATAGTCTGATCACGAGAGTGCTACTTAGAGGAGTTAGCAACTAATATGGTTAATTTCTGTTTAATACTTTTACATGAACATAAATTAAAAATCAGTTTATATATGGTTTTACCAGAAATTTTAATCTTATATTAATTTGAGAAAACAAATAAGATATTAAAAACCTGAATAAACAAATAAAGGATAAATTGAACTAGATTTAATTTATATTAATTTTTTGTAGGATCCGCATTTTCGTCCTGCGAAATTCCTCAATTTTAGTTGGCAAGCGTTATTTTGCGAGATACAGACGCGCAAAATTTTCATGGTATAATCAGCAATCTGATTCAAATTTGTTTTTGTTTACGATATAGCGTCGTAATTTACGAGAAAGAAGCCATTCATCGAGACGGTATGAGAGAGCTTCTATGTCAAGCGATACAGGGTTTACATTGAGAATTTTATTTTCTGCCATGATAACTGGACATTGTCTTTAATATTCGTTTGGTTTCTCGTCCCCGATTTCTAACGTAGAAAAAAAAACATGCGCTGCAAAAAGCATACGTTCATCATCGCTAGGAGCATGCCAGCCACTAATTAACTTGTGACGGTTCGAACTAACGACGCCTAACAGGATCAAACTGGAAACGTGTGAACAATAAGATATGTTTTACTGCAGATTACAATCAAATCTATAGCAAACATAATGTGATAATAGAATTTTTATATAGTAAATTGTTTGGAACACAATCCTTTTCTTTATTTAGCTTACTTCAGGAATAATCAACAAGATGACATGCAATGAAAAGATTTATTGTTTGCTTGTTGAGGATTAGGTGAATTAGAATCTCATTTTTCTGTATTAAGACGAAGTTGTGTCTTCCACTGAAAATAGTGCTTTTTTCGCTCAGAAGTCAATTCCTATTAGAAAATTTATTTAATTACACATATCCTATTTAATAATATTTAAAATTAATTATATGCTAGGGATTAACGATATTGGATGATGACTCGTGTGTGGCACGAAAATAAAAGGGCCCATCTGCCTTGAAAGCATTTTGCGCAGTTTCTATTCTCCTGTCAAAAATTGTACACATACAATTGCGACACATATCTTGCAAAATTTTGCACAATTGACGCGTCGTACAATCTCGGTGAATAAATATAAAAATACAGACCAATAACTGGTTTGTTACAAGTCCTCTCGCGAGAATAAAGTACATTCATATAAATAGGATACATATTACGCGATCTAGTAATCACTGTAATTAGGATGTATGTAGACTAGGAACGGTGTCCTGCGAAATATATTGGAAAAAAATGCGCTCTCGTGCTGTCTGCATTGCGACGTCTCGCGCGTTTCTCTCTACATTCAAATTTCTACGGATCTGAGGATGTATGAAACTAGAGATTTACGGATTTACCAGTTATACGATTTTACATTTTGCTAATTTGAGACTTAAAATATCAAGGTTTCCTGAATCCGAGGGACCTCCAAATGAATTAAAATTATTCAAATGCTACGGATGTAATTGTCCGTAAATTCGAGACTCGACAGGAACTGCGTATCTATAAATCTCGAGATCCGTACGTCTATTAATGATTGACTAGATTAAAAGCATAGGAAGATAAAACGAATTTACAATTGTAATTATTATTCGACGCCCAGAACGCGTTTTGCAATTTGAGATATTTGCAAATTTACGCTTGCAAATCTGAATTTCTTTATCGGGACACCGTATATCCAAACATTAACAGTTACTTAATATATTACTTAATATTTTTGTCATTCGTTATTCTTTCATTATTAATACTTTGTACTCGAGCTACAAAATTAATTTCATCTAAAACTCATCAATTTGTGAAAAGTCAATTAATTTTTTCACATTCGATTTACAAATGCATGTAAAACATGAAAACGTCCTCAGAATGTAATTTACGAAAGCGTTATGGAGAGAGAGAGAGAGTATTTTTATTTTTATACTATTATTTTATAATATTTTATGACTGTATAGTAGCATTAAATCGTGAAAAATTATGACGTTTTTATTGTTTTTTCACGAGATGCTCGAGTGTAAAGTATTAAATATTAAAAAGATTGCACTATATAATGTATATATTTATCGGCAGTCCATAGTGGTAAATTGTCCGCGATATTGACGGACAAAGATTACATTAAAAATACAATCGATATAAATTGTATTCATGAACGACAGATTGATATTTTGCAAATATTTCTTCAAGTCTTAAACTCTGGAAATCCGAGACTTTCGAGTTTCAGAGATCATTAAACAGTGCAGTTTAAAAAATCCGAAGGTTCGAAAAAATCCAAATCAAACAATTTAAATGATCCAATGATTTATAATTCAAGAAAATTCGCTACTGGAAATGTTCTGACATCCAAAACTTTATAAATTCTGAGATCTAAGAAATCTCGAATTATTGAAGTATTGATGTATCACAACAGCGTCGCTCATGGCTAGTATCGCGAATAAAATCTAAAAATCCACGCGGTATAAAAGAAAAAAAAAACGAGGGATCGATCGGTCTCCATGAGATCGGTAACAGATCCGCAGTAATTAAGTAAGTACAAATCACTATAGTGACATTTACAAAAGATACAAGCGGACCGTCGACTGGCGATCCGCGACACCCGTTATCACACAGTTCGCGTTATCACTGTACAAAATGTTGATTCTATTTCTAGTTCGCGAAGTCTTGAGCAATTTTCGTCGAGAAAACGCGGGGGACGCAACTGTCTCTCCGTCGTCTTCCGTCGCGAAATGAGCTGCTCTTGCTTGGCAGGCGACTTAAACGTTTAAATCTTCCCAATCTTCGATCTGACGAGGACTAAGTTCGATCGTGATCTTGGTCAGAGTGCGCAGGAGATCGTGCAATCTTCCTGGTAACGGATTCGCCTGCAGGTCGATGAATTCCAGAGTGGGTGCGTGCCTGAGCCTCTCGACGTCGACATCTACAATATGACACCAATAATGTATAACAAATGTATGTTTAAAGAAAATCTATTAATTTATATGTGAAAATTGTCTTTCTATTTTTCTCAATGAAAATTCAATAATTTGCCCTTTTTGATAGCATCAGAAATTGAATTTATTGAAATTAATCGATTTTAATCTTTAAATATTTGATGTTGATATTTTTAATATATCCTAAAATATTGTAGTATTTGCATAATTTTAGGATATCTTTAGTAATTTTAAGATACTTTTAGGAAGAAATAGCTGTACTATGTGATCCGTTAATTGTTTGAGTCGCTGATAATATTCCATGAAGACGAATTCTTACACAATGCTAAATTAATCTATGATATACTAACCAATGATGAAATTGTTGTTGGCGAGGAGTCGTTTAAGCTGCGGTATCCGCCAGGCGACAGACGGTAGAGCGATGAAAGTATTGTGCGAGATATCGAGTCTTTCCAGAGCTTGCAGTTCAGCTAGCTCCTCGGGCAACTTGCTCATCTGATTATGACTCAAATTCAATTCTGCAAACGACACGCGAATTAATAACATAATAAAATATAGGATTTTTAGCTAGAATTCTTCCGAAAGGGATTTTTATAAAAATGGAGATTTAAAAACAATAAAGCTGCTCTGTATAGCTCATCACTCACCAGTAATTAATGAGAATTTCACGGCGAACTTTGGCGGGATTTTCGTGATGACGTTGCCGGAGAGGTCGCATCTCTTCAGCTCCGTGTGCCGCATCAGATGGTAGACCGCGTCCGGGATTTGCATGAGCTGGCACTCGGACAAGTCTAAAAAGTAAAACGAAAGAACGTACAGTTTCCTGAAAAAAAATAACGTCGTGATTTTAAATTAATGTCTTTCGAGATTCTCGTTAAATTTCTGCCGCCATATAAAAATTAGAGTAAACTCGTTTCGAAGTTAATTAACATCAATTTCAGCAATAAATTCTACGAAACGCCTATGTTTTAAGAATGAAATAAAAATGAATGTCTTCGATTTTGAGGAGCTCTTTGCACAATCTTCATAAATAATGAAAGTGAAGGCTATTATTTATTGCGATCTTGTATCTTTCGACATACATCCATTATATAAATGCCTTGCTCCTTTCTCTTAATATTCAATTATAATTTTTAATATAAATAACGAGAATCGGTGAAGAAATATTGAATGAAATAATAGTGCTTTGCGCCGAAATAAATTTTTATTCTTCCAACGTTTTATTTCGTAGCAATCTCTTTCGATGCGTGAAAAGAGTTCCTCCTGCGCGATTAAAATTAAGACCTGAGAGGACATATAACTTTCTCGCGTTCAGATATCGACGATACATCAATTAAGCTGTAATAATTAAATTGTAATGTAAAAGTGCTCTGCCACTCGAAAAAAAATGAGAAAACGCCAGTCTAGGCGCATCATAACTGCTGAAAGTGCACTTAACGTCGGCGCACCGCGTTTCACGCTTTCTCCGGCGCGGTTTCCAGCACGGAAGACCGCCGATGCTGAAGCTAACTCGAACACGGGATCCGAGAATGTGTTACGGAACAAACGTATTCCGCATTATATATTTATCAATCATTGCGATCATTATAACACCGGAGCGCGCGGTTCCGGGAAGACCACGCACCGCAGAATTGTGCGATCTACGTGCATTTTTACTAATCTCGCGGTTATAATTTCGCGCATTTTTACTAATCTCGCGGTTTAATCATTTTTTATCTTTTTGTAGTTTTAAGAATTAGATAAAGATAAAAAGTAAATTAAACCAAGGTTAAAGTTAATCTGCATTGGCACACACAGAAAAATGTATACTACCTACGAGTAAATATACTTATTTTAAGTATATTTGATAAGTTTATGATTCCACAAATCTATCAGAAAGTCATCATAAGCACTCCATTTATTTTAAACTTATTCTGAATTTGTGAGTATATCTTAAATTATTAAAAAAAATATCCTTTGCTCAAAAAAACTATTACTTAAACAAAATAAAATAAGTAGTTGCTTTTCTCAAAATAAAATAAGTAGTTGCTTTTTTTGTGTGTAGAAATGAATATTATTAATCTATCAAACGTGGATTTGCTAATACTTCGTGAGGTTAAACAAAATTGTCGAATTCTCACTCAAGTTCTAATAATTAAAAAAAAATAGTGCATATTTTTCTTAAAGTATCATATTTTCTTCTTCGTTCCTTATAGCGAAGTGATCGAGAAAGATGAAATTATTGTAAAATCGTCGTTCTGTAAATCCGAACGTTATCGAATATCGAAATCACCAAATGTGATGCAAAGAGAAAACTGTACAAAATTATACAATGTAACTTCTTCGGATTGAGCATTTGTGCCAGTCGCGTTTTCGTAATTTCTGCTACCGGTCCCGGTCCCGCGCACCAACTGCGAGGAGCGTTACGAAAACACCGGTGGAAGTCCGTCGCGGATTAATAATCCCTGCCGAATTTTTTTTAAGCGCGGAGTCGGCAGAAGGAGCCGGCTTTCACCGAATCCTGCAATTTACCGAGGCTCTCGTTCTCCTGCGCTTCCTCGCAACGAAGAACCACTCTTGTCACGGCGTTCGCCATCTTGGCGAGCCGCTCACCGCCGCGTTGACTCACCGGCGCGGCTCCGACTGTTGCGTTTGAAGCATTTATTTCTGTGCGTGCCTGCCGAAATAAATCCCACCACCTGGTCGGCTGTGATACTCATCACGGCTCATTCTCGGAAATTGGGTTATCGAGGGGGAAGTCGGAAAGGCGCAGGGACCGTTCCGCGAAGGCCAAGCGAGCGTTTTATGCGCCAATGTCGGAAATCGAAGATTTAGAACATCACGTCTCGCGTAAATGCTCGACGAGCTTGATCGACTTAATAAATTTTGGATATTGTTTCAATTTAACGTATGGCACATGGCAAGAGGACAGGCGTGAAAGTAGTCGTCAGATTGTTATTTGTTTGTCGCCATTTCCGGATAGCCTGATTGCTCTGAATCACAGAGCCTTGTGATTTTGTGATAAAATTAATTTTTATGACTCATAATTTGTCATTTTTATCGGAGATCTTGAACTGCGATTATTTCTCACAAAAGATTTTGGATCCATAGATTGACCGAAGTGCAGAGTAATGAGCGTAAAAAAAAAACACGATTTAATTAATTAGAATTAGTTAATAATGACGAATGATTTATAATTAATTAAACTTTTTATAATTAATCCAGTTATAATTAATTCAACACTACTTTAAGAAAATTGTTCTTCATTTTTTTGGAAATACTTATTTGTGAAAAAGAAAATCACATTTAATCCAAATGAAAATGAATCCAAAAGCAATTTTCGCAGAATAGTATTAAATTAATTATAATTGGTTTAGTATATTATAAAAAGCGCCTAATTAATTATAACTATATAAATAGTATATAGTATATAAATAGTATTAAACCAATTATAATTAGTTTAATACTATTCTATGAAAACTACCTTTTATTTTTCTGGACTTATTTTTATTTAGCCCCAAAGTGATTTTCTTTTTCGCAAACAAGTATTTGAATTAGAATAGATAGTTTGCTGAACGTATAATTCGTGCAAAAGATAAGCAAGGATAAGGCGCTGGAACGGGGAATTGTGTAATTGGTATGAGAGTCATTGTGCAATTAATATGAAAGTTACTTTTCGCTATTGCTTCCGCGGCTTTGTTAATGCCCGTGCGATCGTTTTTCTTCGCCAAAAAGTGATAAAAGAGGACCGATAGCAAGCTGCCATTTAAGGTCGCATGGCCCTATACGGAAACTTCTCGCATCGTAGACGCGTTTATGCGTCTCGCGTTGGAAAGTTCCTGCATTTCTGGATTCCTGCACAGGATCTTTCTTCCACGCGACGCATGAAAGCCTTAGCTCCATTTACTAAAGCGGAGCTGTGTTTACGTATATGCTACGATCATGATAAAAAAAGAAAGTTTTATATAAAATTATTTTCATCATTTTCATATCTTGCTGGATGCAATATTAAAGATTCAATATCTGATTTATGATCTAGTCAGTTCGTATTAAATCTTTGCCAATATATGCTAAACTTGTAACATCACAGTTTTGCGAAATCAGAAATCTCCGACTTGATCTGAAATCAGTGGAAGATCGAGTGGTACCAGAGATTCACGGCTAACGTAGACATTCTTTGTCGCTTTATTTATATTTGTATTGCAATGCGCGTCTCGTATTTGAAGCTATATGCAATAAAAAGATTCATAAAGAAGAAGAACAACCTCTTGGCGATATTCGGAGCGCGTAGATCAGCATTGCCAAGGCTTCGCTTTACTATTCCGAGATCGACCTTTCGTCGTGCATCGGGTGTCCCGAAGATACGAAGAGGATCACGGTTGTCTCAAGACGCGAGAAGGAAAGAGACAAAGGCCGGATACGCGAGTTGTGTAACGCAATGTTTATCCAGTCAATTATCTATGCCAGAGTTGCGAAGCGAGCATTTCACTTTTATCCGAACCGATGTTCGAGAAACGCCACCCGTTTATTTATCCAGTCCTGCGTAACTCCACCGTTGGGAGCTTCATGCAAGTCTTCAATTTTATTAACTGAACGTAGAAACAGCTCAGATGTTTGCAAACATCGTAAATATCCTCCTGATTTTTCATAAGCAAAAAATTCAAATGTCTTAAAAATCTTCAAAGCATCGTCAACAAATTACCTTTGCATAACTGTAATTTATCGCTGTAATTGCATCATTGTGATTTGTTTCGTAAGCGGTATATTCTAGAAACATTACATGAGAAAAAGGAAAGAAAATTTGTTCAATTCTGAATCCTTGTTTTTTGTCGAGCGTAATACATTTTTTTACACTACTCGTTATGATATAATTATACCTCTTTAATGAAATTAATATTGAAATTGCAAAGTAGAACGGAAATGTGTTTCACGCACTATGTGATTGCTCGTACGCGATGAGTACGTCATTCGCATGATTCGTACTTTCTACGGAACTATGTTATAAGTTATTTTTTGCCGAGCCGCAGCAGGAAATAGCCAATACGTTGTGTCCCGACGCTTGGCGATCGTAGATCAATTTCTATTAGCCGTTTCTCGCTTCCCCTTTCTTTTTTTTTTCGCGATGCATAATTGTGGCGTTACGCGTGTGAGAAAAAGCGTATCACAAATCTTGAAGAAAGTAGAAGAGTTCGTTAGCCGTATAAAGCAAGCCTGAGTCACCGATAATTCATTAGATAAGATAGATATTAATGCGACAATACGCAGAAATGCGACTGTTGCGATCTACCGCTTGCTACTTATGATATTTTTATCGCCAATCCGATAATTGATTGCACTGCGAATCTTATGTTTACATCGCGTAGAAACTGCGTTCTCCCATTTCAGATTTGTGGAACTTTCACAAGTTCTTTATCGGATTTATAACGTTACATTTTTTAATTTTTGCTATCTTAATCTTCTAATATCTTTAGAAGCTTTAAAAACTGTTAATATCAAAGACTTTTGTTAGCCTTCAACATTAATCAAAATATACAAAGACATTGATAAAATAGACTTTTAACTACGTACTTGTTATCACTGATTCTGAATATTATTATTATATTCTGAATATTTAAATTAAGGAATATTGGACATTTGATATTAATTCTTACTGTTTTTATTTCTACAAATTTTTCATTCTATAAATTTTTTGTGGCTGAGGTCTAAAAAATGTATTACAGATTTCTGATTTCGTAGAATCATAATAGATTCTGAAAATTAAGCTCGTAAATATTTGCACCGAACATCAAGAATATTTGCACGTATGTTTCGATTTCGTGAATATTTATTTCGGCAGTTTTTTCGTCTGAGAACTTTGATTTTAAAGATTTTGAATTTCTGAAATTTCTTAATTTACTGCTTTCAATATATGCTCATTAAATTATAAACTTTGATTATAGTCTATGTCAATCGTAATCTATAGAGTAATATACGCTTTATGAAAGGTGGTGAGTCACAAGCGCCGGCACATTAAAAACAGCAAAAGCATTGCTGATCAAGGCCACAGTGTGCGCAGACGGTGTTACAGATAAGGCAAGGGTGGAAGTTATCTCGAATCAGGAAGTACCGTCGATGCCGACATATGCCATGCATATATGGTGTTTACAAACTCGACTTCGTCGTAAGATAATTTTTTTAACAGGCCATTGTAACTAGATGGTAACGAGATGCTGCAAAGTTTAACGATAAAAATCCCAAATCAAATATTTCCACATCTGTTGTATCAAATATTTATAGTCAAGCGTATAGACTTGTCGTTTCATTGAAACTCGTTAAAATTCATAATACTAAGAAATTAAAAGGCGTTTTAAAGATTCATGTTATTTGTTATCTTTTTAATAAAAAAGAATGTTGCAAAGAATTTTTCGAGGGAAAAAAGGAGATTTTTCCGAGAAAAATCTTTAAGATTTAGAATATCTTTTAAATAATTTTATGTCGTTCTTCACGCTCGATCTTACCTAAGTTGCAGTTATCCTGAGCCTCTTCACATCGTGAAATCACTCTGATGATCGCCCTCCCAGCCAGTTGCACGCAAACTGCCATTGCAACATTTCTCTCGCCCTGCTCCTGCGAGATCTGCTGCACCTCTTCTTCGTTATATGGCGGCCTCATGTTTTCTCACACTTCGTTGTACAAAGGATTACAATTTATAGCGACGAGCGCGCGAATGTAAATTTCTCGAGTCTGTCGTGTCAAAAATCAGCAATGATTTTCGCACATTCGCCGAGGAACAATCACCCTGGCAGTAATTTCTCTTACTCAACTTCTCTTATTACAATTATCAGAAACAATCAGAAGAACATCTTCAATTAAATGGCTGTTATTCTTTTCGTGAATCTTACACCCTTTAGTCACTGGCAAAGCTTTAAATTGTATCCAGCAAGTCCATGTACTGAAGATAGACTTCGGTTAAAAATCCAGAATCTGATATATTTAAATTTAGTCGATCTCTAATCTGCGTAGAAAATTTTCCCAGAATGAAAATCCGCACAGATTCGATCTCAACGTTTCCGAAGAGTATTCTTCTTTGCAAAGATTTCTTTTGAGAGTCAAAACTTAATTCGAATAAGAGTGTTCCTCAAAAGATCATCCAGATGGAAGAAGACACAGATTTCCGATTTCTTCACCAGGATACTCGTTCTTCAAGATTTCGCGTTATTTCAAAATGGACTCCAAGAGTTCACTTCTTCAGGAGCAACGTAAACTCTCCTCGTGATCCTCGTTTTCGCGAGTGAACAGCGGGACGCAGGTCCGGCCGACTTCCTGCGCGACTTGTAAGGACTTTTACAGGTCCTCGGTCCTTCGACGGATCTGAAGATTGCCACGGCGACCGAGGCCCGTTTCAGGTGACTCCGTTCAACACTGCCTGCACAAGTGTTCGCGGTGCTATTTAAGCCTTCGCCACTTCCCCCGCCATCGGGGAAGCGTCTCGAAACAGCTGACTACTTTGTATGTGTGTGTAAATCCACTCTCCCTCTCTTTGTTTGAAAACAAACGCAGCCAGATGCACTGCGCGACATGCAAGCTGTCAAATTCGACGTCGGGATTTCCGCGTTAGAATCACGTGTATTCAAGGTTTTCCTGCTGTTTCAGGGTTTCCTCGGAGTCTCTGCGGGTTTCTTTTGTCCCGAGACTGGAAGGAAAAAATTGTCAATTAATAAATTATCGTTTTAAGAGTGTGCGACTGTTAAAATTGAATGTTAAAACCATGTTAAGATCGTTTTCTTTTTTTTTCTTCTACCGTTTTTTTCAGTTTCTTTTAGATTTTTTAAAATTATCATAAAAATTTTCGTATTAAAATTTTGCATTTGCTGTTTATTAAATTTTATGCTAATTACTGAAATTTTATTATAATATAAAAGGATTCATAATTTTCTCCATAGAAAAAAATCTGTGTATTAAAAAAAATTAAGTTCAAGGGTTGAGACTTTATAAATTCGACAGATTCTGGTTTTGGTTTTGTTGTATAGATTATGACTCATCGCACGGCATCACAATCACAAATTATCAAAGTATCATTAAAGAAAAAACTCGAGATTATACATTGAAACGAAAAAAATCCAAGTCAGTGTTAACGCACATCGAGCTTTTTCTCTGCGCTCTCTTTCTTTGAACAAAGAAGTTTCCCAAACAAGATATATTATTCTCTTTCTTTATCGCAAACCATTTTATTATTTCGTTTAGAATTTTACTCTTCGTGATGTTAAAAATACCTCTTTCCATTGTAGTAATATTATACTCGATTATTGTTTGAGCATATTAAATGTAATTGTTATAATATGTGTAATTTAAAAAAAAATACATAAATGACGATGTGTCAAAAAAAGATCATGATGCTGAGTGTTGACTCAGTGTACTCGAAGAAATACCAAGATTTGTGCACGTGAAACAGCGCATCCGGTTTTTCCACGTGTATGTGCGAAATTTGTTCACTCAACTGACATACGAAATGAAGATCGATAATACTGTATAAACTGTGTTGAGTCGGGGCAAACTGCCCACTGCGCCATTCCTATGTTTTAGCATTATCAATGTTAAACACAGCGTTTTATTTTATCTTCATTCAACAAAATTATAAAAGACGTAATATCTGAAGTATTAATTGATATGAATCAAATATTTTTTCTCATCATATTTTTCCACTGATATTACTGTTTCGCAAAAATAAAACTAACTCGTAAAATAATTCAAAACGTGCGTGTAAATATTAAATGTTTTTACCACATGCTAATTGATTTACTATGCGCAATTCGGTGTAGCATTTGGGAAATCGGAGCAGAAACGTGCGTCACTATTTCGCTATAATAGTGAATTATCACGCGAATGTCCAGAAGAACTTGCGAAATTGCCAAAAACACGACCGCGGTACAAAGCGACGCGAATACGCAGTCACGTTTAAATTTGGCAGAGATTGCGAAGAAGCGAGAAATCGACTGCTTTTAGATGTCTTTCGCGAATCCATTGGAAAGCTATTCTTTTTTTTGCTTATTTGTGAAAGAAGTTCATTTTTACAAGACAGCGTGCTTTTATTTTTCGTCAACCGAAAACGTATTCTTCGTTGTAAAATAGAATACTTCGTTTCATCTTTTCTCATTAAAATGTTTTATTCGTAAATCAAAGTCCCGCAGTATTTCTCAAAGAGAACGAAAAAAACGACAGAGACGCGCTGGTAAAATGAATTTCGCCACTGTCTGCAACCCCACTTTGAGCGCTTCTTCTTCCTCCGCGCTTAGAGGACTTTGCTCTCCATTCATTGTAAAGCTCAGTGCTCAACAGGGACAAAATGTTTATACGATTCCGCGGTATGCTTGGCCCACAGCCAGAGGATACTGCGCATACATCGTGCCGAAAATAGATAGCCGCGATAGACGAAAATCCCCCATGACTTCTCTTTCGTCGTTTTCGCCTCTTCGTGCGACGTAGGACACGAAATGTCGAGGACCGGAGCGGGGGGCGAAGCCAAGGATTCGATCTGGTGGAGGTAGTGAGACAACATTCTTGAATTCTTGGATAAAATTTTGAATCTTCTATGTCCTTAGGTCTCCTTAATTTAATATTTGTAATTTATCTATGCGAGAATCATCAATCTTGATAAATCTCAGAACTCTTGGGATTCTCGAGCCTTTAAATTTCTAGTCCTTGAAGATCTTGATCTTCTAAATATTTAGATCTCGTATTCTCCAATTATTTAGATATCTTCCAATCATTTAGATATTTTAGATTTAATTCAGGTTTGTTGATTACATTAAGATATAAATTTATAATTTTCTCAGCATTTATCGGCATGTTGGTAGACGGATAGAAGGAAGCGAGTGTCTTAGCAGCTTCTGCGTTGGCTGGCCGGCTTCCGCTCCCGTCTCTTTTCTTCTAGAACGGAGAAGAAAACGGGGAGGACGTTGGGGGAAGACACCTTGGCTCGCACCCTCGCCAACCAGCGTACATTGGCCCTGCGGTACCGTCGCCGCTGACGTCCGATCGTTCTTTGTAACGCACGCGATCGTGCGTTCTCGCTTCTGCGTCTTCGGTTTTCGTTGTTTACTAGGAAATCGTCTAGAGCGATGATTTCACAAAAACAGCTGGATGTACAGCGAGCACGTGCCTCTCTTGACGTCCTTACTGTTCTCATCAAGATTTAAAAACATTCATATTTAATAGCAATTTTGAACATTGAATTCTTCCTGCAATTTGTTTTGAGCTTTTTTGCGTAAGCGTTAATTAAATTAAATTATTTTCTTTTTGAGATTCCGTTGCAGGATGGAAGACAGAGCCATTTTGAAAAGCTAGGGGAAGAGTACAAGTAAATACACATAAACGAGTACAAATAGATAAAACTAATGCAAGATTAGTCAATCGCGAAAGACTTTGATATATGTCTTCAGCAAGGACGCGCGAGACCGCGACAGAAATGTTATGACGCGCGTTCACGCGACCTCGATTTTCGCGAATGTCTATTTTTCCACGATGGAATTTCCCCAGCGCGAACAACACGACCCGACGACGCGGCCCATCCTGCGTCGGTGACTTTTATTGCGACTTCTGTGTATCTTTTCAGCAACGCCAAGCTCTCTCGTAGCACATGCGCTTTTATACGAGGGTGAATCAAAAAGCAAAGACTCGAAAGCCTCTCTCGCGCAAACAAAGTCTACAACGTGTTCGTTGCAGGAAACTCGATACGGTGAACTTCCGGTCGTCATTACTTCATGGTATCTCGCTCGCTTCTGAAATTAATGAAACTTCAATAAGTCGCAGTTAGTAGGTACATATTATACTAGGGCGTATAAACAGTGTGAGATTTATGACGATTAACAATCTATATTCACCTTTATGTCCACTTTATATATAATAACAATGAGCGGTAATACATCGGTTTGCAATCGCGAGACGCGCAACACCTTAAATAACGGCCACACAAAAATGCTTATGGATGGATTTCGCTAATACGAAGCTGTCTTTCGTATGTCTATTAAATGCACTGTGAACAATTAAGTTAAATACAGTCAAAATTTGCATAGTTTCTTCGCCGGTCGTTATATCAATATCATCGATTTAGGCCAAAGCGGTAAAATTCTTTGATTATAGATTCAACAGTCAAAGATCCGTATTCTTTCAGCATTTAGCGATACACGTGACCATCCAATTGCTACTCCAACAGGCCTAAGCCAAATGCATTTTTTACGTAAATAGAGATCATAATCGCAGAGAATCATATCTAATGCTAAATATAACGCCAACTCTTTCGCATCCAACATTCTCAGTATCGTAAACGTACTCTCTGTTCGTCTTTAATGTGCAAATATATAGTTTATATGTCATTCCATTGTGTAATTGTTCCAGTTCATAGATATGTTCTGTCTTGAGGTTCAAGTTATTTGGCACCATCTGCGATTCTTAAGTTAGACACTGAAAAAACGTCAAGTCATGGCATCTATTTTCATTTCTTTTGTACGATTATAATTCGAAAGTTATTTAATAAGTAAAGAGTAGAATGTAATGTAATTTGATAGACATAGAAAGTAGAATAGACATTAAAATCACTTCTGTCAAACATTTTTTAAATCCATTAAGATCGCAAATTGGTTTATAAATAGCTTTGTCAAAAGAGACGTGAGGTCTGAAAATGTTATTAGAAACGTGCAAGATATTCTCTTAGCACACGTATTTGGCGGCAATGCACAATCGTGCACCGTATTCAACAATTATCCAGTACGGATCATCACCTACAATTGTGACAAATTGTCATCTCAATCTATAAATAGTCTTATAAATTCGTGTTATAATATTTGTTCATCACACATATTACATTCGAATCTAATATCGCATAAAATTGTTATCAGATAAAATGTACTTATTAGGCATTTGAGGAATCGCGCTGTTTTGCGGAAAGCTTTTTTTAAATAACCCATCATTTCACAAACAAAAGCATTCCCTTGTTGTGTGAATACACACACACACACATACACACACACACACATACATATTCCTAAGCATATTGTAATAATTATTACTATAACAACCTATTAATACTAATTTTAATGAGTTTGGTGTTCTCTCTTGGTGAACAATATCTTGCCTCTGAGTATTATCCAGCTACGTATGCAAATTGTAACACATAAATCGATAAAATTATCAGAAAGCCTTAGATACACGAAATTACATGATTTGTGTGCATAAAATACGTATTATTTACATAGACATATACAGAATTTCAATTAATCCTGTACAATGTGAATAATTACATCCTTGTTTCGCAATTATTACCATTAAATTTTGTAATTAAATAATATAATAGAAAATAAATTTCTTCAAGATTTTAAGAGAAAAATAAAATTATCAAGTATTTGCTATTACGGAGTTAAAATTCGGATTAATAAATTAATGATTATATTTCATCATCTCTATCTTCTTACCGACATTCGTGTGTATAGTGTTAAAGTTCAATCAATTGACTAATGTAGAACAGGCTTTGGAACAGCTATGGCGTAATATACATTCAAAAAAACACACACTCTCTCACTCTCTCTATCTATGTCTTTCTCTGTAACATTATAATATAATGTTTATAACGTTACATCAACGTTAAATTTTAGAAAATATCATTACTTAACGTTATAATTGTACTACGTAAATAACATTTTCTAAAATATTATATAGTAAATAGTAGAAACGAGAAAAAGTGATACATATAATCGTGATTTTGATAACTGCACCAATGGAATGTTTATAAATACTGTTAGATACTTGCTCCCTATTTATCTGTGCATAGTAATATAAATATTTCTGTGCATTTTACACAACCTGGTGTAACATTACAATTTCAATATTATAATTAATCCATATTAAGTCAATATGAAAAAACGGCAATATCAATATCATAAAATTGATGTAACGTCACATTAGTGTTATCCAGTCGTTGCTCATTACGAAATAAATGGCGAAAGCAAACCATTATTTCATTATCAAATATCGTTACATTTTTCATGTTCACTTTTATAGAGAGGAGGAATGGGGGGGGGGGGGGATGAAATTTATCTGTTAAAGCTGCCACATTTGTTAGATGCACTCCTGTTAAGATTCCTTGCTGGCTTGTGGTCGGTCCACCGCCTCCTGTGCGTGTTGTAAGCCGGCGCAGTAGTGCAAAAGTAGCACGCTCAGTGCCTGTACTCGCAGGTCGCTCTGCGCGATCAGTTTCATACTGTCCGCATCCCCGTTCTGGGACAGTTCCAATCTTGAGGTAGTTTCGGCATCCAGTGCGTTCTTCAATTTTCCCATCTACAAGAGATGTTTAGCAAACGTATTCTCGTTACATTTTTATATTGAGCATACAAGAAATTGTTCAGAGTGAAACAAAGTTCAAGGATTCTTCGATCGGGAAATCGTTGAATTTTTGAATATTTTAATTCAGTAGACTATGGATCTCTAAATCCGTAGGACGAATCTCTCGAATTATCTACTTCGAAATTACTTGTGTATCTGAAAAGAACTTGTCTCACGTACCATGGTGTTGATCTTCTCGACACGTTCCTGCGGTTCCAGGTATTTGTACAAAAATTTGCCGGTGTCTCTAGCCCTTGACATAAGACCGTCGTCCAAGTCGCCAGCCATAAGTGGAGCTGCAACACTTGGCTCAGCACCCTCCAAGAGGTCAGGACTTATTCCCAGACCTCCAGCCAATGAACTCTAAACGTTTCAACAATTCGATCAGATTGATTAATGCGGCGCGATCTCTGCGAGGGACAACCACGTTCGATGTTATGTAGATTCGGAAAGTGAAACATAATTAAGCGACGAACCGATCATGCGTGTGAGTCGCATTGATCTTCTTACATCTATATGATCACCGTATGCAAGCCTTGCCTCCAGTGTTAAGGTGCAATTGCAATGCAATCAGTGCCGTGATCAGCGTTCATCGTGTTGAAAATCCTCATCAATGAGAAAACTTGCAGCAGTTTCGGGCAAGCGATAGAAATAACATCTTGTGATAGAAATAATAATTTGTAAATTACAGAGTGATTATTCACTGAGCATTAAGGGATCAAAGAATCTAATTATTTATGAATAGACGATTTATAAAAGATTAATCTAATGGTTAATTGGATCAAAATTGCTTCAAATTCTATCATTTATCGTTAGTATGCACAGTTGCCAATCTCTTTATCTTGCACTCCTGCGTGCGAGTTAACAAGTATCTTCGATGACGATTGTAACGCATGATTGATGAAGAAATGATTGAAGTGAATAAACACACAAGCATGAGAACTGCAAGATATAAAAAAATCTTCCAAAGAGCATATTATTATTTTTTGTCTTGAATTGAGAAGACAAGTGGAAGAAAGTGAAGCGGAGAAGGTTTAATGCGATTCTGATAAGAAAACTATGATGATTAAATGAAAAGTTACATAATGATTTACCACCAAAAAGAAAGAATGTTTTACTGAAATTATCACGGTTCTTGAGCCATTTAAAATTTAATGCAATTTTTGAAACATGTAAACAAATTAAGATTGAATCTAATTACAATATATTATGTTTTATCATACTTTAAATACAATTTTTTTTAATTAAAAATAATAAAAAGTATAATTATTTATAATTATTCGGATTGTAATATTTAAATTATCATCTTGAATTCTTCTATTATGTCCTCTGTTCAAAATTGCAGTGCTAACTGATAAAGTCTGTTAAAAATTTTTGTTAGAAAAAATTCTTTTGAAATCGAGCACATGTGATCCTTCTCCGCTTCGGGCGAACAAATGTTATTATTCTACCTTGCGGGATGCACAGGGACTTGGGGGGAGACTTCGAGATGCCAGACCAATACTGGAAGCTGGTGGGGCCAAGCAACTGGTACTTCCAGCCTTCTTCAGGCCCAACAGAGTGTTAGCTATACTAGCCTTCACGGCCATCATACTTGCGCCCTGATTAATCGATCAATGGATTTCAAATAGATTAATACCTTTTCACCATTTAAGGTAACAAGCTATCGGTAAAATAATACATCAAAAGTGCAAAAATTGATTACATCTATTTTCGTCGTGAAGTGTTCGTTGTTTTACCAATAAAGTATAGAGTCTATGGAATTTTTAAATGTTTTGTATGTGTCAATTTATTATCAGCCAAATTCTGAAACACATTAGTCTGAAATAAAATATAAGTAGATATGGATATTGTACATTCACGTCACAGAAATCTGCGTAAAAAAATTAAAAGAATATATTTAGAATAATAATTTTGAAATATTTTATTTCGAAAAATATTCAGCAATGTCACACATGTATAGATTGTATACTTTATCGATAATTCATTAAAAACGTCGATTTCATACAAAAAAGAAAATTAAACTTATTTATCTACTCATATGTGATTCACTGAGAACAAAGGCAAGGTCAAGGTGCAAAGCTTTACAAAGAACCTTCACCTCCCTGTGCATATGTTCAGTTCGTTTTATTGGTAACAACAGAATGCAAATTACGCATAACAATTCTTGCTTTCTATATACAAAATATCAAGATAAATGCATTTAAAGACACATGTGAATTTTCGAATATTGTACAATCCCTTAACCATGTGACATGTCATCAAGCGCTCCTACATTTCATCGATATGTAATAATGATAATTATTTGTCCGTGTGATAGTGCTTAAAATAAAATGTCGACAAAATGAATATCATATAAAAATCCTTTTCGCATAACTCGATGAAAAAGCAATAAATAAACTGAACATGTTCAAAATGCAGAACTAAGTCCATTATTGCTATATTTAATGATATTTTTAAACAAATAAATATGAATATATATATATATATATACATGATATTTGTTAAACAAATTTGTTTAAACAAATAAATAAATAGAATATATATATATATATATGATATATATATCTTTTCTGAAAATTTTTATATTATATAATATAAAGTAATATAATGATATTATATAATATAGTATTTATATTATTTTTAAATATTCCTTATGTACATTAATATAAATGTTAGGCAATATCTAAATTATAATATAAGGAACGTAGACTGTAATCTTTAAAAAATAATCAGTCATAGAGCACTTGCAAAATAGTTGATGATTCAATGTCGCAATGCGATTATAAATTGCACATTTGTGACGTAAAGAAACATTGCAGTGTATAAATTATAATACAAACATACAAAATAATGTTAGTATTATTTAATTATAAGATTCACAGCATCGGACTAGAAGGTAAAATACTATAATGTTTTCAATGTAATATTAATATTAAAAAATACTGACATGATAGATTTAAAAAAAAAGATAAATAGATAATAAATAGATTTTCTAAATGCAAATATCAAAGATTAAACGTCATTTTCCTTTCGGTCCGAATTTGCTGTCCCGTGTGGAAGCATCATATATCACGATGCAAAATTCGAAACGATTACGCTCGCGGGTAGCAAAATATCCTAATTACGTCTTGAGTACCTGTACATTATCTTCGCATCCTGTCAGAGAGATCTCCGGGCTAGAGATATCCCCGACGTTTGGCTCGATCTCATCGGCTTCCAACGCCAGAGTTGCTAGACTCTCCGCGCCGCAGGTGCCGGACGCCTGACAACGCGCCTCGCACTTTTTGTGACACACCATGCCGCAATCTCGACACTGTACCGCATCCTTTAACCAAATCTGCGCAGAAAATAATCCGAATAATTTCGAGACAGAATAAAATAGAAATAAAATATACAAGAATAATCTATATAAAGATAAGCTAAGTAAATAAGTAAGCTAGATAAGTTATATATAATCTCAGTCTAACAAAGAACGGATATTGAAGAAAAAGTATGGATGTCTGTGATTAGGCATACAAATCAAGTTCTATTTCTTGGCTGTAAATTGAAATAAATAAAAATTCATTTATTCATTTAAAATAAAAATAAAATAAAGTAAAATTTCAGTAAAAAATAAAAACAGTTTTATTTTTAAAATTTAGATTACACAAATATATTTTATATTCTCAGATTTCTCTCTCTCTCTCTCTCTTGAAATTTCAAATTTTTACGAAGTAACGTAAGTTTATTGATTTGATACATATGAATAATTTGATAAATTATAAATAAATTATTAATTTGTAATGCCATACCTTTTTCGTGCAAAAATCACAATGTGTCGCTCTGTGGAAATGCGTCCTGATGAAATCATGTATCTTCTTGTCGGTGATTTCTTCGCTTGGAATTGGTTGAATTTTGGCAGTTTCTGCGTTCTCCTTCTTTCCGAGATCATTGACCGCGTGATCGCTTGGCCGACAAGATTCCCATACGTATGATAGCAAAATGTCACCGTAACAGAGTGTTGGATCAAATCCTGAGTAACCCTGTAGTCTTACATACGACGTCGCTAAAGAAGCTTTAAAAAAAATTCTATAATTATTTAAACTTATTTCTAATAATAATTTTCTCAAGAATCTAAATGAAACCCGATAGAATTTCGATGAAAAATTCATTTCTTTATCATAAGTCAATTCTCCTTAAGAAGATTTGTGAAAACTATATTGTTTATATATAATTTATATACTTTATATATATCATAATAAATATATAATTAAAAGAGACAAAAGGAAAAAATAATTTTCGAAATTTACCACTTTCTGGAGGCAACAAAGCATGACATTTTAGGTAATGCCCAGTCGTGGAAGTGCAGCATTGCGCCAGAATTAATTTCACAGGCGCGTTTATGTAACCTAGCAATCTCGGTGGTGTTTCGCCGCCCTTCACGCGGCCCCATACGCCCACATTTAAATATTGCAATTCAGAATCGATGCGGAAGCTCTTGGTCTCCTCGAAGGTGATCAGAGAGGCGTACGGTTTCTCCTTCGTGTTGTGATACAGATCAGCAATGTTGGTCGTGTTACTATCGTCCGGAAGATAAAATTGTACATTAGATGACGCCGACGACGTAGAAATAATCGAGATTCGTCGAGACGGTGTAGTGTCGGGCGTCTGGGCGATTTCCTCTGTCCGGATGCTGCTCTTTCTTCTCTTGTATAGCTTATCGGTTTCCGATCGGGTGTCTGTGAGATCAGTGTCAGAATCTCGTAAATCGGAGAATTTGATCTGCGCCTCGAACTTCATCTTCCCGACGTCTTCCACGCTCGGGCTGTCCAACCTACTCCCGGAATCGCTTTTCGAAGTTTTCCTTTCTGCGAAGGAAGACGTCCTCTCATTATCTGTTTTCTGCCCTCTTTCGCTTGAATCCGCCTTCGAGTATCGTCTCTCCACTCTAATAATGAAACGTCGCTGTACAGCGGACTTGACAAACTTGGCTACCTGGTTCATATTCGACACTTTTTTGCCGTCCACCGCTATCAAAATGTCGCCCTTTCTCATTTCAGCGATCGCTGCCGGGCTGCCGGATACTATCGTCTCGACTAGCACGCACATCTGACCGATCTCCGACACGATCTCCTGCTTGAACACCACACCCAATTGCTGGGAGCCCGTCTTACTGATGATCAAATCTAGCACCATGTATGGAATGCCGCTATACTGTGTCAAGTAAATCCATGGCGTGGAATCTATGCTCATGGTGCAGTACACTTCCACCTGCGACAAGTCTTCGCCATTGTTGAGAGTGACAGATGCGAGATTTAATCTACTGATTTCCAATAATACGACCTCCAAGTATCCTGGAGTGAGTTGAGTACTGGCAACCTGAAAAAATATGATTATATAAAAGCAAATCAAAATTACAAAAGCTAATCTTTATTTCTCGGATCGAAATTTTCGCAAATGCACGAATGAATTATGTAAAACTAAATAAATTTAAAGGGAGTTAGTCTCTCACCTCTGAGAGATCCACGGCCTCGTCGTTCAATCTTCGGAAAAACGGTTTGTAACGCATCTTATAACGAGGTAGAGTATGCTTCCGCTTCACCGCCCTCCTAATCTGACTGGTGATAATCGAGATTATCTGCGGCTGTAACTGACGGCCCTGGAACTGTGATTCTACCTCCAGTTCCAAGATCGGATCTGAATAAAAACTCAACGACCAATGCGTGTATGGTACGCGAGTGAACTGTAGCCTAGCTTTACCGCTGATACGCTTTACTGTAAAAATCAATACCGATATAATATCCGATCTCCTTGTTTCTCTTTTTGATGTACTATCATATGCTATAATTACCTTGCAACGCCATGTAGGCTGTTTTACCGAGCAGCATCTTAACATCTATAGACAATTGAAAGTTTCCTGAGTAATGTAAATCTAAGGCCAAGTCCAGATACTCCAGCAAGCCCGTGTCAGCATCAATTTTTGAATCGGCAACTTCTAGACCCTTTATCGTCGGAAATTGCGTACCGAGGTTCAAGTCTCTCAACTACAAACAATTAGACAGAGGATTTATTACACAAAAGTGCTTCCTCAGAGGCCGTGCCAAAATCGTCCCGGCTGTCAAATCTTACTTTCACACTGTCTAACAACTTGGCGGTGGTCGACTGTGTCAAAAGCTCCTTGAACTCGTTATTTAATTTCCGATAAAGCCATAGACGCACTCGCTCGGCGTTCCGCAGCTCGTTGAAGAGGAACTGCAGCGTGAGGTTTATGGCCAGGTTCTCATTGCCCTGAGACATCGCCTGACGGGACATGCTGTTGTTGGAGTTCGCCTGTTCCTCCTGCATCTGTTCCACCAGCTCCTTAGGTAACTGCGCCTTTCCATGCTGCAGCTGCCTTTGCGGCGGATCGACCTGAGGTCCTAACTCCAAGTACCTCTTGAACAAGTAAAACTGCACTGCCAGGGTACATATTACACCGCAGACGAATGTAAAGACGGCCACCAGAGCCAGCTGCAAACTGTCCATATTAAATTCACTGCTGCTGAGGATGTAGTTTCTCTCTCTCGACTGTCAAACGTGGTGCACAACTCAAACGTGGACCCCAGAAGTGGATTTATTATGCAAGTAACGTTATACACGCGAAAGGAAGTTCCCAAAATTGTCTATGCTAAAGACGCAGAGTTGCCAAAGAAACAATTCTTCTTTGATGAGTATCGTGAATAAGACATACTGAAGAACGCGCTAATATCAGATATTATCGCACTAAATGCTCACAAGAGAGAAAGTTCCAAATATGCACATTAGAGCCACAGCTGCCAAAAATTCAATCTTCCTTCCATGAGTGTCGGCGAATTCCAAAAAAAAAACAAGCTGCAGAAAAATTAGGCTAATTAAAACGCATATAAAAGCGAGGAAAAAAAAATATAAATTACAGATACGGACTTTCACATATGTGAGAAAATTTAGATTGTCAAAATTATGAAAATTCGTTTATTCTCAATCTCAAATTATATTATAAAATAAAAATCAATTTTCTTAAATTGCATCGATTGTAATTGAGGCGGAATTCTCACTTTTGTGCCACTGTCTCAGAAAAATTCTGTACTATTGTCCCGATTGAGAGGAAGGGAAGCTGTCGTGCAATTTGATTTCACAGCACCACAGAAGTGAGCAAAAACACGCGTGGGAAAGGGGGAAGAAAGGTGGAAGACACTTGTAATTGTTCTACAGGAGAAATCGACCTCTCTGGGCTTTCGCGGGATCGCATTTGTCGTCGCTAACTACCTAAAGTTGCATTAGGAACTTTCGGTACAGTCGTACGTCACCGTCTCGCGCCCGACCGCCCGACGACGCATCGCGCTGCACACGGATCAGACCCCACCGTCTTCACGGTTCGACAGGTATTCGGAACACTTTCACTCGTCGACCGCAGCGATCAGCTGAACGCGCGCGTGCGCGCGCGCTCGCACAAAGAACGAACTGCGAGCCCCCCTCCCCTCCCAGCCACTACGTATTGCACCAGGGTGCATTAAAATTCAGAAGCTCAGCGAAAACGAACAGACCTAGATTTCATTCTGCAGCTTCCTTTCCAAGGAAAATTTAAAAAGTCTATATTATTCATAACATAAACTATATATATTGGATAATGGCATAACCACTGAAATATAATAATACTGGAACGCGCACGGGCGCAGTGTTGTGATCCGACAAAGAGGGTCCTAAGTGGTATCTCTGTCTCTTTCAAG
>JAJVSH010000101.1:0-55213 GCA_021460005.1 Tetramorium alpestre
CTGCCGAGTGACCAAGTTGGAGAATATGCTAATGCCATATCATTCTATTGTTTGCACTGGTGCAACGATATATGGTAATTTTGACATTTTGTTGAATAACAATCAAAGAAGAAAAGCGTTAATGAATAAACTTAAATAAAATTGACAACTTTCAAATTAATTTTGATATAATTAGAAGTAAATGTAATAGTAAATTGTATGTAATATGTATATATTTACATACACATTATATATATTTATATACATATTGTATATCAATAATCTTAAGCAAGATAAAGAAAGGTTTTATTTATCTCACGTAATATTTTTCATGCAATTTTTCTAATTAAGTTTAATCAAATCTAGGCGCGCTTTCGAGAACATTTACAAGTTACTGCAACCAAATGGGAAAGCACTCTTGATGTTTCTGGGGTATCATTATGGGTTCAATGCATATCTACGACTTAAACAGCATCCGCGATATCAGACTTATCTTCAGGTACTAACGGCTGAAATGGCTATAATGCACAATAATGTTAAAATAAAATTCAAATGCTCCGTGTTGGTCTTTTTAAAGGATGCGCATCGTTATTTACCGTATTTTCAAAGAAAAATGTGTTCCGATGTTCGAGCGAGTCTGCGAAAGATGCTGGAGGACATTGGTTTTGAAATTCTGCACTGCAGCAAGAGGGAGAAGAGCTATCAATACAGTAAACAGAGTCTCAAAAGTACGATACTAAAATGACAAGACAAATTATTATGTATCTGTATGAAAACACATAAGGAGAATTTAAACCGTTGTAATAAAAAAAAAAATCGTCGCTATTAGATTAGGTTTCTTCATCTTCTAGTTTGTTCAAAGTAAAGTCATATTCGTACTTCTTCCAGATCACGTGCGTGCCGTTAATCCTTTTCTTAAGCGAATTCCCGATGATATGAAAGACGAATTTATGGATCATCTGGTAAGCGAAGTAATAAGTCAGAATGTTTGCTCCCCGCTTAAAAGTAAAAACTGTCAAGAATATATAACATTGAGATATGATCTTCTAATAGCATATGTAAAAAAACCATCATCAGCCGTTTGAAGAGCTTCAAGCATATTCAAACGTATTCAATTTTTAGATAATTTTATCTATTTTAAGATAATCTCAATTGTTTGATAAAAATTAATAAAATTGATAAAATTGAGCTGTTTTTATGATCTAACGTCGACAAAATTCTTTAGAATAGCATTGATATTGATTTACTTTGTAAAATTAATATATAAATAAAGAATATTAATTTCAACACTATACATGCCGATATAGTTATATTCCGTCTCCCTAAAAAAGATATTACGTTTTTGCGAACATCCCGTCTATAAAAGTGACGAAAGGAGGAAAGAACAAATACGTTGCTTTCGACAGCTTGCCTCCTACAACACTAAACTTTATGTATATATTGTACGCTATATCTTTGATTTTACAATAGTACAGCCATTTATAGAATATCGTTATGATAATTTACGAATCATGTCGTACGGATACAAGAGTGGGCGTTACGGTATCGATATTCGTATAGCGGGTAACAATGTTTCTAATTCTGTCCTCTAAAAAATACATCCAGGCTTACAAATAGTCTCAAAACCGCTGACATCGATCGTGGTTGACATCCGGCGCGCGTCTCTCGCAAAGTACAACTATAAGCCTCTCGCCTTCCGAAAGATACAAGCAAGTTCACATTAAATCCCAATAATTCGCAATAATCAATCGCGCAATTCCGCATGATCGCAAGATCTCTTCATCGTTCTAAAGAGCGCAAGTAGCTTATACTTGGAGCGACAACGCGGTTACGAACCGTCGAGATGGGAGCGGTCCAAGCTACCATTGTGCGTGCCACGAAACATCCTCTATTCGAAATTTTCTCATCCATTCATGAGCTATTTTCCAGTTGCGTCGCAAGTTCCCTTGACTTCCCTTTGACACCCGCATAATTCATAAATAGTCGCGTGAAAGCAAACACGGTGAGATAATCTCGCTGTGGAATTGACGCGCGGCACGGAAGCGGTTCCTCGGTTGAGCGTGAATTTCATTGTGTCGGCATACCGGTGGTCTCAACACTTAAATTAAACGACGCCGTTAGTTAACGACGGAAGATGTATTTTAAACAACCGCCGCGCGCGTTCCGTCTTTACGCTCCCGTGAACGTAATCGATAACGCGCGAAGCCTCTCTTTCTTTTTTTTTTTTTGTAAACTTTCAGTATATTCTAGTTATCGGGGCCTTCCGCAAATATCCGCCTATTTCCTGCATTACGAACGAGGACATCACCTGTCACAGCAACCTCCCACGATCCGCTCTGTACGATGTGTAATACCTGATTAATATAGAGTACATAACAAATGCGCTCACGAGTTCGAGCAGTGTTCTTTATAATAATTGCGAGAGTCGTGAAGCATCGGATCCGATGAGCGTCACAATCTGCTCTCAAATCTCGCCGCCTTGACCACGGAAGTGTTTACGAGAGATAATATATCATAATTCCAAAAGGGAGATTATACGAATACGCGTTAATACGCGTTTTATGTCGCTTTATAGAGCCGTAACCGGGAAAAATTGCAAAAATTCCAAATATTTATATTAGATGTCGTCTAAAGTGCCCGAAACGTATCGTTTCGAGAGCAAGATCTGCGAGCGTCTGCAAATCCGGATGCCTTGCAATTAGTTTACCTTTAATTATTATCTAGCTCTGGATGTCTTAAGAATGTAAGTCGAAATCGTAGGAGTTATTCAGTGTACATACATTTATCGATTACGAGCTAATGTCGTAAATGGTAAAACGAGAGTGAATAAGTAAACGGCTTTTCCTTAGTATACCGGTGTCACTTGGTAGTTTTCTCTTATTTCGTAGAAAGGACATCGAACATCAAATACGATTATTTAGAAAAGAGGGATTATACCTGGATACAGAACAGCGAAGGATGATCGAGGGCAAGGCACAAGTGAGTCAGAGAGAGGAGAAATTATTTTTGTTTTCTTTTGGATGAAATTAATACTCTACGCCTTAATCGTCTTTCCATTACGTACTTTTCGTCGCGATTAAGATCGGTACATCGCGAGAGATATACGCATACACACTCACACACACATATATTTTATATATATATATATGTATATTATATAATCAGACACCATCGACGTAATTAATCGACAACTATTGCTAATAGCGGGACAAACATCTTATTTCCATCGATACTTCGCACATGTTTATCTCTCGGCGTGACGCAGTTAATATTTCATTCTTTTCAAAGTCCGAAATGAAAACACCGGATAAACACTCTGTACACGAATCCTCGCTGAAAAGAATAATTTGGAAGACATAAAAGTACAATGAAAAAAGTATCGTAAGATCTGTATCTACGCGTTTCATGGAAATAATTGTGTATGCACGTAGAATGGGAGAATTGTAAATTTCAAACTCTGTAAAACGAAGAAGATTGCGAATGCGAAAACGTCAGAGGAAAGGAATTCATAGGAAGTACATTTTCCTTTTTTATGAAACGAAGTATCTAGGTAAAATCACAAGAGTCGTTAAAAGAGTTTTATAAAGAGCACGTTCAGCAGACAAAGCTGCTCAGTGAGCGCTTTGTGATTCTTTAATACGATTGGCTTTTACCTTTGGTTCTTCATTGGATCTAAGTGTAGAAACCAATCGTATCAAAGAATCACAAAGCGCTCACTAAGCAGCTTTTTCTGCTGAATGTGCCCAATGTTTAACAAAACGGAAAGAATCTATGAGTATCCATAGAAATAAGATCTCTGTTCGAAATCCAATTGCTTCACGGAGCTTCGCCACACCGATGCATCATTAATCACCGTGTTAAAAAACCGCTACGTGGCGAAAAAGCATAGCCGAACATTGCATATAAATTTAATTCTCGATCCGTTTTCAATTCTTCCGTCACGCGTCCGATGTATGCCGAAATACGTGCCGTGTCGCTCGAGAAAGCCACGCTTACGATAAATTCTCGCTTATCGCGGCAGGAGCGGTAGAGAGAACGCGAATAGAATACATTAATTACGCATTTAAGACCGTTGTTGCTTAGGTACTTTCATAGTGGGATGTTCATCTCGTTGGATTTACCACAGATGAAACGCACGTAATCGAAATGCGACACGCGCGATGAAAATCGCAAAATTAAACTGATCGTAAACGGGGAACATGAAAAAAAAAAAAAAAAATTTAAAAAAACAATTAAACAAAAAAAACAAACCACAAGTAATTTCGTAGCTGCTAAAAATTAATCATCATTATGCATCATCGAATCATGTTTGCCTAATTATGTTTAAAGCAACATTGTAGGCGCTAAATAATCTCACACCCGAATATTTTAACTATTGAGAACAGAGAGAAGCAACGTACTAATTTGTATTAAATTATAAACATACGGTGTCCCGATCGATATCTACCCAACTTAAATTAATCGTTAAATGGAAAAACGGGAGGGAGGAAAAAATCAGGAGACAAAATGCAAAATCAAAACAAATTGTGAACACAACAAATCGTTATAATCTCTCGTCGCTATTTACAAAAAAAAAAACAGAAGGGTACGACCGACAAGTCGAGCGGAACTGCTCGTCGGGTCGGAGGAACGAGAGGTACAACCGAGAAATACATGAGAAACATCACGAAACGGTAAAGGAATCGACCTGGACGAAACGATCGAACGCGAGCGGGTCGCCGGCTGCGCTCGAGAGGGCCGACGCTAATTGTAAGTATAACGAGATTCGGCGCGGCATGTCGTCCGCGTTTGCGTTGCCGCGGCTAAAGCTAAGGAGGGAAGACGAAATCATTTTGTACGGGACGCGACTACTCTCGATACAAAGTAGATAACGTATACGTCTGTATATGTCCGTATTCCGCCACGAGGGATGCAACGCCGTCGGGCGTCGCACCATCGATCGCTACCGCGTTACAATCATCGATCAGAGTTTGCTCCTCTTCGCGCTTTTCATCTCCTCTTCTCGCCCCGCGTTCTTCTCCTATTTCTTTTTTTTTTTTTTGCAAACAAGCGTCACAATCGAACGAGCATCCTACGTTACAATCTCGACGATCGAGCTCTCGCAAAGCGGATACGGGATCGTTGAACGTAAGACTCGCGCTGTGCTTAAGTGCAATTTCTTTTTGTTAAGCAGTACGTTCGCATCCTGTTGAATCAAGATGCTATCGATCGCTAAAAGGTACACGGTAGACGTGCGGCGTTGTAAGGCGAGGTTCCTCGGGGTGGAGAGTTGATCGTCAACGCAGACCAGCAACGCAGGCTCTCTACAGGATATCGTCGTTGCACCATATTTACACGTACATTGAATTTATTCTAATTCATTGTCGGTTTGAGAATTGGCGAGATTAGCGTCGCTGCTAAGACTGATAGACGATCGAGAAAACACGGCGGCGGCGGCAGCGGCAGCGGCGGCTACCGCAGAATCCTAATAATCCTTCGTAATGTCGGTGCAGCCTGATCGACCGCCAGAATATTACATCTCTTGCGAGCGCTTGAGAGAACAGATATTGTATATATATCTATGTATACAAGCTTTCTTCGTAGACATATCCGTCAAAAGATTTTTCTTCGCTGTCTTCGACACGAGTGGATCGAAGAAGGACGCAACGTCAAGGACAATAGTACGGTCAGGTACGAAGAATCGTTGTTAAGGAGATCCTTATTACATGGTGAGCGCGAGGGACCGACGCGACGGATGGGACGCGATAAGCACGGTTAAAAGTAGGCGAATAGATCTCGCGGAGCGGATGAACCTGCTGCGGGTAACGATCTAAGTTTCTCGACAGCGGCGGACGTTTAGACGCTCCAATTTGAACCTCGGGACTCGGAACTAACAGCGGCAAGTGCAATATCTTCTGAGAGAACGGAACAATACAGTAAGCTGAGCCAAGTCACTACGATCGTTTGTAGGCCGTTTCAAACTACGCATACCTTATGTTATAATATACACCTGCGAACCTTCGTGGTTGCTCTAGAACGCTCAGACAGACACGCTCGTTACGGGGCATGGCTCGATATGTTCTACAAATATCTATTTGGCAAATCTTAGGTATATAGCTGGCAACCTCGAGAGGCACCGCCACTGGTGTCGACCACCTTGACGTTAAGCATCGTATAGAAAGAGATTCTAAGGTTGATAATGAAAGTGACCCTTGAATCAGAGATCCTTCAATAGAAACTACGTTCAAGAAAGGAAAAGAAAGACTAACGCTAGAGCGGTCAAGACAGATAAGCTCGCAAGTACAAATCGATAACATCGTGACGCACGCGTCAATTGCGATGCTGCGATTAATTAACAATCCGTCCGCGAACGTGTTCGTCGTAGCGTAGAGAACTCTTATTTTGTTGTTTCCTGCAGTTCTTATATTAACAACGATTACGCTAGCGCTACCGTTTTTCTCTTTATGGCTATCCTACGATTAACAACATCAACAACAACAACACATATAATATATCAACGTGAATATATATATATATATTATATCTATATCCTGTTAGATCTAAACTTATCTTACGTACACACGCATGTGTGTGTATGTGTAACATACATACGCGCGTACATATGTACGTTACACGAATGTAGGAGAATGATCGTGTCCCAGGCAAGTATGCGACATCCGTCCACATACAATGCGCGGGAAAAGTTCTCCGACAAAATACATGGCTTGATTTGATCTAGTCGAAGGACATAAATGCATAGGTAGATCACACTATACGTGAAATAACTGCAATCGAGGAATTGGATGTGATAGCAACGTAAACTCTACAACTTCTTTGTAAATTCTGTAGCTTCGGGAAAAAACGAGCTTAAAATTTATAGAATTCAAACAGAAAGAGCGACAAACAAACGTTATCTGTAAAATACAATATTCTAATATAATATATAACAATATTTGGATGCAATGTATAACAGCGTGAATGCGATTTCCAACTCCTCGATTGACGAAGATAACGAAGCTAAAATTCGAATAAATACTATTGGAACATAAAGAAAACCTATAATTGGAAATACATATTTTCCATTTGCTCACTCTTATCGCTTATCTCAAATATCATCGTTAACGTTATAATATAGCTTAGTTAACGAAAATATATCCAAAAAGATTGCACGCTTCAATGTCGTAACCGACATAAGAGAAAAGTTAATTATCTTTATATACATATATATTAATATCGCAAACTCGAAAATGATAATTACATTCGCAAAGTAAACGCTCGTATTAAAATCTGCTTCATTACGGAGAAATGAAACATTGAAAAACTTACGAATATAACGAACTCGTAACATGTTCGAGGTAAAAAGAACGCCCCGAAATAGATATCAGAACGCTAGAAAACAAATATATATATATATCAATGTATGACAATAGAAATTCAGTGTATGTATCGTGTATTGTAGAAATATGCGTCGCATTACGCACTTAATCGATTTCTTTCATCGTTATGTCGCCACGAGATTTGCTCGAAAATGTATACTTCAGCCAATGTGGCATCTGTCCAAATTCGCAAAAACTCGACGATATTGATCTTTTCACATACACTCTGAGCATGCCAGACAGAAGAATTACACGCATTGCGCTAAATATACATACTGTCTATATTACCTTTATTACAATTATCTATCATTACCCGTGCCCGGATAAAATCAGTCACGTCCGCTACGATACAAGTTACAACCTCATGAACAATCGGTAACTTGAAAAAAATGCTATTGCGGTAATGAACGTTGACTAAGAAATGGTAACTCTTTTTTTTTTTTTAAGATAAGATATGAAATATATATATCAGCTATTCTTTCTCTCTTTCTCTCTCTCCCCCCGCTTTTCTTTTCTTCTGTAAAAAGATGCCTTAGCGATTGTTCAAAAATGAACTAAATGCCATATTTTATATATCTATCGTAAACGAAATATTACTAAATCTGAGAGAGGTGCACGGGATATAATAAAAAAATTTTCAAATTTAGATGCACTATCGCTTGCAATATTAAATACGTGTGTCTTTTTTGCTCTTTCAGTTCTTCTCTGCTTGTTAGAATTCACGGTATAATCGTGAATGATTCTTTTGATTTCTTTTCCCTCGTCTTCGTTGATGCTTCAGAAAAATAATGCCTAAAGAGAGCAGAATTATATAATTAAATAACAAATTGCTATTGAGTATTATTGCACGCGATGGTACAATTATGAAAAGAGAATTTATATAATCCATACAAATTATAAAATTATAAAATTTTGATTAAGTTTATAAAAATAATATAACATATTTTCCCAAATATGGGATATTACATCAAAATCTAATTTCAAAAAATTAAAAATGCTAAATTAAAAATAAGCTCGACAAAACAATATAAGGCATACAAAAAACAAATTTTTTAAAATATACATATATAATTGAGATAAACATAACTTTTGTGCTTTAAAAAGTTAATATAAAATATAATATCGAAATATAATTCGTATCGAGATTCGTTCAAGTTCGCAAGTAATTAAACTTTCATACCTGTGCGCATACACTCTTATTCCAAAACTATTATAATCGATTAGATCAAAATATGACTCTTTCGATGTAAGTACACACAATAAAATGTACTTAAAATTCACAGTTGCAACAAATAAGGAAAAGAGAACACTAAATTTCGAAAACACTAAATGCCATGAGATCGTTTGTGCAGTACACTTGTGCAACTGAATCGCAAATGCGTTAACAACAATTTTCTGCTCAACTACGCCAAATGTTTAACGATAAACTTATCCAAGACTAAAAAAAAAAACTCTCTAGACAAAGAACGCAATTTCTCCGATTAGTGTAAAATATAAATAACAAAAATTGTGACAATAAAGTAACCGTTTATCTAAATATAGAGGTAGTTATTATACTCTCTCTCTCTCTCTGTAAAACGTCAGTTTCTTTTTCTTTGATTCGATCATCGATTGCTTGTGCAATTATGCCAAGCAGATTACGATACACCCCGCGTACCTCTGTCTTTACTAAATCAACAAGTTAAATAAATAACGAATTATATATGTAGACTTACGACGGGATAAATTTTAATCCTAAATTCGTTATTACTACGAAGAATCTCCTCAGATACCTGTATATACGTAGCGTAGCCTAAAATATCGTACAATTAGAAACAACAAGGACAATGTTACGTCGTAACATTTTTGATTGTCTTCTTCAAAGAGGTTTGCCCGGCCGGAATCATTCTACACAATGGGATACTGGAACACTTTCGTACCTCCGGTAGGACAGTGTCCCAGTATTTTCACGCGGTGCGGACAACCTCAGAAAAAAAATTTATTTTATACGGAGTACTTTCAGTCAAAAATATATCAGATCACTTGCGCGTTCGTGTAGACTTCTCTCAGCATTTTCCAATGTTTCTTCTCTAGGCCAAAGAGATTTCACCCTCTCGGTATACTTCTTACATTATTCTGACTGGAATCTCCTGAGATCTGATCTTTTAGTAATCGAAGACCAATCTAAACGGAGCATCTTGGAACGCGATTAGACTTAGTTTATGTAGTCGATTAAATAACGATGACTTATGCATATAACAACAATATTAAATGTTAGCACTTAGGAAGATTTGTTGTATTATTTTTTCCTTATTTAGAATTATATATATATATACACACACACCTCTCTCTCGCGTGCGTATTTCTCGCGAACGATCTTAATGCTTCGTTAAGATCATGCAAATATGTAATCGACTGTTACGTCAGCGACTTCATTGTAGTTCCCGGAATCTCTCTCTGCTTAATACTGTGTGCAAATAATGCGAGACTCTTATTTCTCATTGAACTCTGCTGACATTATCTCTTTCTCTCTTTTATGTTACTAAGTAGATATTTTATCATAAAGAGATCAAGACGTACGCATTTTCACGTGAGACACAATCGATTGAGGAATCGATCGGCATGTACGATCCAACGCTTATCAGTCGAATAATGATCATCGTAGTAAAAGACACGGTTTTGAAGTAATAGAAAATTACCTCGACCCACATTATTCGACATCTAATTTCCTTGAAGTATTAAATGGTAAAAGATCAGTATATATATATACAATTATACATAATAATCAAGACGTTAACTCGTCGTGCCTCGTATAGCACTGAGCTGCCTGAAATTGCGTTATCTCCCGTCACAGCACCGTCAACATTGCCGGCGAGATGGCAAGAACGTTTTATCATCGCCGAGCAACTGTAGATAAGCGCGCTACATGCCAACGTTCCGTTAGTCGTTATTGATTCGTTTCCTTGTACAAGTGTCGGGAAAATATTACGTCCAAGTAATATCTGTTCCCCCTCCCCCTCTTCTATCTCTCGTTGCAGAATTCAGACTGCAATTCGCGTTTGGTGCACCAGATTGCATAACTGGATGCTTTGGACGACGCGTATAATGACACAGACATCCATGGATCGATGTCATGTTCTTAATTAACACACAGCTAGACAATTCGTTTCGCGAGTCAATACGTATTCTCGCTAAGCGATTCGGGCAAGCTGGCTCCGCCAGACGGTGACAAGGGTAACTCACCGCTTTCGTATTTACTGTAGCGGCTACTGTACTCTGCAAGCAAGTTGGCTTTCACCTATCACATTAAAGAATAGATTTACAAAATTTTTACAACTAAAATAAAATATATTATTCAGTGCATTAGGACGCGAACCTTGGCTCGCTCTTCTTCCAGCCTTTGCCGCACTTCCTCGTGCTGTCTTTCCAAGTCCGCTCTTTTCTTGTCGTAAATTTTCGTTAAGCGCGTACATTCGTTCACGCCTTTCTCCACCGTTGACTTCGCGACTTCTCGTTTTATACGTTCCAGCTCAGCTTTGTCTTTGTGCACCTTGGCCAATTGTTTGACCTAAAGCAATAGAATATATCCAACGATCAATTTCGTTACTTAATATTTCTTATTGTGTAGAAAAATATTATAATATACATATAATAGTACCTCGCCTTGTCTCGTGGCCTGCAGTTTTCGCTTAACGTCCGCAGTTTCTCTGTCCAGAAGCACCTGGAGCGTTTTCAATTGATTGGATTGCGATGCTCTCATCACCTTCTCGACAGTCGCAAAGAGATTCTCGTAATACTTTTCCTGAAGCTCACGTTCCTGTTGAACGTGTGCCTTGCATATGGCTAAAAATCGTTCGCTTTGACTTCTGGGCAAGCCCCTGGTTCCCTCGTTCCCTTCGCGATTCTCCGTGTTTTCCGGACATTCGGAGGTTTCAGCCATAGCTAAGGTGCTTAAACCCACATCACTCGAAAAACTGCTTAAAAATGATGCAACTGAATATTGTAGCAATTTCCATCATCTTCATTCATATACTTACATATTTTTACTTGACAATCGCTTCACCAGCCTGTTACTCATATAGAACTTCGATCTATGTTTCTCGCCATCGATCGAGGCTTTTTGCGACTGCCACCGCATTTTCTCTTTCTCATGTTTTTTCCTTAGAGATTCAAGTTTCTTCTCGAGTTCCATCTTTTTCTCCTTGACCAGCTTATTTTCCATGAGTTTTTCCAAACTTTCGGCTACTACATCGTCACATACTATAATAGAAGAGAGTTTCCAAAATACAAATTGAAAAAAGAAAAATATATTCCTAATAAAAAAAATTAAAAATACTCACTATTGCTAACATTGACTGGGCTTTTATTGATAGATGTATCGACTGATTGAACTGCAGGACAGGGAATGTCATCCTCCACATCCACTGTGTCCGAACTACCTATGCCAGCGATAGATGGTCTACCATGTAAGCTACTGGAAGTTGGTAAAAGTTGGGCTGGCACTTCGCCTATGGACTGTAAGCGTTTAGCTTTTACAACTTCCTCCTGCAAAAATAACAATTGTTACTGATATATTACAAGAAAAATCAAATCATATAGAGAACTTACAGCTGGTTTAGCAGTACTAGGAGTATCACCAACTTTACTCTTATCCTATAAAACGTTAGTAATGTTAGTTAAAATTTAGAAAAATTAAAGTATTAGGAAGGAAAAAAAATTAGTAAATTAGTAAATCGCTTAGCAACATTTTAGAAATCGTACTTCAATTTCTTCCGGTTCTTCCAAGCAATCTGTAAGAACCAACAATTGGTTCTCTCTCTTCTCCACTTCGCTCTGGTATTTAATAGGATTCGCTAAAGCTTCGGCAAGCTCGCTTAAACCATCAGGAACGTAATCTTTTACGATAACGTGTAAAAACAGATTCGCTAATGGTAACGGTTGCCCACACTCTGTTCTTAACGCTACGTGTCTGTATCCTGGACATAATCCGACTACGGGAAGTACCCTGTGACCGATTAAACGTCCAGATTCTTCGTACGCCGCTATCCTTATCGAGGCAAGTTCCGGCAAAACTACCTGAGGAATGCGTAAACAACACATTATAGAAGAAAATATTTTAGCAAAACTTAGAAATTTATGCTAAATATTATACTATCGTTTTACCTTCTTGAATATAAACGGCTCTTCGTCGTATATGGGATTAATACCGTTATTCGGTATGATTTTTGTGCGGAATTTCTTCCTTACGGTATCCGCCGGTAAACCGTACATATCGACTTCCACATAAGTTCCTACTCTTTTATCGGTTAAAAATTGTGCGGATATCACATGAATGTGAACCGTGCCTGCTATAATACCATCAACGGTAGACTCGGCAAAGGGATCTAATCGCCGATCTTTCCTTCTCATAAATTCCGGTTTTAATTGATAACCGCAACGTTTATTATACTCAAATATTCCCAGATTTAATTGCATCGCTAGGTCTGGGTTACAAAACAAGCAAGATAAAAAGTTTATTTCAACAGAAATAATAGATAAGATAATATGCCAAATAAAATCTTATTTACCGAGTGTTTGGTAATTCAACGCAACCAGCTGACATCCCGCATTCCAAAATACTTGCGGCATGAAATTACTGGAATCGAATCTCGTTCCTGCTGGATAAACCCTAGACAGTTGATGCTTGTTGTAATTCACAAATTCCAGTGGCTTCTCTTTCAAGAGGGTCGTAGCTTGCTTCTCGTCGAAGGATGACATTTCATACGTGCGATTCTTTTCTATAAAATACAAGCGATATAAAAATTTATAATTTTTATAATCTGAAGGGAATACATTGATATTCTTTTTCTTAAGAGACTTCACGCACTTTCAGCAGATTCAAAACTGTTGAAATGTACGGGCTGCACATAATTAACTAACGCTGAAATTTCTGCCCCCGCCTCTGTCTCTTTGGTCGCGGATTTATCACCCGCAACTTTGTCACCAATTCTCAGCTTTATATCTTCCACGTTAGACTCATCGTCCTCAGTGCTCGATTCATCTTCCTCGTCTAAAAAAGTCAAAACTCGTAAAATATACGTGCCTCTTCTATCGATATATCTTTAATTTCCTATTATCAACCTTCATCATCCTGGCCGCTGTCTTTACTGCTTTGTCTTTGTTGCAATATCGGATGAGAAATATCGCCATTTCCAATTTGCTGCTCATTTTCAGGTGCACCATCTTCAGCCATTTCATTCTGAGGTATAATATCCGGCGGAGGACCGTTTTCTCCTTCAGCAGATGGATTCACTGTTCCATTAGTTTCACTTTCTGGGGTACCTTCCGAAGTATCTAAAGCTTGCGGTTGCTTTTTCTGATGCTTTTTATGATGATGGTGATGCTTCTTTTTATTTTTTATTATTATTTTGCGCTTTAGTAACGACGGCGGCGGAAGCTCTTGACCTGGCTCTAACTAAAAGCAAAAAATACCATTTAATTACAATCACAATTTTAGCACGTAATTAATAGTTTCTCCATTAAGCGTAATATCTAAAAATACCTTGTGTGAGTCGAGTGGCGCATCGAGCAACATTTCCCCGAAAAGGTCTCTGCAGTACTGAGCGATTTTGGCTTGTTGCCTTGGATTGCAGTGATTTTCGAAACTGAGAATGACCGGATAATCCGACGTTTTAAAAGCGGTATCAGCAATTGCCTCTATCACATCTCGAGCACATATTTCAGGTACGAATGTATATCTAAGAAAAAAAAATATTTTTTATCATGGATCAATTATATATGCTCTGTTACACATGCCAGATAATTAATATTCGTACCCATGAACAATAACGGGTTCGTCAAATTTCCCATTCCAAAAATCTAATTCAACACAACGGCAACCGGCTAAAAGACATTGACGATAAATTTCCACGGAACTCTTTCCGGTAAGTTGATGCCCTGAATAGAAGAAACGTTTCACAAATTAAGTATGATGCACTGGATATTAAAAATAATTAGCACAACATTTTATATTATAACAACCTGTTAAATAAGTATTATGACTAGAATTTATAAAATAATGCGGAAGCGGTTGATCCATATCGTCGGACAATTCAAATTTGGAGACAGCAACAATCGGGTTGTCTTCGCTCATGAGATATCTCAAAAACCCGTCAAAACTGAGTTGTCCTTTATTCGCATTACACTTGTTGGGTTCGTACTGATTTATAATGTCCTTTGCCCTTGCTTCGTTCGCATACGGATACAGTATCTCGTTGAGGCGTGGATCTCTTTGCGACTTGTTCAGGAAATCCACAAATTGCGAAACAGACATCAATTTGCGTTTGCTACTGCCAATAATTCCTTCGAACACTTTTTCCACGTCTGATCTCTGAGTGAGAGACTTGTAAAAGTTGAAGAAATCTTCAAATTGGAATTTTGTCAATGGCACGACGTCATTCTAAGAAACAATATTGTCGTGAATAAGTGAATGTGTGCAGAGTATTTTATAGCAAAAATTTTCAAGGCTAATATTTATGACATAGGCGCCAAACTCACTTTGCCAGATGGAAAGCCAGAAATATCGAGTGCTTTCTCAACACGCTTGCGATCGTCTTTGTTTTGTGCAAACATTTTTATTATACTGCAAACAAAGATTCAAGTGTAGATCTCATCTTATTTTAGAAATCAATCTTACTGATAACGTTAGAATTGCATTGCAGGATCGTACTCACTTTTTTACCGGTATCTTTTCACTTTTATCAGCAGTAAGTGCAAGCTTGGTATGTGCTTTCAATAAGAACATAGTTGTGCTGGTGTTTAATTGAATCAAATTGTATGCTATTTGGAAAAGTTGTTTTGCCCAATGCTGTGCTATTTCTGCACGCGTCGTGCAAAAATTAATAAAATTCATATTGACAAAGTCAGAACCGTAACAGATTGTTACGGTTTTGTCCTCTAAGGAGTCTTGAGAGCCCATCGTTACAAGAGATTTCAGCTTTGGATCCTACAGAGTAGAATTTTTAATTCACAATAAAGTTTGTTACCACCTCTGACACAAAGCTTAAGATACATAAATGAAATTCCTAATAATGCTCCTAACGCGCCGCAGCGAACAACAAGCAAAAAGTTTCATACAATGAGTTAAATGCATACAATGCTGCATGCAGAAGTATGTCAGTTCATTCAAAGTTCTGTTTATTGATTTATGGGAAAACTGATCCAGCTAGGCGTGTTATTTCAATGAATACGGAACTGCCTTTATCTACCATTGGTGCAGGTGGTAGTAGGTGTGATAAAAAAAGCAAACTATGTATGGGACGTAAAGTAGGTAATGGTCTATTTATAAATTAGTCAATAATTATTATGTGATGATGCTCTGTGCGTCATTGATATAATTATGGGAAAATCAGAATTTTCTTTGGCTATTTCGCTTTGAGCATTTGTAACGCAATATTTACTATATTACCGCCGGCAAAGTTACAGCTCACGCATACATCGGTAATGGATCTATTATGTCTATACGACTATTTTACATAATTATTATTTAATAAAATATTTATTGTTATTATCGAAAGCAACGCAAATCAAATTAATACCTTTGGCATCTTTGCCTGTTTTCCTGTGCGAGTATCTCTTATAACTGCTATGTCCAGCATATCCATCTCATTATTTTGATCCACCCAGTGTAAGTAAAAACCATATTTATCCACTTTCAAAGTCACCGGCGTTGCCACCCCGGAATCCTACGATTACATAGCATTTGGTATTATGAAAGATTTATTTTTGCCGCATGACTAGTGTGTAATTGCTGCATAAATGTTCCTTCCGCGACAACGTCGCATCTAATTGCAAGCTGATGCCTCAGGATAAGAATGACACGAGCTATTATCAATCCGTTTCCTCCTCTCTTTTTTTTTTTGACTCTGCTAAACTAGGAGGAAGCACTTTTATGCCTAAAGTGACCTTTTACATTTATACTTTTACTAGCGCTCGGCATTAAAACCGCCGACTATGAGCCGTAACATTAAAAATACACACGAACCTCGTCCCACTTGATAAACTTCTCTCCACCTTGCAGCTGCTCGGAAACTTCCACGGGCTTTATGTGCATGATGATGCCTGTACCCTTATTGCCGGCCATCCTGGCTCCTTACTGGCCGCAAAAGCTGCGCTGATTCAGAACCGAGTCTTCCTTACGGACGTACAGGCAAAGCGACGAGCGACGTGGAGAACGGCGGTAGCGAGCACGCGGACGTTGACCACGAGGATGATGACGGCGATGATAAAGACGGTGGCGACGGTGACGGCGACGGCGGCGACGACGACGGCGACGGGAACGGCGACGGCGACGACGACGGCGACGACGACTCCAACTCCAGCGGCGGTGGCGGCGATAATAACAGCAACCACGATGACGACTCCGACGGCGACGGCGACGGCGACGACGGCGACGACGACGACGACGAGTCCGACGGCGACGGCTCCGACGACGACGGTTCCGACGTCGGCGACATAAGCCTCATCGAGATTTCAAGCATTAGGAGCACCCGGATCACCGTGTCCTGGTCGCCGCTGCTGGTACCAAGGCGCGGGCGACGCTCGCCGTCGTCGTCGTCGCGCTGGGCGCACCTCGCGCGTATAAATACACACGTATATTCTTAAGGACGCGTCCCCGGGGAGCCGAGAACGTCAGTACCCGGGTCGCTCGCGAGCGGAGTCAGCCGGGGCGGTTCAGCCGGGTCGCGACTCGACGAAGGTCACCCGCGGAGACATTTCACCGATGAGGAGGAGTGTGTCGCGCGATGACGATTGTCCGGAGCACAAATCGAGTGTCCTTAACCGAGAGAGAGAGAGAGAGAGAGCGTGCGCGAGCGCGCGCGCGCGCAGACAGGACTCGCCGAGAGAGAAAGAGAGAGAGAGCGAGACGGGACGACGATGATGATGGGAAACACGACTGGTCTCCAGTGTGAGTGATTCGGTGCCGCGAGCACTCTCACGCTCTCAGCCGTTCGCTCGCTCGTTGGTTGCTCCGGCACGGCCGCTCGCTCCCCGAAGCTGCGGCGGCAGCAGCATCGTCATCCTCCTTCCGCGCGCCGAGTGTCGCGCCCAGTCGCGCCGCACGCCGAGACAGGCACCGACAGCACCGCGGCCGTCCACGCGCCGTCAACACCAGGAGGCGCTCCGCCGCGCGCGGCCACACGCGAAAATGCTTCGCTCGATCAATTCGATAAAATTTCTAGCTGTATAATTCGCCGTCCCTGATCTAATAATCTTTCTACATTCTTCCTGGTTTTTTTTTCATATGACAAAAAATTAATTCCAATGCGTGTCAACAAGATGACAAACGGTTCTCGATTAAAAGCCGTTTAACTTATCACTTTGGACTTTCTTTTTTAATAATGGCTTTATTAAACTACAGTTTAATAAAGCGTTCCTCGATCCATAAAGTTTTATCTACTATTCGGTTTTCCATTGTCCGTGTATTGAAAAACAATCAAATGTTTCTGAACAGAGTTTAAACTATTATTGAAAAACCAGCCCTTAGTTATCCTGAACCTGCCAGAAGACAATCCGATCGAGTCAACTTTTTATAAATTTCTTTAAAGTTTTAACACGCGCGAGTAAGTTTATGATTTCCTTAAATTGCCATGTCTTTTAGTTCACAGTCAATTAGTTTTGTCCAAAAATTTGCACATTTCTTTGATTTTTCTCTCAATCTCGAATTTAAACATGCATCTGTGACACAAAAAAAAAAGAAATTTCTCTTCAATTCTCGCCTTTAAATAACTACAATCTCAATTGTAAAGATCAAAAACTTTTGATATATAATTTTTTTGAAATTTACACAAAATTCCTTAAAACTGATCAACTACGATTTAAATTAGTTTTCGATTTTTTTTCAAACTAAGAAGTTTCCTGTATTAAAAAAATAATAAAGAGCCTCTCCCTTTATTTTCGTCATCCGGAATTGTTGATCTTTCTACCGAGAAAAAGGCGCGGTTGCTGCGGTATCACTCTCTTTCGTTTGCCTTCCGCTCTTCTCGCTTAAAAAAGAAAAAATGTATCCGCGGAGAGAAGACACGAGAGAAGACATGGCTACTACGCGAGAAAGGCGAAGAGATTGACTAAATGAGCGTTAACGAGGGCGCGAATAACGACGCGAGAGTTAACGGTACCGGGGAACGGTGTTGTGCGACCCTCTTCGATTATTATCCCCTCGGATATGTACGCGCGCGGGATCGATTTGCGGTTCTCCGTTCCGCAAATTCCGGGATCCCGCCGCGCGCGGGACATCGTGGCGCATCGATTTTGCATTAGTTCCGAGCAATTTGCGCGACGACGCAGCGACGCGGAGGCCAGCGAGAAATTAAATGGGCTCCCGATCGGCTCGGATGACCGACTCACTCCGAACCGATGCCGAAGGTGTCGGGTTTTTCGGGGAATGCGAGATGAAAAAAATTCGTTGCGCGCACGACACCTACACATACACACGTACATATATGTATATACATATATATATATAACGATAATATACAGCGATATAAAACGTATATATATATATGTCGTAGGCAACAGCTATGTAGATTCCGCTTTGAATTCGATCTAAAAATAAGTTGCGCGCCCTTCCAAGGGAGGATGGACTAATCACCTTCACCGCGCCCATGAAATCGATCCAATCTCATCCAACTGCCATTAAACCTGAGTCAACTTGACACGGCAAACACGCGAAATAGAACGGCGATGACGACGACGTCTCGTGTTCCCGTGTACTCCTTCTCGCGATAGCGTCTCTTATCGCCGACTCGGGGTTCATTTCAACAAGGCAGTCGATAAGAGAAGCCGCGTGATGTAACGTGATCGAGAAATCGCCGGTCGCAGCTCGTCCCTCTTGAAAAAGACTCGTTACAGATCATTGCGCTTAAAGGAGAGAACGAATTGAGGGAATGAATTTAGACTATTTTCCAATCCACAGTGGATCCTTTGAAAGGGAGGATTTTCTCATCTGGGAATTGCATCCCCGCATTTAGATTAAGATTTAATAAAATGTAATATTAAAATATTATGATTGTATTGCTGCCCTTAAACACACGTAATCCCTGCTATGGTACAGACTTTCACTCTTATCTTTAAGACTAGAAACTTATGATCGCTCGCATGCTCGTATGCGCGAATCGACATGATGATATATTTGGTATTTGTCTGCTATCTACACGGTTCCTATTTATTTTCATTGTTAGACTTTAGTGCAAATAACAACAGTTTGAGGCCTTCGAATCAGGGGAATTACCAAAAGCATTAAATAGATGAGCGAAAAATATTTGTCTGAAATTATCTTAAAATAAATAGGAATCGTAAATGATAACAGGTAGAACGTTTGAGAGCAATATATAAGTCCAGCTAAACTTAACAATGGATATAAAAAAAGCTTCAATAAACAATACTTATTGGTTAAAGAACGTGATGTATCAATATATCAGATATATGGAATTAAAATATTCTTATGTACCATTAAAATATAACGTAAACACGATGCATACAAAAGGGGTTTGTTCGCCTTGATCTCTGTATATCTTTATAAATCTATTATAGTGTCGTCGTTTCTGTTGATAGGATCCCCCTTGAGCAACGCCACAATCATGCTGAAGAAAAAATGCATGTAAACTTTTTTGTCTCTTTTGTACTACGTATAAAAAGTAGCTTACGCGATACCTACCAATAAAGGTAAATGAAAAAAAACACGAGGCAATATCCGAGATGAATCATGCAATCGCGCGTGTATCTCTTCAGCTGGCTGCGATTGTGAATTTCTGTGGGATCGTAGACCCCCATATTGCCGCTGGGAACGCTAAGATACTCGTAAAACAACCAGATCGTCATTGGTACGTTCACTAGCGTTAATATCAGCTGTCCGTGTATCAACAGAAGAAACACCAGAAATGTGTGTGCTATTAATTTTGGCAACACTCCCTGCAATGGAAATTAACAATTTAATATCATATTTGTAATAACGAGATGTCTTTAATATATCATACCATGTTCAACTTGGAACAACATTCTTGCGCGTTCAGGTAATCACATTCGAGATCCGACAGCGTTATAATCTTCATCTCTCCGTCAAGGAAAATAACAATCCATAATAACATTAATTAGCTATCTTTAAACCTGGTTTTCAATCATTTATAAGCTTAAACTACAATGTAATAAAATCTTTTCCTTGCTCCATAAACCTACCCAGGTAGCAAGCTGACGTTATTTGTCGTCATTTTAACGTCGAAATGTCGTCAGAAAGGCGACATTTTAACGTTAAAATGACGATAAATAACGTCAGCTTGCTATCAGGATAGTTTTATATACTATTCGTTTTTCTACTTTACTGTATCAAAAAATAATAAAATGTGTCTAAACAGTGTAAAATTTAATCTGAATTTAATTAATGTTTGAAAATGGCGCCACCGCATGGCTGCCAATCTCGAGATAACCTCCATCGTGAAGAAAGTACTGCGGCGACCGCGCTTCACGAGTTCGATGGAGCGTCGAAAGGGGGGATCAACAGGACGCGACCGGGAAGCAAAAAGGATACATAATACACCAGGAGAAATAGCACGCAGCCCGTGTCGAGCAGCGCGATCGCGAACAGAAGCGGATCCGAAATCAGGACCATAACGCTGCTGCTTCCGCGTCCTGGACGCGGCTGATCACATGAGACTCGCGGCTGCGGCGCACGCCAAACACCCCCGTGACTCTCGTGCGAGTACTAGGGATGGGCGATATCGCGTCGATTATTTTGACATCGATCATTTTTCTTTTACAGAATCGATTATTCAACGATGTTTTCTCAACTCGATTATTCCCTAAACGATAGTTTTTTTGTTCGATGTCACTAGAATCGTCACTAGCATTCGCGAACTAGTATCGAACGTTCAGATGGTTTTCCCATAGACTTATATAATAGACTGCGCGTTCCGTGAGAGAGCTTGGGGCCAACACTAGAAAGAGAGAGCAATAGCGTAAGTAGTTATGTCTCTTTCTAATACGGAGGTGGTGAGGACACGAAGAGGAGAAGTTGCTATGCGTCTCCATAGCGATCCCCTCCGTACTCCTGCCCACTCTTTGCGGTGTGCGAGTGAGAGCGCACTACTTACAGACTATCTCTATCCTTTGGTCTTAGCAGAAGCTGGCCCATAATAGAGTTCCTCTAGTAAGAGTTAGGACACCGTCCGCCATTAATGGGGAATCTACAAAAGAATTATGCACTCTTTTATTGCACTCTATTACACTTTTAAGCACTCGTAACTCTCTCTATTTCCTTCTCTTTCCTTCTCTATTTTCTTTCCTTTTCTCTCTTACGATTCNCTACAAATGGCGGAACCAATCAAAAGCTGGCCTTCGGTGTCCTAACTCTTACTAGAGGAACTCTAGCCCATAAGAACGCGCAGTCTATTATATAAGTCTATGGGGAAAACATATGCCATTCCTCCTCCATGTCTATATGCTCTAAGGTCTCAAGTAATGTCTTAAGATGCTAATACGGCTCTGTGATTGGTTTAGAACTACATAAGACTGTACTTAAGATGATCTTAAATATGAAAAACGACTATGAATACTGGCCTTTGATTGGTTGATTTTCTTATGCATTATGTATTATGCCTTAAGCAAAAGTCTGTGCTGCGGCCTTTAGATAGCGCTCGAATACATGAAATTTTCTCAGAGTTTATTGAGTCTTACATGGTTATGTTCAATTATGATTGCAAGTTGATGTAAGTTATAAATATTTGTAATCTGACAGCTATATACGTGTATAAACTTTCGTTTCTAAACATTTAAAGTTTGTTTATTAATTTGTTTCTTAAATTACCTTTAATGTGTATTATGAAAATTGGTTTTCCTAACTTGTATATTGTTAAGAGAGGTTAGATTAAGAATAGAAAATAAAGCGTTTCTTATTTAATATTTCCTCTTTAATATTATTTTTTTCTTAGTGTGAGAAAAAGATGGACGATTTTGTACCAACGCGTGGATCTCAAATCAAGAAAACTGCAACAAATGATTACATCTCTGTGAATTATGAGGCGCGAAAGAAAAAGTTAAAATCTACAGATGATTCGAATAATAAAGAAAAGCATAACGATGAGTCTGCAACGAAACAAACACCTGCTGAGCTGAAGGAGCAGCAGGAAAAAGAGATGAAGAAGTTACGATACGAAATTATTAAGTTTGGTATGTCCGGTTTTGAGAAACCAAAGGCAAGGAGAGCAAAGGTCGAGCTTGCTATTAGCTTAGGTGCAATACCTCCTAAGAATAGGAGAATGAATTACAAAGCGTTAAAGATTCGTCAAAAAATAGAGAAAGAAAAAGAGAAGAAGAAAGAACACGAGGGACATAAGTCTGGATTAACTAATAGTTTGGTCAAACCCAAATTCAAGAAAACGCAGAAGAAGGATAGTGGCATTCTACGCGTCTATGGAAAGGTGCCAAAGGATGTCTTGCTTAAACAGAAGAGTTAAATTTATTGATTTAAAACATTTTGCGAAACAAACTGTTATCGAAATTAACAGAATTCAAAGGAAATACATAGAATAAAGTATCTTGTATAGTATAAAGGATGTTGTAAATTAGAGTAAAAACCATATATTTATTAATAATTTTGTCTATTGGATATCTAATTGAATTTTTTAATTAGGTTAATAAAGATTCTTAAAAAGTAGCATCTGTAAAAATTTATGAAAAATAATAGGCAGACAAGCAGTTTTGACAGATAGTTTTGGAAAAGGACAAGAAAGGTGTACAAAAAAAGAGGCATATTTGTAACTGCAAACATTTAAAATATTTTCTGTTGATCGCTTTCTCATTACAACATCAACTATCTATTGTCTAACAATAATATCTCTTCTGCATGTTGTATACTATGTATGAAGAATAACAAGTAATAAAATAATATATATTTTTATATAATATATATGCCTTTTCTTTATATGGATTAATTTTTTGGGCCAGCCTTGAGCTTTGTAATATATAGGATATAATGCTCTCGTCTGTGTATGTATTTAAAATAGGGTATATTCAGGTGTGCATACAGTTCACGCAATGCCATAATGGAATGATTCGGCATTCTAGAGAACTGTACGTTGATCTCTTGAAATGAAATCAGTCGAAGGCAACCGCCGTTGGAGCCACCTCTAGTAACATCTGCAGGAAGGCATTAACACCTTCTACAATCAGAAAACGAATGAAAACGTTTAATATAAAATTTAATATTGAGTAGAAATATAATAATTGAGTAGAAATATGTAAAAGCAAGAAAACAAGTTAAATTTCAATGAAAGTTTTAACTTGATTTTTGTTTTAGATTTTTAAGAAGAGATTAAAAAGATTCTGAACTTTAAACTTACTTTTAGACTTTTTGAAACTCGAAATTGTAATCTTAATTTCATTAATTTTTTCGGTAATAAATTTCTATGTATATTTTTCTTGTGTATAATTTGAGATTTCTCGAAATTTCTTGAAATTTAAATCAGACTTCGTTAATTTGAATTTCAGATTTTTCAGTATTTAACTTTTACTTTTCTTGCTCATTATCAACAAAACATTTAATTTCGTTTCTTTTTTCTGGAAACAAATTTATATATTTCATATTATGATTTAAAATGATTGATAGAGCTGTAAAATTTCATCGTAATCATTAAATTAAATCGGTCTTTATTCTGGCAATATAATGATATACCCACCCATGAATTTGGGCACATATCCAAATTTTACGAAGGGGAGGTAGACGAGCATGCCCGCACCGATAAAGCCAGCCGCGTACAGGTACTCGATCTGGGGCTTGTCGATAATCGGCGCCACTATAAGATACGCAGAGATGACGAGTACAAGCACAGGTATCACTAGCGGGCATTTGTACGGCCGCGGATGATTGGGCCTGGTTCTCCGCATCACCAATAGGGCAACCATCGCGCCGCCGTAGAATATCCATGCGGTGAACGAGAAGAAGTCGATCAGCGAATCGATATTACCGGAGAGAACCATCGCGCCTGCAAAATCAGTAATTTGGCTTACAATACATTTAGATACCTTGAAGTCGACAACGAATAATATAGCATCTGTTTCGCCTTGGAAGTAGAGAAACAACATACATTATCTAAAACAAAATCTCAAATAAGCCAGAAAGATGTCTAATTCGAAAATTTAGATCTTACAGAAGATATCTAAAAGACGAGCCGAAAATATACGTCTAAAAAATAAGAAAAAAATTTTTTTAAATTTAGGATGATTGCATGAAGTCAGATCCCAAGTGAACGAGCGCAAACAAGTATGAATAAACACAAACCGAGCTTCAGTGGGTGCGAACGATAGTATTTATCGAAGCAAGTTGCCCGATGTGGTCGCACCTATTCGTATTCATTCGCTTGGTGTCTGGTTTTAGCTTGATACCTGCTACGAGGGAATGGAAGATGAGGCCTGGGGCAGGAGTGAAGCGTCGCACGTGCACGTAGCTCAAGCAGTCGAGTAGATGACCCTGTCGCGACGCGGCGAAGCAGAGCCTACCTGCGGCGAACAGGGTGCCATTAGCGGACCCGAATGTACTGATCGCTACGGAGAGTGGCATCAGCCATGCCATCACACCCAGTATTCGATTGCCGAACGTCTGCGAAGGAACATTCGTCATAATCAAAATGTAGGAACAAATTGACCGGACAAATTGGAATACAAAGTAGCGAATCGATCGGGCTACAAAGTAGCAATCCATAATCTACAGATTCTCCGATGACTCGGCTTAACTCGCAAAGCGACGACGAGGTCAACCGATAGAATCTCGTGATAGAATGTACCTTACGAAAAATATATTTGGCGCGAGACGCTCCCGCGTCTCTTGATACATTTTCTAAATATGTATACAAGCGAACTTTTGTCGATCGTGCTTACCACTGCCACAGCTTCGCTCTCGATCATTTCCGACGGTGACATGACCGCCAGATAAGATACGTTGATGAGCGCGTAGCAGAGCGTGACGAGTGGTATGCCGATCATAATGGACCTAGGCAGATTTTTGGAAGGGTTCTTAATCTCCTCGGTCACATAATTGAGATTGTTCCAGCCGTCGTATGCCCAGAGCCCGGTGTAAAAGGCGGTGGCAAGGCGACCGATGTTGATGGTGCTATCGTCGATGGTGTCGAACGCCGTTTGCAGATGCTGCGTATTACCCTGTATCAATTTGTACGAGCCGCCAACTATCACCACGAGTATGGCCATCAATTTGGCGGCGGTGAAAGCATTCTGTACGCCAGTGGCCAGGTTGACGCTGTAGCAGTTGATCAGGAGTATGAGAACGATCGCCAGCAGAGCGACGATCTTGACTACCTGGTTGGGCGGCTCGCAGTCGACGGTGAACGCCTCGACGGTGTACTGGGCGAATGACAGGCAGATGATCGCCATTTGCGACGGCTTGAGCACCAAGGTGGAGACCCAGGAGAAGAGGAAAGCAGGCGGGGCGCCGAATGCATCCATGAAGTATGCGTACTCGGCGCCGCTGCTCGTGTTCATAGTGCCCAGCTCTGCGTAGGCGAGGGCGCCGCAGAGGCTCAGCAGACCGCACGCGGTCCACACGACAAAACTGATGCCGACGCTACCAGTCCGCAGCAGCAGACCCGACGGCGACACGAAGATCCCGGAGCCGATCATCGTGCCGACGATTAGAGCCACCCCACTGACGAGTCCCACCCGTCTCTTGAGGTGAACAGCGTCGTTCGCCTCTGCGTCCGTCCCCTCCAGCCCTCCGCTCCCTCCACCCCCGTCTTCGTCATCCCCCACACCCCCAGATTGGCCTTGTTGTTGTTGCTGCTGTTGCTGTTGCTGTTGACGTTGCCGTTGTTGAGGATGGTGTAACGACGGTTTGCCGTTGCTGCTGCCATTGATCGATTTACCAGATCGGCAGACCAGTCCGCCGCCAGTGTCTCCGGCACTTCCTCCCAGCCAACCCCCCGATTGTACTTGCTGTTGCTGCAGTTGTAGCTGACCACCATTGCTCGTCTGCGGATCATGTCCCACGGTAGCTGCAAAGGAAAACACATCTTTTTTTAAACGTGAAATATATTACATAATTGAGAGACTGGATACATTAGAGATTTACGTGACCAAGGGACAAAATTGTGGTGACAAAACAGTTATCTTTTATTTTTAAAAAAATTAAAAAAAAAATTGTGAAATATACATTATATCGATTGGAAAATATCTATTGAATCAAATCAAAGGTATTCTTATCCAATTAGATCAAATGATTACTAATTTGTTAATTAGGTTCATTGTGCATGCTGCTTTTATTTGCCGCAATTTAAAATACGATCTTTTTAATCAAAAGTTGTAAAAAAGCTTATCCATATCTAAGCACGCTAAACTCTTTGTTGGTTCAGGCAGGAATAATTCCGTTCTTGCAAAATTATCCGATGAATAATACAATCTTATTATTCTCGACGGATAGATTATTCCGTCAATATCTAAAAAGTTGATTAAATAACGTTTTGAAACATTGTTCAATGTTTTACAGGCAGTGAATTTCTGAAGCGGTCTCTCTTATCTGTTATCCGATTAAACTTCTTTAACAAGAGTTACGTTAAGAAAGTCAAAGAACGAAGTAAACAGTGGTGAACTCTTCATAAATAATATATTGATGCTGTCAAAGTTTCGAATAACAAACTTTCTTACTTCTTTAAATAGCAACGAATCAGTCACGCTTGTCTTATAAAGTTATTATAAGATAAACTCTTATTCAGAAGGATATTCGAAGTCACGAATTTGATTATTCCATGAAGCGATACCGACTCGAATTAAAGATAAGTTGATTTTCCGATTTCACTTGAAGAGAGAGTATAAAGATTTTCATAAAGCGAAAAATATTGAAAATATTGCAAACACCGTAATTTATTTCTCTCTTTATCCTCTAGTTAGCCCTTCTTTTAATTTTTGTAACCTGCTGGTGCAATATAAATAACCCATTGGAGGATATTAACCATATTGATTTATTATATATAATTTATCTATTTTTTACCTATTTACTTATAATATTTTATTAGCGGTTTATTACAATTTTATTCTTGACTCATATTTTTTTATCTCTCAATAACTTACTGCAAACATCATAAATTTTAACTATCTATCTCAAATTATAACTATCAATTTTAATATTATACCTATCTACTCTATTGTTCATAATTATACCATCGTGCACGTTTGCGTTCAATAATACTGAAAATGACAGTTGAAACGTTAATCTATTTCGATATTTATAGCATTAATATCTTACTTTAGCTCCTTCATCTCTTTTTATTCCATTTGCTATTTAATTTTCTTATTCTTACATAGTTTATCCTTTTCTTTTTAGTTTCGATTTCACTTTTATTCCTATTTCCTATCTCGCTTTCTATATTTGTCCAAAGTTTTCCCATTCCTTTCTTTCTATTTCTTTCGCTCCCCTTTCTTCTATTATTTTTTTCCTTTTCCACCCAAAACTTCTTTAGCACTTTTCTTCTCCTTATTTAATTCACTCCAAATCCTATTTAGTCTTTCCTTCTTTTAGGAAGCGAATTTATACAATTTTTACGTGCCAATTCGTGCATTTCTATTGACCGCGTTTCGCACGTTTGCAAAAAGGAAGAAGAATAGAAAGCGTCGCGAAACCGAATGGACTTGGTTATATTCGATTTGTGCCGGTTCCTAAGTTTAGAGCCGTCCGTCGAGAGGAGGATCGGACCACGTGGTCTGCCCTCGCGTAATCCGCGCGCGGAGTTTCGTTGCAGACGCGCCGGGCTCGAAATAATTCTGGATTTCACTGCTTCTTATATAAACGCGAGAATTATAATGCGGCAGAAGCCCCTTCCGGCTCTGATCTTCCTTTCGGAAATTACAAGCCACGATCGGCGTGCGTAAATCTTTTCACAGGGTAAAACAACAATTTGCAAGCTGTTTCGCTACTTTATTTAATTGTTTGTATCGTCGTTATTAAAATGTAACGTCCTTCGTTGTAATACTTTGTCTAATTTACAATCGTCCTTGCGCATTAACATGTCCGAAGATTCGTCATACCTGGTGTCGTAAACGAGCAGATCGCCGGACTCGGATAATTACTTGAGGGCGCGACAAGGAGACCGACCAACCCGTACCGCATCCCTCTCGTTGACTGGGGTGGCCAACTGCCGCGCGCGATTGGCCCGCGGCGCCGGCGGCCACGTGACCGGCCGCCGCCAGCCAACCCCTGCGCGTTCCCGCACCACGTGACGGTGATTATCATATTATTATCACAGAGTCGCCGCGTCGCGACCGTAATAGTTCGCGTGGCGGAGCGCCAGGAAGGCACCGCGCCGCCGGCTCCTTTTTCGCGGCGATAAATAACGGAACGAAAAATGCGCGCGAAACTCGCCAGTCTGGCGGCGCGGGAATTTCGAAGCGCGAAGCGGGGGAGAGCGCGCGTCCTCCTTCTCAAGGTGACCTCGCTCCATGCTATCGATCTCATTGGATGCGCACCTCCACGCCTCGCGTCACTTCGCTTCAATGTTGCTCGTAAAAATCGAACTGTTCATCGGAGAAACGAACAGTGAGCTAAGAAAATAACGTTCGATTCTTTAGAGAAGGATAATTTTATTGAGAATGCATTCGCGAATAAATGGGTGATTCGATCGATAAACGTATTCAATAGAGAAATGCATGTTTCTATTTTGCTCATCGTTTCCAATACCAGCGAAAGAAGACGAAGTCAAAAATAAACTGTTGAATTATTGAGACATTTTGTGTTTTCGGTAAGCATTTTGAAACGCTCAATTGACTTTTATTAATACTAAAACAACTCCGTTAAAATGGCTGGTTTCAAATTTTAAATTACAGAATTTACTAAGTGGCTTTTGTTGGAATTTACGTTTAATTTATCTTTGTCGAGAAAAAAGGAGATGATCAATTTATTATCCATCATAACTACTTCAATTCCAAAGTTCCAAACGCCATAATTGTCCTAGGATTAAAATAATTGGGGTTATAAAATTATAAAATTGTAGAAAAATTTATGCTATTTTCCCGTGAACAGAGACAGACCGTCGGAATTGTTGAGAGAGAGAGAGAGAGAGAGAGAGAGAGAGAGAGAGAGAGAGAGAGAAAGAGCCACTGCGCCGAAGATTGTAAAATTGTACAATCTCTACTTTGACCCTGCGCATATTTCTGAGCAGCGATATACCGGTTTGGTCACGTAGCACCTCTCGCTCCTCTCGTTGACTTGATTACCTCGTATGACAGCTGCGCGTTTCGGTTGTAAAACGGCCAAAAAACGTGCGAGTCCAACAGTGACAAGGGACGGTCACTCATGCCAGCAAAACAATATTTCTATTGTTTACTGGTTTGATACGTGCGTGTGGGTACCCGAATCTGCGAAAACGATTGCGCGATATCGCGACACGTGTGTAATCGTTGACCGTAAAATCGATAGTTGTCGATATAACGACATTTACAGCGCTATTATAGCGCGCTTATTGTAATTGACCACATGGACGGTTTCGCAGGAAATTACACGCAGATTCGACACGGTATTGAAGTCGATCTCTTATTTGCCAAAATTTTATCCTGGAGAGCTTTCCCCGTTTCATCTCACTGCATTTCGAATACAACTGGCCGGGTAGTTAAGCATCGAATGCAAATTTTAGAAAAAAGTTCTCTCGCGAATTTAAAGAGATTTGTTATTTATCTTTGTAGAAAATTCAAATCAAGGGAATAATGTATGCAAAATTGCAACAATACGATTGATTATAAAAATAATATATATATTATAAAAAAATATAATTTACAAATTAATGAAAGAGAGAGAGAGAGACATTTATAAGATGAATTAAATATAAATGTCTAAAGCTTTACAGAAAGTTTTCTTCAAAAGATGAAACTTTCATACAGCAGATCTTCTAAATACCAAGCGATGACTTTTATCGATCTTTAGAAATTAGGCATACTTAATAAAACGAATCTAATATAATGGCATTGTCCTCTTTATTACGTGCCGTCACACGAACGTATACAAAGATATTGGAAAAAGGTACAATGCCCTTTCTAAAAGAGGAGTTTTGACATACAGTGCCGTTAAATTAGTTCGAAGAACGTAATCATGCAAAAGTGAGTATAATAAATATCAAGAAATCTTCCATATTTAATAATAATAGTAATAGTACTTGTACTGAACACAATTGAAAAATAAATGTAAGTGTATAATTACATAAACTATAGCATAGATATATGTAAGCATAATATCAATATATAGGTAGGTAAAAATATATGTCTCGTATATATGTATATTAAATTTTAGCAATATTTTATACCGCATCAAAGAAAATGGATTACGAACGAACAAGATTATCTTAATGGATCTCGCATAATTTTTAACTTGCAATTTTACTCGTTAACGTAATTAATTAATTATTTATAGTTAATAAGTAAATTCTTGTACAAAAAACTCAAATTTTTTTAGATTGATCATTTGTGGAGCAGATAAGAAGATAATTATTAATTCTAATAATTTAATTACAGTATCCATTAATTGCATAAAGCATTTATGAGTCTTAATTAGATTGTCATTGTAATTTAGTGTCACAAAATTGTTAAAATTCTCAAATTCTCAGCGATTGACTTTCGATCTGACAAATAATACGTCTAAGAATGATTGGAAAAAAAGACGTAATTTTTAAGAAGCCCGTTGGCAAAAGAACAACGGCGTTTTCGAGGTCGATTTAACGGAACAAGGTCGGGATCGTGAAAAGCATCAGATCTGAACGCGAGAAATGATCGCTATGCAAACACACGTGGAGCCAAATTACAAAGTAACTTCTATATGTGCAGGTTTGAATACGTTGTTTGAACTTTATCTAATTTATTTCCTGTGCAATAATAGATTATTGATTAACTCGTCCTTCGTGAGAAATAAAAGTTAAAAAAGAGTAAAAAACAAAATCGAAAAATGTTTTTAATAATGTCACTAATTGCATTCTCTATTAATATTATAGCAATTTGTGGCAAAAATGGTTCCTTATACATTGTCATTCTAATGAATATTTAATTAAGTTTTATCCTTGGAGCTGTTGGAACTCTTATTAAAATCACGTAGGGGATCCTGGGATATTTCATACATCAAGGACCTACTTCTTCTGTTGGGAGGATAATTAAAATGCGCGTTAATGTTCGCGTGCCTGAATGCATCATAATTTCTGATAAGTAAGCCAGTTAATTGGCTTAGAACAGTTTTTTGGGAAGAAAATATAAAAATTACTTCAGAAACACTAGAGATTCGAATATGTACCTTACCCTTCAATCACGTAATATACATACAGATGAAGATACATACAGATCAAGTAGTAGCAGTACCAATTAGTCAGACACTGTTCTTTTAATTTATAATAACAAATCGTTTTAATTAACATAGATATATTTCAATGTTATTCTATAATTCTCTCCCAGGGATTAATTATCCACAATACATGACTGTAGTTTCCATTCCAAACGAATTTATGTATAATGTGTGAAAAATCTTTGCGCGGCAATGCATTGAAAATGTTGTGTTAACGATTCCATTCGATTTTACAGTGTATTGTTATGATTGTAAATTATAGCTTTTGGCTGACATTCGTTGTCTCACACTTTCGGCAATATATTTTTTAGTTGGCATCGAACCGAAGTGATCTACTTGTCGCATCGTCTCATAATTCATTCACGTCGTTGCATCACTCGAAACTTCGCTAATACTATTGTAACAACTGCCAAATTCGTAATGATGAGTGATGTTTTCATACGCAAAATGCGAAAGTGATATACAACGACGCAAAAACATAAATACTAAATACTATTAATGAGAGGCTAGAACGTGATAAAATTGATATTAGGAAAAAATTTCATACAATTTTGCGTTCAAATAAAATTACTTATTTTCTAGATTACGAATTATATATTCTTGAAAAGCGTTTAATAATTAATAAGAAAAGTGTAAAAAAAGCATCTTTAATTAAAAAATAGATTAAAGATGTCCAATATCTGTAGAGAAAAAAATTTTTTTAACAATTAAAAAAAGTCCATGCGCATTAAAAGAATAGTACGTTATCAGATCTCCGTTAAGCCGATTAACTTCCAACCACCAACGCGGCAATTATCAACTTTGTGAGATTCATTGTGCGAGATTTATCGCCGGTGACCAAATGGAAATTGCGCCGCGATTCCGTTTGCATGACACAGCCTCGTAATCCGGTTGCATTTAAAACCGATTGCGACCGATATTCCGGCATGTCGTTTAACCATGTAATTGTCGATGACGTCAAGGAACGCACACTTCTAATGATTCTAAACGACGAAGACGAAGACAATGAAAATAAAGATGATAAGAACAAGAACAGCGGCGCAGAACGAGGCAAAGATCGGTGATTCCCCCTCGATCCTTCGTCTCTCAGCGCGGCGAATTATGGGTTGGGTTAAATTACAAAATTCTGCGAAGTGTCAAGACGACAATGACGATAGCGGACTAGCCGATCGGATGGCGTTCATCAACACGCGCCAGAGTTGATAATCGTCGTCGTTTGATGAATGGCGCGCCGGCATACACGGGGTGTCGTGAAAGACGACTGAGTAAAGTTGAAAAAATTGAAATTGATTTCAACTTTTAGATTTAACTGAATTTAAATTAATAACGAATGTAGAAATGATCTTGAAAACTTAACAAATCAAGATATTCTAGAAGGAATTTTCTACAATAATATGCGTCTTTTAGAACGATATTAATGACGGATCTGTGTTTCAAATTAGAGCGAAAGCTGAATTGTTTTTATGTCAACTTTTAATTAAAATCGTGGAAATAATAATACGGGTAAAAATCAATTTATAATTAAAATTTTTGCATATTTAAAAAGATAATTAAAAAACTTTGAGCTGTCTTAATAAATAAAATAAAAGGTAATAAAAGTTTTTCTTTAACCGATAGGACATAAACAATTATCATCAATCTTCCTAATCATCAATCAATAGATTTGTTCGAAGACTGGACAGCTTTATTAATGATAAATACATATACATTTTAATTCGAATTGAGATTCTTTTTAACGAATGAAGACAAAATAAATTAATTAAACCAAGCTTTATATGCACATTCATGTTTGATTTATGAATTTTCAATTTCATTTGACTTCGTATCCGCGGAGAAGATTTCCAATTTCAAACTGAAGCGTACGTTCTTTGTTAATAAAGCTGTCCAGTCAGCGGATTGAGTGATTGAAAAAATTCGTTGTTTGCATCCTGTCAACTATACATTAGCTCTTATTGTCCGATTTTACTCATGGATCATGTTTGCATTGTTTCGGACAGTTTCGATTAAAGACCAGATCGATTTTCACCTGGATAACGTGTATGTATGTTTTATCGTGTACATACTTGGTCGTATATATCTTGAGAGATACATATCGAGAATTAAAATGACACGCGAGAATTAAAACACGCATTTTGCGACATTAACGTGCTGTCGCAAGTCAAATTGCATTAATAACCATAACCATGTGAAGTGTCGCAATGATCCGCAATTGCGACTGATTTGAGACGCGTGCGGAGTGAACAAATGAGAGCGTTTCCCATCCGCGGAAGTGCCGGAAAGCAAATTACTGTACTGCGTTTCACGGGCAAGGTCGTGTCGATCGTAAAAATCCCATCGAGCTCGTTGTCGGAATCATGTCACTGCGTTCACCTTATCATTTGTTGAAGGGAATCAAATAGAAAAATAGTAAAAACTTTCAAGATCAATCTTTCAAGAATATTATTCTTTTGCAGAAAATAATGTTTCATGAAATGTTACAACTAGAATGTTATTACAATATGTATGTATTATAATATTTATATACGGGACAAATCTATTTATTTTGATATTATAAAAAAATGTATACAGAATATATTTTGTAGCAGATTAAAAAAATTTCAGTTTAAATTCTAATTTGCGTGTGATTTTATGAGAATTAAAGAGAAATTTATATGTTATTCTTAATAAGATTTAATACGAAGAGACATAAAGTCATAAAAAGTAAAATTTCCCAATTTTCAAAAAATCAAAATATATTTATCTCCTACTTTCTTCCAATATTTATGGCTAAGAAAAAAATTGAGGATATTTCTAGTACTCTTTGTATGTAGGAAGAATAAGTCATTTCCAGGTTTAATTCTCGGCGGGCTTTTTTACTTTGACGTCTGATCTCGCGATTTAGAGGTCACTTCCTATCTAGGTCCCTTTTTGCAATGCAACATTTTTGTCCGATAATTCAACTAAAATGATGGAGTAACGAACAAAAAATGTCAGAATGATTGATATGACGTTATTCTTTGTGTAAATTGCGTATAATTTTTGCATCGATGAAACCGTGATAAAAGATGAAAATTGTAAGAGGATCTAAGTACAAAATAAAAGAAATCTGAATAATTGATATGATAAAATTCTATGTCGCGTATTTTAAAAAAAGAAATTAAACAAATATATCGCATATGATATCTTTTTATCTCTTCATTTTTAATTTTAGTGTTTATTCGACACTAAGATTACATTTTTTAGAGAAATTTATAATATTTATAATATTCTTTATCATACATATTTATAATATTTATAATAGAAATTTATAATTGCATCAAAATTATGTTTATCCAAAAAGCAAACTTGCTCAAAAAATAAAAATAATTGCTGTCAAATTATGATTATCATAATTTATTTGTTAATAGTTTCGTTATACGCGTGTCGTGTACCGCAAGACTTAATTCTTCCAATGCTAAAGAAACGTCGCGCTACATACAATATTGACTCTCAGAAAGACTTTGTTTAACATCTGTTTGGAAAGTTTCAGAGCAGTACAAATATCTGTAGTTACACACATCCAGCTAATGCATATAATATTACGTATATGTACACGTGTGAAATTAGGTCATGTATCATAATAGTTAATTCTTTCCGATAAGCCTTACTATATAATTTATTATGTATTTTTTTCATAACTCTATAAGTGTGTATATATAACTTTCTAAAATATGTTTTAAATTATGCCTAATATAATTAAAAAGAATATTGTTTGTAAAAGATTACACATATTAATATTAAATCTGTGCATAACAAATTTATAATTGTACATATATTATATAGCGAGCACATGTATATGTTTATATTTTTTATCGCTCCTAATTAATCATTCAAATGTAAATCTGAATTTTTTGAGAGTCTTAAGATTGATTTTTCCCTTCAATTGCAACTATAGATGTAGATGTTAGATGTATTCTATGTACTTTATTTTACGTTAACTGCGGAAATATAAAATTGTGACATTATTGATAAAAAAGAATTACATCGGGTACATCGGGGAAAAGAACGGACGTGAGCGAATTGAAACGCTGATAACTTTTATCAAGAACCGATAGCATCAGGGTAAATCGTTCGGCATTCGGACTGATATCTTACAAATATCATCGATTTAGGAATGCAATTTCTCAGGGCCTTCGTTTCACGATCTGACGCGCTGCTTTAATAACGTGGCCGAGGCGAGTGTTGGTTGCATTGTTCGCCTTCACGTTATTCGTTTCACGTTTTATCGATCGGCACGCGTGCACGATCGTATAACTCGCCCCGCGTAAGACAGTTCAAAATTTCTCATTCAGAAGTCTCTTGTTGCGCGAAGCAAAATCGTAACATCGCGGAAAAACGAAATTTCAAGGAATTATAAGAAAATGTCTCATTAAGAAATCACGATGACATTTTGATGCCCTAAAACGAGCAGAGACAGGATATCTAGCATAATCCCTTGAGAAGCTTAAAATGAATTTTCCATTAGCGAATATCTCAGGAAAAGACAAGGAGGATCATCAATTTTCATAATTTTTTTAAATTTCAATCTTTATACATGGATAACTACACCTCGGAAGTTTAAAAATCTCATTTAAATGAAATCTGACTTAAAAACTAGTTATGGAAAAATAAAATTATAGAAATAATTATCATTATAATAATTATCATTGTAATATTAGTTAGTAGCAAAATAAATTATAATTTTACAAGCACTATTCAAAGCACAAGAAAACGGAATGTTAGATATCCAAGAATTCAAGAAATTTCATGATATGATATTACTTTATTTTAATCTCTTTATTTATCTCTTCTTTATTCATAAAATTATCAATATTCTATCAAAATTGTTCTTAATCCTATCTGTAGAAATAACAAATTAGAAATTCATTAAAGATATATATATCCTAAACTTTGTTATTAATAACCTAATTCCTAATCCATTAAAATCGCTACTTTCAAATTGTAGGATACATCGTATTTTTGATCGAATTACTTTGTCACGTTTTAGCCCTTATTAGAGCGATTATTACGCAATACGAGAGTAAGTGCGGAGGAGGCTATGTGGAGTTGCGTCATCTCGTGTAACCAGAGAAACGTCAGGGGGAGAGACAGAGAGAGAGAGATTCTGGAGCACGCGATGCCTTCCGTTCAACCGAAACGCGATTCGTTTCAAAAATATCCACGCTTCGTTGCATGTGTCAGTAACATTGAGCGCGAATGAGGGGATATCGATTTGCTTGATCCTTCGTCGCTTATGAGATTACATAGACATTACGTTACAAACGCGTTAACGCAGCGAGCAAAATAATGCACCCGACTAAGCTGATCATTGTGTACAAATATTTATATAGCAAATATATATATATATATAATTATATATAATATATATATATATATAATTGATGCTATCATTTTTATACATAATTATTATATCGATTTTATTTTTATAATTATTATATATAATATTTATATATTATTTATATAATATTATAATAATTATGAAAATAAAATATCGATATAATAATTATGTATAAAAATGATAGCATCAATTTTTCATTTATTTCTTTAAATTATCTTCTAAATTTAGATAATATAAAATAAGCAATTTTTTTCTTTTTCACAATAATTATTTACCAAGAACTTCCAACAGTTCATTAATTTGCTTAACTTATACTTTATAATTTGCTTGACAAGTTTGTAAATATTATACCGAGATAACACGAATAGTTTCTTGCTGGCGTATAACCACGTTTCTAGAGTTGAACGTTAAATTGGACATAATTCTCATCTGGCAAATCACATAAATAAAATTCACGTGATTAACGTGTTCTGGCGCTAAACAATGTCACGACGCTGCGGACCAATGACTTATTCGACATTTTATATATGTATATACATATATGTGTACGTACGTAATGTATATGTACATATATACATATATATAAAAGATATTTCTTATATATTTCTTTTCTTCTTATTTTAGCGATTTAATTCAGCAATACGCGCCGAATCTCGCCTACGTGGATGCGATCACGAGATTATTTTTAACGATTCCAAATGGACATGCGGCATGCTAAAGTGGCCATAAATAGACGGACACGAGAAATAGACAGACTCTTCAACAAGCTCGAATCGATGAGACGAGAGAGAGAAAAAGAGAAAGAGGAGACAGCAATGAGAGAAGCTGCGAGGTTCCGTTTAAGCCAATCATTCTCTGCATGCTCAAACTCATGCACGAGCCGCTTTTCATCAATGAATCCATCCGCTAAAGCACGATAGTATGATAGTGTGACAGTACTTTATACTTCTCGTAAGAAGAGAGGCGATCTAAGGCTTGGTAATATGTATACATATATATAACTCATTGCAGAAGCGAAACTTCTTTTTATACAAGGTGCTAAAAAGTTAAGTTATCGTATTACGCAGGACAACGTGTACTTTGCAGAACTTACAACGATAATAAATTCTTGTCTTTCGTATGTGAACTTTAAAACTATGTTTTGACACTTGGTCATTCGTTTCATAGAAAAATTAGAAAACTTTTTATATCTACATGTCAACTTTAAAAATTATCAACTATAAAAATTAACAACAAGCATCTTAAGAAAATTTTATATATTTGCGTAACAATTATATTTTTATATAGGTAATTACTGTTTAATATATTTTGATAAAATAAATAAAGACATATTTTATTTATTTCCAATAACAAAATTCATTTAAAAAAAAGCGTTACTGAAGTTATCTGAATAGTACGTTTTTTATACGTTTCTTAAACGTATTTGATTTTCAGAAAATACATATGTACAATAAAATGTATATGAACTATCATGTGCTGTTAGCATAATAATGTGACGCGAGCATTATAAAATATTAACTTTTCAATAAAAAAGATAAAATAGAAAATTAACGTATTCTCTATTTTTTAATTTTATTCATTAAAGTACAATGTAAGAGATCTTGTATAACTTTCCTTTTAAAATCTAACAATCTCAGAATAAATTCAAGTATCTAATTAGATCTTAACGTTTTATCTCCCAGAGCAAACGAGATCGGACATTGTCAACATTGATAAAACACATTGAATCGTTCATCAGAGATTGAGCAATTATTGAGCTCGCGTTAATCTGTCGAGATTGGGACATTCCGTGGCGAAAATTGCGAGATGTAACAGGAAAGTATGTACGTATGTATGTACATACATTGTACATAAACGTTATCAGAGAGGCACTTGTTTCGACGTAGGAAAAGAAGAACGTTGCGGTCGTGCAAATCTATTCCTGGTATGTAAGAGGTCACGCGGATAAAACAAGTCTACGCTAAAGTAGAATAAACTTGCGAAACTTATTATAGAGAAACGACTCTAACAAAATCGATGTCTGCACTGTCATTTTTATCCGCTTTCACCAGTTAAAAAAAGATTGGTGCTTACGAGAAACAAAGAGAGTGAGTGACTTGAGAAAGAGAGAAGAAAATGATACAAATAAAAAATTCAAAAAACATTATTTTGATTAGAATTTTATACAGATATGCAATTCAACAAAAGACACGTAAGACAAATAAAAAATATTTCGAAATATGAAAATTATTTGACACGTACGAGTATCTACTTTACGATAGTTCTTAATGTGTACAACACATTTTATAACACAAGATTATGTAATTGTATTTATTGATAAATTCTACACATCTCAGAGGCTATGTAAAACCTATTAAGCATACTAGATGTGAGTGGATGAAACTGGATGAAATATCGGTAGTCGTTTCATTGGCGATTAATCGCGAATTAGTAGCCCTTGCCGATTCAAGTGGACGCTTGACTTTATCGCGCGTTAAGCATTTGTAACAGTTATGCGTCAACAGTCGTGAGAAAGCGATACTCGACGCGGAGATCATTATCGGATATGTCCGATGGTATTCTCAAAGTGGAGGCACGCGCCCGAACTCGAGTTCGCGTAGAATTCATCGCATTCCCCACCCGATTCTATCTCGTCTGACCATAACGCGCTATTTTCACTTAAGCATAATTGCTGGTTTTTCACTTAGCAATTATTATATTCGTAATAATATTATATATTACAGTTGTTATCGAACGGAGATTAATGAGATTTTCATTATCTTTTCAATTACAAACATTATTAAAAATTTAATTAATTTCTATGCAAAGTTTATCATTCTTATTTTCCGTAAATATATTAATAATCGATACTGCAATTTTTACAATGATTTATAATCTCGCGTGATTTTCAATAAGTCGTAGAAAGGGAACTTATGACATTCGAATGACATTGAATCGTTTATCATCCTGAAACGATGTCTTGAAAGAATTAAGTAGAGAGTATTGTCGGTCGCACAAAGAGTGCCATCCATCTCGAACGGTTGATCGTAAAATGTATTTTGAGATGCAGCTAATCTTTACCCAATATTTGACAGGAATTAATTATATATTACATAATTATATATATACATATATACATAATTTTTATAATTTTTTTGTTAATAATTTATCAAACGAAATATTTGAAATAAAAATAAATCAGAAACAAATTTAATTTTACCAATTAATTTTTAAAATTTTTTGACATAAATATAAAATCTCATTGAAAAACAAAAAATTTCTTTTTATAATTTATTGAATAAATAATCATTAAAGAAAGTGTTCATTTCTTAATTAATAAATGATAAAAATTCGCTACAATCATGAATTATAGATTTATTTATTACTCAGTTTTAATTTTTACTGTTACAAACTATTAGTAATTTAAATTGACGCGATTATTGTCAATTTGATTCTGTCTGAATTGATTACACTATGTCCTCGGCTAAGTACGTGCGAAATTCAAGCGTAGGATTACGCAACGTTCGCAGCTTCGCGTAACGTATTTAAAAATGATCGACAACCGCAAACTTACCGAGTCGCACCTAACAAAACCCGGTTTTCATTGACAAAGGGAATAAGAGGTTTGACGACGAGACGTTTATAATTAGCAAACATCTCTTGAGACTTGAGCGATCGCGAGAGTAACCACTGGACACATCTTGGCACACTACGCACGACCACGAGGACGCGACCAACAGGTTTTTCGTAGCGTGTTAATACATATCCGAGTGCATTCGTGACGCGAAACATTCGTTACCTTCAATTGCGTGCACATCGGATGTCCCGAAATTATTTATCATTCGATTAAGTGGCTGAAAGTATAAAACGAGAGACTTACGTTCTTTCTGAAGCTTTCTTGCTGCATAAATTAATAATATCAAAGCTATTAATAATCTTCGTGCGAGGAAAACATTAAACCGTAAATATCTCTCTATAACGAAGAACTTGAATAGAAATATGTTCATCTTTCACAGGAGAGCCGTATTAAGATCGTAAATATTTTCTCATTTTTGTGCAAGGGTGCATAAAGGTGCCGTTTATGCGGTGCTATCGTTTTTCATCGATCACGCCTTGAAAGGAATGTCCACGTGTTTCTCGCCGGCCTTCAACTACTCCTTATGTTTCATAATTAATAAGAGCACGCCTAATGCCTTTTAACGTTAACTGCAACCACCACAGGACGTCATCGATACTCGATATCGACGTCAGCAGTGTTGAGAACAACTATTTACTCTGCGCTTGAGATGAAGAGGCAGAGAGAGCGAATATGTGAGAGAATATAGATACTCTTGCATGATAGAGCTATTTTTTAATTGAATTTTTTCCTTTCTTGCAAATCCCCGAGAGTGCAAGCGCACTTTCCTCTCCCTTCTATTATGTTAATACGCCAGATTATATTCGCAGAATGACGTCGATGCGTATATCGGCTACTATCTTCAGAATATACACAAACACACACGCACGCATACACACGTATGTACATTCATTCTGAGATGATACTGTTTTCATCGTAACACTCTCAAGATATTTTAGATCTAATAAAATATTCTTGTAAGGATATTTTCGTTTTCCAATTATTTTTAGCTAAAGGAAAAGAAGCGCGATTGTTATCGGCTTTTAAACACTACGCTTCCTGTTCTTTTGTTTTGTTCGACATGAAACGATTTTTTTATATAAAACTTTTTTAAACAAGTTTTTCTAATAAAAGTTACTTTTTCCGCTGAGAGAAAGAAGTATGGACAAAAATTAATCGTGTCTTTTTTCTTCTTTTCTTGAAACGGTAAACTACCGATCGAAAATTTATAATATAAATTTATTTATATATTATATCTTACTATAATATTAAATTAGTATTAAGAAAGAAATAATAGATATTTTCCAACAATAATGTACAAAATGCGCGCACTATTCAATTAACAATTACAACTGCCTTTATTAACTATCTTTTCTCAAAATCGAGAGGCATAAACAAATCTCAAAATTCCAAGTAAAATTGAATGTTATACAAACGCGAAATGGCAATTAAGCAACATTTTATTCAGATAATATTCATAAATTTCTATTGATATCTAGAGTCGTTTAATCATCAATATTGTTTAATTGTAATCGAAATATATTTTTTATTCTTTTTCAGAAATGATATTATAACGCGAACGAAGACTATTTGATTGCATTCAAAATTGTATTCTAAACTTCTAAACATTCCAACAGTTATTTTTTTCTAAACAATTAATGTGACCCCGTAGCGAAAAGCGCTCCTGTTGTTTCCGCTACAAACAAACAAACGTAGGCGTATCGCGTGCATACCGGCGAGAAGCGGGACAAATAATCGTGAGATTTTGCGGACTGATCTAATCACCATTTTTGCAAAGATTTGCGAGAATTACTCATAAACTTAATTTTACTCTCACGCGGGATCGTATCTTTGTGCCGAAACCCTCGAGTTCTCACTGAGAATGAAAGCAATATAAAAATCCCGAATAAATAATTGCAAGTTTAACAAAATTATTGTACAATTCACTCTACTCCTCGTACGCCGCAGGAGGTCCGATCGCCGCGCAAGTCTTCCTCACGAAATACAAAAACTAAATTAATTTAGCTCGAATTTAAATATCATTTCCACAAAGACTGTGGCTTGTCAATCAAAAGAGAGTCGTACGACCTTCTTCTACATTGGAAGACGAAATTGCAGAGCCGGTTAAATCGAGCGATCATAGCAACGACCTGCGGCGTGCCCGGCAGTCCTGTCATCTCAGCGACGATCCCCCGCGTAGGCGGGCTGCCCCGGCGATTACGCGCTTACCTCGTTTGAGGGGCGCGACATGCATGACTCTTGGAGGGACCGATAAGAAGGGCGGACCGTGAGACCGCCTCTCATGACACCACGCCGCTACTTTTCAATGCAACCACCGCCGTTGGCGCCTTACGCAGCTGTTGTCCACACGTCCACTCGTCCACTCGCACCCTCTTCTTCTGCCGCCCCGTTCGACCTCTGCCCTTCCACTTCCGGGACCGGCGGCCGCTGCTATCTCCTCTCGCCGCCCTTTTCAGCGTGCGCTCGCTCGCTCGCTTCCTTCTCTCTGTACCGCGTTTCTCACCGTCCTCGTTCTCTCTCTCTCGTTTCTCGCTCACTCTCGGCGACGACGTTGTCGTCTACCCGGTCCGCTCGGCTCACTTATTCGCGAGGTGTCTCTCTGTGTGACCCGTACGTCTTCTCCCTCGGTATCTCCTTTTTCTCTTTGATCGACTATATCGCCGACGCCTCTGACAGAGCAACGTTCCACGATGCTCCCTCACCGAGCTTTTGCGCTTTACTGGGCGTTCGTCGGAGGCGAGGTCTACTAAAGCTACCGCTGGCGAGGGAGTAGAGAGACGCGAGGGCGAAGCGAGGAGAGCCGGCGCGGGCCGCGCGGTGCAGCGCGGTCCGATGAGACGCGCGCGTCCGAGAATTCGCTCGATACCGGAGCGACACCGGAGCGACGCCACCGTGAATCCTTACTCCGGAATGGTGCGAAGCATCCATTGGTTATCCCGCGCTCATCAGGCGGCTCCTGCGTGCGGCGCGGCGGCATGTAGGACGTCTGGCTGCCGGCGCTTAATTTCAATGACATTTTGTTCAATTAGTTTTTTATACGTTTGGGTTTGGATGGACGCTTATGCGTGTGGTCTTTGAAACAGAATTTTTATTTATGATTATATAAATATATATATATGTATATAAATAAGAATATGAGTCACTGAGAACCAAAGTGATATAATTCATTTTTTTCTCATTTGAAAACAAAAAATTTTGATTGAATGTAAATTCAAACTTTACAAGAATTTACGATTTGATCGGTGAAATTTACAAAAAAAAAAAAGTAAAAATTTTATGTGGTAAAGAAATTTTAGTGATACGTTTCTTCCTATCTTTTGTAGTTCCTAAAAGTGAGTTATATCATGTACTCACTTTTTTTTTTTTTGAGTTGTACCAAGTTTGATTCTTAGCAATTCATATATATTCATATATATTCTTATGAAATTTTATATAAATTATATAAAATTTATAACTTATAATAAGAATATATGTACATTTTTATTTAAAAAGAACGTTAATATATTCTTTTTTTGGTATTATACATCTATTTACAAATGACGCGATCGATAATTTTAGCGAATACAGAATCGATCCGGGTTGAGATTCAAGCAGCATCGAGTATTCTCAAATTTTGTATAGCGTCATCATCTTGTTTATATATAAATTATTTTTATTAATTCAAATCACAATTTACACGCGTCATTATTTAGATTTTCCAAGATACATCATGCGCTTATTGGTAAATAAATTGTAGAAAAACCAAGTAAAAATGCACGTAGCAATTCATTATATACTCGTTATATAAAATATTATTTTCAATGTAGCCATTTCTTTTCTTCTAGCGATGCAGTCGACGCAGCCTTCTCGATTAACTTGCTGCAAGATGTATAAATAACAATGTACAAATAATAATAAGCAATCGCAATTGCATTTCGTACAGTTGATTGATGATTGAATTACTTTGATTAATTTTCATCTTCTCTGCCTTTTTTCTTGTTTAAGGATTTAAGGACGGGATTTACTTCTTTGTTTCGCGCGAGTCCTCCTTTCTAAGGAATTAAAGTAGTTTATTTTCGTCAATTCGGAAAACGACGTCGCGTATGAACGCTACATGTACATCTGCATATATATATACATATACTATGTACAAACGTATACATATAAATATATAAATGTACGTTATTTGTATAGCATTATATAATACATCGTCGACTTTCCTCCTTACTCCTTTTTTTTTTCAATTTTAGATCCTAGGCCAGAAGATGCATTATTTGGTTCATAGAAAACAACAGTGCGCGACATACATTCGGAAAAAATGTACAACAATTAATCAATCGATACATATGTATACATACATATATATATATATAGTTATTAACAATTAACATATGAAAAAAAAGGGTTCGGAATGTTTTAATGTGCGCTGATAAAGTTGCGATAGACGACGGTCGCGAGTACCCCGAGGACGATTGGAATCAACCAGGACCACCAAGAACTGCAATTGCCAATCATCACATCATGATGCAGCATCGACTATTTACATATAATGATTTTTGAACAAGAAAACTATTCTTCAATAAATATAAATTTAAAAACAGTATGAACACGTTCACGTTTAATGTTATTCATGTAGGTATTAAAATGACCAAACTGTTTTATCTTATCTATTACTTTTAACACTTGGTGGGAGTCACTACCGTGTCTCTTGATAACTAATACAATTTAATAAGACTTTAAAAAGACATATTGAAACAAGAAGCTAGTTTACTATTTAATTACTTATGTGAGAAAGTCATAGTTTTTCAGAAAATCACATTTAAAGGATAGAATTCTATTTTACTCACAAACAAAAAGTATTTCAGAAAGTTAAATGTAAAATTTGACTTTTTAACATAATTAGTATTGCAAAATAAAGCATTACTAAGCTACTTTAAAAGCATGAAATTATGCAAGAAAATATATTCATGGAGTTACTTAAATAAACTTAATTAATAATTAAAATTTTTCTGTTTTTACTGATAAGAGACAAATATATAAAATATTCAGCTACTAATCATTTGCATGATATAAGTATAAATATCCAAATCAGATAACATTAGATAAAGTATTATTCTAGATATCACCTTTATTAAAAAAGAAGTTTCCATATTCATACCGTCTTAGTGGAATAATCAAAATTAAAGAAAGTTAAAAAGATAGAAGAGTTGCTCATGCTAATAGAAAACTTAAAGTTGGCTGTTTGTGAAATCGGAATTGTTTTGTCAAAGAAAATAGTTTTCTGGAACAGTAAAGTATTAGTCTGAAGTACTGAAATATTATTAGAATTATAAGAATTAGAATTAAGTTTTTAAAATAGCGAGGGGGGAAGAAAATAGGAACGAGATCATACCTAGAACTATTTTCCTCATTTCCATTAAACCAGTCTTTAGCTATCTTTCCGGTATCTTTCATCCTTTCTTCCTGAAATACGTTGAAATAATCGATAATAAAAAGAAAAATGCAAGAATAATATGAGACATAACTTCGGGTGAAATTAAATTAATTCTTACTTCTGCTAGTTCTCCAATTTTGTACGATTCCATCATTTGCCTTGCATCAGTCGAATGTCCAATATCCTCAAAAGGTTCTGTAGCATCGCGTCCACTTTGCTCCAGAAGTACTTCCTCACCACCAGGATGCTATTAAAGAAAGTTAACACATTAGATTAGTTCTAATGGAAAACAAAAACAGTAAATTCATTAGACATACATATATTTTGGATAAGAAAAACTAATATCCACTTCTACCAACATAGATTAATTTTAATCTCGGTTTAATATTTTTTATCTTTTTTTTATTCTTAGAATTAGAAAAAGTAAGTTAATTCGAGATTAAAATTAATCTACATTAGTAAAAATCAACATAGATTAAAATTTTCATTGAATTCGTTTCAATAAAGATACAATGTGATATATAAACTTCTATTTTTTTGCGAGAGGAAAAAACTGCAACCTCGTTGAGAAAAGAGGTGATATCGTAGACATTATTGTGAATGATGATCCACGTATCCTTGGAGGTTTTCAAGTGTTTCGCTATTTCTGCCCGCGTGAAGAGCTTGCTGGTTGCAGTGTCACTAGCAGTAGCCGTATCAGCCTTGACATTTTTAGTTGCCATTTCGACGGTCAACAACCTTTTTACAAATTCTGTTTCACCAATGGGACACTTGAGTCTTTCAGTTCCGTTAAACGGCAAAAACGTCGATTGACTCAGCGTTTTTACTCTCGCTTTCGTCACCGATGACTACGTCGGAGCATCAATTCAACGACTAATGACGCTCACTAAAGTTTGGACTTTGGTCGCTATTGTAATCAGTGTTTTCGATCGGCGCCAACGATCTCGAGTGTTACCATCGGTCGCTGACTCGTGACTCAATTTTTAGAAAAAGGAACGGAAATTTATCTGATACTCGTATAACGTTATTTAACAATTTTTCGAGCTGCTCCGGATAATTGGTTCACGAAGACACCGTGTCGTTTCGAGGGCGACACGATCGTGATTGAAAATACGATCAGTTTACATGAGAATACACGAAATTGACATTTTCTAAACTCGCTAAAAAAATATTTCTTTAAAAAATGTATTTTGTTTTCTAAACCAAATGATTTAACAAAAATGCTGGTCTACCTTATTTTAAAATATTTTAGCTCTAAGCCGTAAGCTGTGACCAATCACAGTCGAATGTGAGGAGAATATTCGACTGTGATTGGTTACGGCTTAAAGCTAAAATATTTCTTTCAAGCTACGTTGTAGATCAGCACTAATGGCGTTTTCGACTGAAGCAAAACTAATTCGGGTTGGGTTTGTTTCTTTTATAACTGACCAGTCACGGTTACTCCATTCTTTAGAAGAATAACTGTAATTGGTCGAAAATTAACCCGAGTTGGATTAACCCGCTTCAGTCGAAAACGCTATAAGTAAATAACATTTATTTACAGCAACTAAATAATTTTGTTGGGTATATTTTAATCAAAATTTCGCTTGGTTGAACAGCATATGCAAATCAGTTTCACGTCCATTTTTACCAATACAGATAAACTTTAATCTTGGTTTAACTTATTTTTTATCTTTTTCTAATACTTAAGACTAAAAAAAGATTTTCATAATAGTAGTAAAGGAGTGGGGCCCAATTGCCCATATTACTAATTGGTTAATTAAAATAAATTTTTCTAATTGGTGGACTCAACGGAAAAACTCTAAGCATCGCGTGCTGTGAATGGCTGTGGACAATTGCAACGTAATCAAACGAGACGTGCTCCTTCTCTTCACTTCTCTTTCTCTGCTGAACATAGGCAATGCAGTGCCTCTTCCAATTTATTTACATTTTCAATGGTTCAAGACACCTAACCTTCACCAAGTGAAGCTAAAAAAAAGAAAATATTTGCAAGAATATTGCAAAGATACAAAGAAATACGGCGACGAAGCACGTAATCGTTGATTTAATATCTATCAAAGAAGAACAAGATTACGAAGTAGTTAGCTTGAAAAAAAATGGGTGAACGCTACAACATCCATAGTCAATTGGAGCATCTACAATCCAAGTACATTGGTACAGGACACGCGGACACGACCAAATTTGAGTGGCTGGTGAATCAACACCGGGATTCTTGCAGTTCGTATATGGGTCACTACGATTTGCTAAATTTCTTTGCGATTGCCGAGAACGAAGCCAAAGCACGAGTCAGATTCAATCTTATGGAGAAGATGCTACAGCCCTGTGGACCACCGCCCGAAAAGCCGGAGGATTAAATTGCATTTTTCTTGAACATTTTTTTTCCACGTGTAAAAACTCTTCTCACTTTCAAAAATGGAAAAAAAAATATTAAATTTTTGTTATTTAATCAGATGTTTCAAGAAAAATTAATAAACTCGAGTGAATTTCGTTAAATCCACAAATATTTCGTGAGTGTGCATCAGTTTTTTTCCCCATATGATCGGTATATGACGGTATACGACGTAACCTTAATCGTGCTTGCGTTAACACGCTGACTGGGAAACTCACACTTTCCAAAGGAAAAAAATTAAAGAACAGGAGTGCAATATATCTAATCTAAGATCCATGCACAGTAAGCCTCTAAAGAAAAAAAAAGAAAGAAAAAGTGTTAACCCGCTTGTCTCAAACTGGCTAAGAAAGGGGGAATTTACTACTCTCAGAGTCATATAAATTCATAAGACTTACGGGAAGGACTATGTGAATAAAGAACCTCACAACGGAATATAGTAGAAGTGTTTTGTGCCTGTATGTGGTTTTTGGCACGTTACATAATATACAAAAAAAAAAACGTTAACAAGCAGATGTATAGAATAGCATATATGTAGAACACGTTTTTTAATAATCTTGCATTATTAAAAGAAATTGACATATAATAAAATTTTATAATCGAGTTGTAGCTGTAGAAAAAATATCGAAATGCCTCCATTTCCATTATGCTCCACAAAGTGTGGGAAAAATGCCATTTTAAAGGTGACGTACTTTTGACGAATTTCTTTCAATTTTATATTATATTTAAAAGATTGTTTCATATATTTTTTTCAATATATTTCATATATTTGTACAAATATAATTGAAAGAAAAAAATATGTACATTTTTAGAGGCCAAAAACTGGCGATACATTGTGCAAGGAATGTTTTTTCTTAGCGTTTGAGACTGAGATTCACGATACTATTGTTAATGGTAAATTATTCAAGCCTGGTGACAAAGTTGCCATTGGAGCATCAGGTGGAAAGGATTCCACTGTACTCGCATATGTTTTAAAGACTTTGAATGAAAGATACAAGTATGGATTGGATCTATTTCTTTTATCCATTGATGAAGGAATTACAGGTAATACAACTATAAAAATAATATAAATGCACTTAATATAATTACTAGTATAAAAAATATAATTTTTTCTTAAAATGCATAATTATAGGATACAGAGATGATAGCTTGAAAACTGTGACGCAGAATAAAGATGATTATGGTATTCCACTTAAAATTTTATCATATAAAGAATTATATGGATGGACAATGGATTCTATAGTTGCAGAGGTAAAATACATTAAATCTAAGCAAAGCCTACTAAAAACTTGGAAGAAACTAGAAAAAGAACATGTTTCTTAATGACTTCAAGATCCAGCAAACATATATAATGTAATATATATGTTTTAGATCGGTCGTAAAAATAATTGCACATTTTGCGGTGTTTTTCGAAGACAGGCATTGGATAGAGGAGCTGCAATGTTGGAGGTAGATTGCATTGCAACAGGTCATAATGCGGATGATATCGCTGAAACGATATTAATGAATATCTTGAGAGGTGATATTGCTCGACTACAGAGATGTACATCTGTAATCACTGTAAGAATATTGCATAAATACGATATGAATCTATAACAAATGTTTAATATCTATGTAATGATATTTTAATGTAATATAGACTGGTGCAGATTCTATCATGCGTTGTAAGCCACTAAAATATGCATATGAAAAGGAAATTGTCATGTATGCATATTTCAAAAGTCTAGTATACTTCTCCACAGAATGCATATATGCTCCAAATGCTTATAGAGGTCATGCACGAGCTTTCCTAAAGGATCTAGAAAAAATAAGACCTTCGTCTATCATAGACATAATACATTCAGGTAAAAACATCTTACAATATCCTATTGTAATATTAATATTTATCTGTTGTATAACTTGAAAATGGTAAAACTGGTTAATATTATTTACTAGGTGAGCAGTTGCAAGTGAAAGATAATGTAAAAATGCCAGAAAGAAGAAATTGTACTCGGTGTGGATTTGTTTCAAGTCAAGAAATATGTAAAGCATGTGTTCTGTTGGAAGGTTTGAATAGAGGGCTCCCAAAACTCGGTATTGGCAAATCTAATAAAGCTAAAAAAATAATGAGCTTGAACGTAGATGAACAAAATAAACAGCAACGTATAGATTTTTAAGGATTTTTTTATATATCTATATAATGTAACACATGTACATGTAATAGATTTGTACAAATCTATTACATGTACATGTATTTATATTTTCTGTGTATATTTTTTCATTTATAAAAAAAAAATTTATACACTTAAAAATTGATAAAATTTTCAAACAAAAAATCGTTGAATACACACTTTTAAAACAATAGGATTGATAATTAATAACAAAAATAATTTGTATTTCCAGTGATTAAACATGTTAGTATTATACATTAAAAATCACATATCACAGGATAGTCTTGTAATTTTGTGTTTCATGACTATTATAATTAATATATACGTATGCTTACACATTGTTTTCTTAAATCAAGTTTTGATTTATAAAGAAAACTGTATATATTTTTCATGTAAACAAGATAGAATCATACAGAATAATATTTTAATCAATCATTATTTTCACACTAATACAATAAAAATATTTTTGCTATATAAAACTTGTATTCATATCAAAATGAAATTTATACTATGTATGCCGCCGCCTTCTGAATAATTGGTGTTCTGCAAATGGGACAATTATTATTGATGCTAACTGAGCAATCTTCGCATATGCATACATGACCACAAGGTAGTAAAATAATTTCACGTGCGTTCGTTTTGCAAACAACACATATCTGATCTTCCCTAAGATCTCTATCCCTGACTCGTTGACGTCTCTCTTGACGAGATGTTTCCAGAGATTGACGCAACTGATTCGCCAATCTTTCCTCTTGTTTATTCTTCCAATAGCGTCTTGCCATAATTCCTCCGAGTACTAATCCAATTGCACCACTCATCAAACAAAATATCCTATGTTTCAAAAGATAATATAAATGTATACTTGCGTTTATTATATAATAAACAATATTTTAATTAGTTAAGTTTCACCAGAATTTACGTGCCTATATATCTTTTTACGATCATCCAATTTCCGTATCAGGGAGGTGATTGACATGCTTGTTATATAAAAAGGAGGTCCGTTTAATGGAGGTTGCAAAGTAAGATAGTTGGAGTCACTTTTCGACCTCGAAAGCTCACCTATTGCTGTAACAATTGAATCTTCACGCAACATTTTTTCTGTAGATTGTATGCCACGTTGTCGCACTCCTAATAAATCATATTATAAATGCAGGTTTAAAAATTTGATTGACACATTTTCTACAGAATATACATAATACAATTATATATTGCATTATTATATATTATAAAAATAGTCCTATTGGAATTACCTGTAAAAAATCCCCATATGTGATCTATAATCGTAGGTACACTAGGTTGAAAATTATCAGAGATTACATCCAAGTCTAAAATATCGGCGGACAATGGATCTATTACTTCTACAGAATACCATCTGTTTTGTAAAACGAATGGTACTGTATTATATATTTGATGAATTGTTCGTTCTTGATCGGACCTACGGCGTTACAAATTGGATCATTTAAAGAACAGTAAAATGACATCGAGGTTGATAATTACAACTGTTTATAAATTTGTGACGTGCAATCCTACCAATAACCAGCCGACGTTCTAGCGATAACATGTTCTCTGACACTAAGTTTCTGTATGACTCCGGTAACATCCTTTTTATTAACGCTTTGCAATGATTCTCCTAATGGCTTCACAATCCCTTTTACAGCGATATAATCTATTTTGTTATTCGGGCTCTTGTCCAATAAACTTTCCAAATTTGTGCCAACGTCGTGTAGCTCGACACTCTACAAAATTCACATTTTTAAATCACCTTTAACATTTCTAAATATATTCCAATTTAAATTAATGTATTCTAGAACTTTAACAATAAATTAATGTCACCTTGATCGCCTTAATCGCATTTTTGTAATGAATATACTGTTTCAGGCAGATAGCGAATACAACCGTGTCAATTCCGAACAAAAATATTTCGCTAAAATACTCCATGATTAGATTACGTTCTTGAACATATTGTCACCCATCCTTTGCGTTGTTTAAATCTGCATTCAATCCACTTGGAGTACGGTCACACATGTCTGAACATTCATCCCAAAATATTTTTCAAATCATAAAAATCAAGAAAGAAGTGGAAGCAAGAGACACTGGCGTGTCTGCCGAAACGAAGTACAATAATCTCGACGAGTTTTCGTTTATCAGTTGGTAACCGTACTCGAGAAAACTATAGGTTGCTTTCGTGGGTCAAATGATCCGTGCGTTGATTGGCCAAATCAAATTCTTTTGGAGATAACATGATAATCACAGGAAATTTATATACTTTTCTATTTTTGCGGGTGTGAAGCGAAAAGATTTATGGAAAATTCATTGACAATCTTGGCGAGAGTCTTTAAAATGCGGGTTTTAAGAATGGAAGAATGGCGGCTATTGAACGTAAATCTGGTGAAGCATGATGAAAAGATTGTTTAAAAAACAAATAAAATAATATAGCATAGCAATATTTTAAACGATAATTCGTCTTAAAGAATTCGAATTGATTTAGAACTCTAGTTTAGTCCTTTGAGGTTTCATAATTTGGCGATTATCTTATCAAGTCTAGCAAACCGACGAATCTGAGCTTACTTACGTTGCAGACATACACAAACATAGTCAACATACATACCCATAAAAAACATATACAAATAGTGAGAATCAAGAAATATAGTGAAAAGTGTTTGATAACCACAAAGACCCTCACTGTAAAAAATTTATGTAAAATTATATGTAATTTTAAGACCCACTATAATAGTTGTAATTTTACATAGTTTTTTGCGTGTTTCTCTAATTTTGCAGTACATAAATAAAAATAATTTTTTAATTTGTAAATTTTTTTTACAATGTATGCATAAAGAAAAACAAATTAGAAAATTTTTGCAAAATTTATATGTTGAGTTAGAAACACGCAAACATTTACAGTTTTTAGATGTAAATTTACAATTTAGAGTGGGTCTCAAAATTACCCATTATAATAGATGTAATTTTACATAAATTTTTTACAATGCTGGCTTACAGGCTAATGGCACGTTAAATATAACTCCCCAAAAAAATTACCTTATCAAGATAATTTATTCCTTAATATATCTTTAATGTTTTGATAGCGTGGATAGAATTATGGACTTTTTGCAAGATATATATATATATATATATATATATATGGAAAAAAGTTAGATCAATAGATGGCGAATTATGTTAAAAATTATACTGTAACTCTAGAGTTACAGATAGCTATCAATCGCGAATTGAAGTATGACAAAATTCTGATTAACTTGGTGATTAAGTTAACCGGTAGAATTGCTTGTGGTGAAATTTCTAACATTTATTAATTGTCTCTAATCTTATCTTTCTTTATGTCAAATATAAGCAAAATTGTAATTTTCAAAAATCTGAATGTAGGAATTAAGTGAGTGCAGGAGACCAGACGAGAAATATGAACAAGATTTTAAGAACTGATGAGGATTAATAAGAAATAATTATTATGGATCGATTAATCGAGTTACTAGGATGTCATATTAATATAAATTTATTCACTAAGGAATAGAAATATAAGAATTAAATAAACGCTTCAACTTAACTTACAATTAGTCTTCTTCAAAAAATTGAATGTCGAGTCTGCAAAATTGTTAAAATATGTAATAAAAAATTACATATTTTAAATAAAAATGAATTTAGAGAGTGAATTGTGATCCGTATATAGAATCGCATTTTAATAGAAATAATATTCCAGTATGTCTAGTAGTTATTATATACCAATTTGCCGATAATAGTCCAATGCGGTAATAAAATTGGATAAAAAAGCTCATTGTCTAACAATCTCATCGCTGAGATTTTGTGTCGCAGAACTAATCGGAGGATTGTTATAGAAGAGATTAAAAAAATTAAAAAAGTTAGAGAATGTCAAGCTGTATCGAACCGTAAAATAAATGTATGATAAAGATATTAACTATGAAGTTACATATTGTTTGATTAGACATGTTAACAATAGTTTAGGGACATTATTTCATAAATTAATCGCTGATTATGTTAATCGGATGGTCAAAATCGCCCTTTACGTGAAATTTCTCACAAGCGATGAGCGTTTCTTTCTCGGAACGACATTCCACCGCGGATGCGACTATAATTACTCCGTGCTTACGTGTTGGGGAACACGCTCTCAGACGAGAACCGTCGTTTCTATGATATCCAAATATACCCTGAAACCTGCATGAATTCTCCTTCTCTTTCTCTCCCTCTCTATGGATCAAACTCCTTGAAAAAGGAATAATGAGCTTTTTGGCATGCCTAGACCATTACACGAAACTCGAAATAACACGCGACGGGGTCGGCCCTTGCTCTAAATTTTTACGTCGCCGTGTCAGATTTAACTACGCTGTTTCATCCGCCGCTTCTTGCGCCTTCAAAGACCCCGTTATATTGAATATTCTTTATGGCAAACTTTGCATTATTTATATTAGTAAATACATAGTGAATGCAAAATTTACTTAGTTTCTAATTATACTTCGACGTATATATTTTCGATAGTGAATTATTGATGTCCGAGACAGGAATATTGAGTACTGCATAAGAATCTCGCACCGTGTCTTTCCGTGTCTTTTTATATTGTCGTTAATATATTTTTAAGATATTTTTTTGGTTCTAGAGAAATGTCCGGGGC
>JAJVSH010000101.1:55321-115378 GCA_021460005.1 Tetramorium alpestre
ATCTAAAAGATGTTCTTTCCTCTAAGCTATACGGCATGTTTGCGACGTGGGAATTTCCAGATTTCCTCGTGAGAATGTGTTGACCCAAAGCGATATCATCTCCTTGTGATTTTTTGCGCCGTAAATAATAATGTCAGTCAATCGGCATGGGACATAGAAGAAGGAGAGGGCATTGAATTTCGCACTATCGTCTTTTTTTATTAAAAATAATTATAACTTTTACATACAGGAATATAACAATAATAACAATGATCGTCGTCGTTGTCATTAATTCATCGTAGCTATGATATATTAATATGATTTTAACGAAAGATGACTATGTACAGGTGAAAGGGATTTACTATACACTCATTGACGGAAACGACCTTAAATTACTAAATGAACACTGATCCGGTTAACGTTTATCGTCGATAAACATATTTGTTCTGGATCTTTTTCTCTTTGCTACACTAACATAAATATATGCGTATATTGCATTGCTGTCTGGCCCATTATCTCAGCTGATTAAAGCGTTGCATTAATAACGCATCGTATAATAACGGGTCGTTACAAGTCACATCACATGTAAGACCAAGAATTTGATTATTTCTCTTCAACTCAAATATATTTTGTACCACGCGCCAACCTCGCGGCCAATTCTACGAACTACGATTTATAATAAAATCTCTTTTCGTAAATATTCATTCGTCGAACGCAAATCATTATTTTTCTATTTACATTATTTTAATATTTCTCTATTTACATTATAAAATATCGCGCTCGCAAGGCGTAAATATTGTCACGTATCCCAGAACAATCACACTTTCTTCTCGTTAGCACATTTATCAATCGTTGGAGTGATATTTGTGCTGAAATATGGATTATCCTTTGTATTATTTATACAACACATTTCAGAAACATGGAATATTATACATCCTATTGTTTATTAATAAAGGTCGAAACTACCAGGACTATTTTCATATGTCGTTGCTTCGTTCGTTAATCGAATATTCGTTAATCGCGTGTAAGTTCGTTTCTAACATTTTCGATTTTCATGCATCTCTGTCTTTTTATTTTTTTTTATTTATTTTCTGGGATATATCGTCACTAATATCGATTTGAAAAGTGTACATGATAATTGCATTATAAGTAATAATATTCATGAGCTCAAAATGCATTTGTATAATCATGCACGTATAATCATGCAAGACAAAGTAAAAATTTCTTAAATTCCACTTGTTATTTACATAACAAGTATTTTTCTCATTTCTTTTTCTCATTATCTTTTACCTTATTTCAATTCATTGAATTAAGACGTTGTTATAAACACATTAAAACTTGCGACCACAAATTGATTCGCAAAATAGGATTGTTATTCAACTTAATAAAATTAATTTTTATTTTCAAATAGTAGTTTAACTCATCCGATTAATTAAGAATTATTAAATACATTAAAGAAACAAGATGCGATTTTATGCACTTGTATACAATGTATATAATGTATGAAATCATTCTCGCGATACAGTTTTAATTGTGCTTGATTCTTCTAACTAACTGCAATTCGCCGTCTTAATCCGTTGATAAAATAACTGATAAAATAACCTCGTAGTCGTTTCCATAGAATTCGGAACACGTTCTTATGNGTATGTATGTACGTCATATATTTTTTCTACTATTTTCTTATTCAGCAACTGTACATACAGCGTCTGAATTCGTTCAATGAATTAATCGGATACTTATCGGTGGGTATTTCAGACATTCACTTTGACCGCGTTTTGCATCTTGACGATCGCGGGCAAGTAACTCGCCTCTCCATAAGTTTCATCCTCTGAATTGTTCTCAGAACTGCTCTCCGAATCTGAATCCGGCAACGGCTCCGGTTTTGCGCCGTATCGCACTAATTCCCTGGCGAGCTGGCTGTCGATACACAATGCTACCTGATAGGCAGTCAGTCCACTGTATGTCTGTGTGTCCAGACAGGGTTTGCACTCTTGCAGCAGGAAATTGACTACCGATTGACATCTACGTTCCATCGCGAGATGAAGCGCCGTTTTTCCCGCTAATGCCTCTCTCGCCTCGAGATCGGCGCCGAGACGCAACAGAAGACGCACCAGATTCACGTGTCCGTTAGACGCGGCCAAGTGTAGGCACACTTCACCTGAAATCAAACCAAGAACCGAAAGTTAATCAGAATACGATGAAAAAGTGTTGAATATAAAGAGTATTCTCTAGACTCCATTTTTGAGGAATAATATATAAACGAAAAAAAAGAAGAAGTACTGCTACAAAAATCTCTCAGGTAGATCATTCAATACAATTATATGTTTAGATATTAATGGCAATTAATAATATCAATTATTCATGTGTATGTGTGTGGCACTTTTTATATTTATATGCCTTCTGTATGTACTCGTATTGTACGCTGCAGAATTCTTCAAGCAACCGGATAACTGCCGACTTGCATCTAATTTTTCAAGTTTTCTGTCATCTCCCTTGAATGGAATCAGGAGGACGAGAATTCGCGCATCGAAACGATGGCTACATCCTTCGACTCGTCGTGAGATATAGATAGAACTAGGAAGACATACGGTGAATCATTGTCGTCGGAGATTTCGCTTGGCGTCCCGCGGTCCAAACTAGGCCCGCGCCGATCGAAGTAACTTCTAAAATTAACGGCGCCGCATTACCAGTTGCATTGGCGGAATTTCACGGTATATCTGCGTATATCATTATACTGATCGACATCGACAACACTTTTAATGAAATTGAAGTAGAAATATGAATCTAATTAGTCATCGCTCAGATATTCATAATTATATAAGCTTATTAAGTGCTGCCGTTTTCATCGTGCAAGAATTGCGCAGCACTCATTGCAATGATATTGAAAGAATTAAGAATTAATAAATTTAATTATTTGTATCTTATTTGTCTCCAAATAAGGTTGTCAGCATCAATGAGATATTGCTTCGTTTAAATTATAGAACGTACTTTTAAAGAGTTTAAACGATACGTGCTACAACGCGAGGTAAAAGATGTTACTAACTTCTCATGCTTGTTAAAATAGAAAACTCAGAGTTCGATACTACTATTGCGTGACTAGGATTAATCATAAGAAAGGGTTGACTTTCTAAGGGCGGAAGTTCGATGAAAGCCACTGACGTCGACGCCGCTGTGGGGTTTTCCGACCGAACGAGACGAGGCGAGAATATCGAGCAGCATGCAAATAGTTCTACGGGTATTTTTAAATATCAAGAACATCTGCTCTCTCTCGCGTATCTCTCGCAGCGTCGCGACGCCTCGCATGATGTAACGCGTATGCATGCAAGTATAGAACCATGCCAAATTCCATCGTGTGTGCAATGCAATTCCTCTTGCATCGCTACATTAGGCTACTTAAAAAAAAAAATCGGTGCGCTTTTATCGGCAAAATGCAACGAGTTTTGCATCTTATCGTCAAAGCGTGTTTCGTCTACGATGAAATTAAAGATAAAAATTATTGATAATAATAATTATTATTATTGATAAATAACTACGCTTTTGCCAATCATTCATTTACTTTGTTCAACAAAAATGTCTTGCAAAGATTAATTTGATTATGTAAAACAACTATTTCTATTCTCAAGAAGAAATAATGTTTCGTGTTTACATATTCAAGAATAAATTAAATTACAGTGAAATTGTTTTCATGGAAATAACAATTTTATCTAATTCCAGCTGATGTATTCCTTGTCATAAAAATTTTCGCTTGTTTTGGAGGTAATTATTTAATCGCGAAATTGTAAGTACATTTCTTGAGAAAAAAAACAAGTAAGTAAACCTTGGAACGTAATTATTTTAAATGACCAACTGATTTCTTAGTCGCACGGAAGAAGGACTTAGGACTCATTCTATTATCCTTAATTATAAATCCAAATATATATATGTGCGATTATCTAATAAAACGCACGTAGAAACATAGGTAAAATTTTATTGACACGTTCGCAGTTCTGTCCTCTAATTCAACTAGTCGAATTTATCACGAGCGATCGGTTGCATCACTTTTCCCACGTGCATGCGTGCGTGCGTGCGTGCGTGCGTGCCTAGGTGCGTTATCCGCTTCGCACGAGCTTGCAGCGGAATACGCGCCGATGACGCTACACGGGATTTCCAAGACTTTTAAAAAGTCAGTGAATATTTCGTAATGATCGCTGTCGATCGGAGCGATTTTTTTCTTTCTCTATTTCTTTCTCTACCGCTTCATCGTAAAAGTCTCTGGTTTGAAAAGACAGTGACATAAAACGTCTTAACACCTTTAACTCTCCTAACATTTTTTTTTTGTTTTTTTTTTTTGTTATAAATGTCTAATTTACATGCTTTATAGTGATGCGCGTTTCTTCTCCGACATCAAATTTTGCCAATTTGACAAATTTATTGGACGCGTCAACTGCAGACACGAACTTGCCGGCAATCTTATACCTACATATATTCGATTCTTGATTTATGGCGATAACAAGTCTCAGTCATTTCCGATTGTGATTCGATAACGGATGTATCGGCGAGAAGTACTGGTGTATTTACTCTCGGGGAATTCCTACGCTATTATGACGAAAAGAATCGTATCCAGATAGAGCGTGACAATATTGCGGCCTCGGCTTTAAAAATTCCATGAATAAGTACGATAAAGTACTGTGGCTTTAAGAGATTTGTCGATATATCTTACGCGTTATTAGTCACCAAGTCGCGATTAATAACAAAAACATTGAAGTAATTTTTTTGCACTATTTTAATTTATACTACTGAATATCTTTCTAATCTGTCATCAGATATTAAATCTCTATTAAAGTTTGCAAAAATGCAGTAAAATGTACCATTTTTCGCACCTTTAAAGATTATTCTCGCGGAAAGTTTCGTCTTTAATCTACGCGCTCATCTTAATTTATGCACAAATCGTTTGCATTTGATTGAAAGAATAGAAAAGTATTCTGAATTAATAAAAAAAAAAAATTATTGTAGTAGATACAATAGCTGCGCACATTTGAAATTCAAATTATTTCAATCAGATTATCTTTTTCTTTACAACGTCTAAAATGATGGAACTTCCAAACGGACGTAAAAAAAACGTGATTCTCAAAATGAAAGTGATGAGATCATAGGAAAGCCACATGTGTTCCTTGTGTACATAGTATCATGGTATCGTTTGCTACGTAAATTTTACACATGACTTGTTTCAAGCGATAAAAGTAATCAGGATTTTCCTGCCATCTCAGGCTTCCTTTGTATTATAGTCACATGGACATGAATTGTTTTTCCTTACATTAACATTACGGTGATTAGCGTCAATTATGTCGCAAGTTATGTTTCCAAATAACCGCAGGAAAAGTCGCAGACTGTTAAAATAAAATTCTTAAGACGCGAGAGAGAATAGAGACAAAGATCTATTGTCGCGCTTACTTAATCTTTCAGTTGTGAACGCCGTTCTGCCCTGATAATTCCTTTTCAATTCCATCTAATAATACTTCTTCTGTTTTCAGTCTCCTATTATTCATCACTATTTCGAAGAACAAGGCAATGTTTAACAATATTTAGCAATACCTACCGTTGTAATTACGTTGCTCCAAATTCTGAGGTAAGGCAGGTACTGTCTGTCCGGGCATCAGCTTATTCCTCTCTATCGGGGACAACGGGTCCGTGAGAGCCTTGGCGCAAGCGAGATCTCCGTTTATACAGGCGAGATGAAGGGCCGTGTTTCCACGGAAATTTCTAAGAGATGGATCTGCGCCCGCCAGAATCAGCCGTCTGACGATCAGCGACTGATTCGTCAACACTGCCACATGTAAAGGCGATTGGAAGTTGTTGTTACTGATGTTTAGCAGGCATGGATGAGGTACCATTCTTATTAAACGGATCGCAGCATCCACGAAGCCGTGCATGATCGCAATGTGCAAGTGCCTGCGACAACAAATGTAAGAATAAACTATCAATGTCAATTAGCAAACTTGAAATATCATGATTTTTGTTTTTATTTTCTTTTTCTTTTGTTAATTTTTAAATCGGTCGAATACTCGTGGCCTGTGCGTGTAATTTATTTTTCTTTCCCTTTTTATACTTTTCAATATCATAATGATTGTTATAAAATTGTTATTAAAATTTTCTTTCAACACAAAATCTTTTTATGAAATTCTCGCGTATCGTTCCAATTTGTCACTGTTGATTAACTGAATCCTCCTTAATTGGAACTAATTTGAATCAATCAACGAGCTTCGCCAAATGACGTCACATTTAAACGTTATATGTATATGCAATTAAATTTATGTACGTAAACACAAACGTCAACGTTACGCATTCCGATGTTCGCGCATGATTCAACGCATGTTAGTTTGTAAAAAAACTTTTAAATAAATGCTATGCCGTTTTTGTAAAAAAGAGAGAGACTGTATGTAATAATTCAGCGAGATTAAAGATGATTATTTGCTAGGTTGAGCTCATCGATCAGTATTTATTATACGATAGAAATCAAACGGTAGAGAAACGAGATTTCTCTCTTATTTCTTTGCCACTTTTCCAGATAACGCGTAAACCCTAAAGAAATCTCGCGCACGTGTAAATGTGGACAAAATACGGATCTTTTTCTATTTAAAAATTGAGTTAGATATCCTAAATGCTATACATTTTTTTATGTAATTAAAGGGATCGACAGCGAAGTTTTACTATGTAACTCTTGTGTTGTATCTAACATTTTTAGTGAAATTATGTAAACCGTATTTTTATCATTATTAATAATCAAATGTGAAATATTATTGTAAAAATATTAGCAAAATTAACAAGAATACACGAAGGCGCGCAGGAAAATTGAAATCTTTCTGTCTGTGTAAATAAACTTGGATTAATTGAAACGTGTCATAAGTTATGTATACGAGATCTCGCCAGTAACGCATTATTTTTTAACGGCTGATCTATTTGACTTTACAAGCAGCCTCTAGGTATTGATCTCTATGCATAATGGCGATAATCATACGTCACAGTTATTCAGCAGTTTATAGTTCGCTGAAAACTGTTTTCTATTTCAAACATCGTCATTTCTATCCTCGTCGATAAACACAGCGGCTGTATATATTTACATGACCTAGCTCCATTATCCTAGGCACTTGTACCGACATAAATGCTTAAACAACCAACATCAGCTGATATATGTAGAGATCCCCAATCGTTTCTATCAATAGAGTCTTAAAATATCTTTAATGACTGGAGGACCGGATAAGTTTAATTTTGCAAATCACATAAAAATAAAATATTTTTATTTTTAAATTTCTTTACATTATAACATTGAAATTTCTTGATCAGATTTCTTGGTCAGATAAAACTTGACGGAGGTCGGATTCAATTCGCGGGCCGTAAATTGGACTTTTAGTCTACATCTTCGGATTCAAGTTTAATAATAATTTATATGTATAAACAGATTTTAATATGATTAATAATACACATGTTTTTAAATGATAGGAAGAGATCTAAGTTTTTTTATATTCAAAATTTAATAATTTCCGGTGAATATAATATATAAATTGTGCTCTTATCACGATATTGTTACCGATCAAATGTAAAATATCAGCGGAGAAATTAACCAAGGGCAAGTTGAAATCTATCCGGATACATAAATTAATCTTGCTCGAATAAAGTACTAAAGATCTAGATAAATGTCAAACTCACGTGTCACCGTCGATGTCCTGGTAAAGCTGCTGTAAGGCGATCTCGTTTATTATCGCGCGCTTCCCGGCACCCTGCTCCCGCTGGTACTGCTGCTCAAGCAAAAAGTCGTCATTCCGCTGGCTCGATCTTGATCCCGCTCTCACGGGCGTCAGCTCGAGGATCGCCGTCGTCGGCAGATCCCCCTCGCCGTCGAGCGGATTTAGGCCCGGCTGCCTCTTCAGGGTGAGCTGATTCAGGCCCTCGCTGAGCTCGACGTCTACGACGCCGCTGTCGACGACCCGCGCTGGCTTCTCCGCGGCCGTCGCCGACGGTGACGGCGATGCCGAGGTCATCGCCCCCGGCGACGCCGGTGCGGCTTTCCGCCGGTCTCCCTCCTGCGGCGGCTGCTGCACCCCGGAGTCGCGGATCTCGCCGCTGATCTGCATACTGCCGGCCGACAGGAAACCGGAATCGGCGTTGTCCATCGCGGACTCATCCTTCTCGCCCCGCCGTCCCTTTCCGTGGTCGCCCTCGCCCGGAGAGTACCACATACCTTCAGCCCTCACCGCGGAGAGTCGGTCTCCCTCGAGGGGAGTAAAAAGCGAGTAAAAATCGGTGGGATGTTTGCGAAGCGGCCGCTACCGTCCCCGGCGACGCGACGCGCTCCGTTCAAATACCGCGTCGACCTTCTCCTTCTTCGTCTTCTTATCGATATATTTTTCTTTTTGTACGCACTCCGAGCGCGAAACTCCCTTCCTCGCCGGTATATACCGCCGACCGTGTGTTTCGTCGTTACGCTCCGGCTTGCCGTCGAGCTATTCTTCGATTCTCTCGTACTTATTCGCTTTCGAGTCGCTCGTGAGTGAAATTTCTTCGGCGTCTTTCTCCGTTCGTTCGTTCTCGCCGACGCGCCGAACCGGCCTCTGCGAACTCCGTCTTCCCCCGTTTCTCGCCCTCCGCCTTCGTTCTATTTTTTTTTTCTTTTCTTCTTTAGCCCGAATATTCGAACTGCACGAAGGACGCGGTACTATAACGATTTACGTCGCTTGCCGCACAATAAGAATGTAACGCGTACCGGCTGATTCGTGCGGCGAAGGGATAGAAGGACGGGCTCGTCGTTGTGACATGGAGTTGCGATTGTGCGAGCGTCGGCGAACCTCATCGTCTCGCGTCTCGATACAAACTGATAAAATCGCGAAATCGCGGTATCGCGCCGGACGGACGAACGAGAGCGCTTCGCTTTCGTGCGCACGCGCGAAAAATGTCATTGACCACGTGATCTTGACAGGTTTGGGTAGGCAGAGCGTCCCTTCGGGGCGAATAAATTCTCGGTCTCTTTAGCTACCAGTTTTTTTATGAGGAAACCCGATGAGCCGCTTGAGAAGTTTTAATACAAATTTAGAAAGTATTATGATTGACCGATTAATCCTTCCCGATCTTCCTGCGTAACGCACAGCGTCAACAGTTTTACATAAAGCTTATTCAAATAATTAATCAAGTAATATAGAATACAAAAATTTAAAGCAACTGTGATATGTGGAGATAAAAAAATTGGAGTTTAAACTAAGTTTAAGATAACTAATTATACTTTTTAGGTAATAAATAATTAGAGTAATTTGGCAAATTAATTTTAATCTCGGTTTAAGTTACTTTCTATCTTTTTCTACAGCTAAAAATTAGAAAAGGATAAAAAGTAAGTTAAATGAGACTAAGTTAATCTACATTGGTCGAAATGAGCATAAATTTGAAGTCCTTCTGAAAAAAATGTATCTCATTATCGCACTGTACGCTAATAATACATAGAATATCAATATTAAAAGATTCATCTTGGGAATCGAAATAGAGTTTTCGCAAGAAATATTGGCATTCACATAATAGAATTGGCTATACTGATAACAACTTAACAAGCTTGACTGTCGCGTATTTAATCTTTCGTTTGTATATTTCGCGTGGAGTATAATAGTATCCTAAATAAAAACATTTACAATTTTTAAATAAATAAAGAAAAATTAATGCCATTTGAATATTATCAATTTATTATTATTTGTTTGAAAGCTTATTTTCTGAAATCAATTAAAAGTACTCAAAATGAATTTGAATTCATAATAAATAGATATTTAAAAATCGCTGAGATATAAGTATTCTGTACGCGAGTAATGAACGATTTATTGGCGGATACGACTTGTTTTTCCGTCTACGTATTGCTTGTCTGGAGTAAACGGTATGCCGCCTGTCGCAATTAAAGTATATACGCTACTGACAAAATCTGCCAGCGTCTGCTGGCACCTGCGCATTCGGTCCGCTCCGACACGGTGCACGACGATACCTTTAGCGGCTACTACAAACACAAACGCAAAAGCACGAAGTAGGGATGGGAAAAACCCATCGACCTCGGACAGGGCCAAAGGCATCGTCGATGCTGATCGCTTCCGTAATTTTGAATATCAAAATACACTTCGCGCGCGCGTGCTTGCCTCTGAGAACCGGAATAAATCGGTATCTCGATATTCAGTTCGATATATCCATTAATTTCCTGCTGAAATTTTATAGTCCTTGACGTCCGAGCACTTCGTGTAAAAAATCGGCAAGCGTTAAATTTTTTATGGAAAGTAGGTGGGATTTCCTGGTAGCGGAAACGCGTTTCACAAAAAGCGACATATCGTACATATTATTATTCCGCGTATGCACACTTTCGGAGAATCGACAAAAGACCGCGGTATTCACCGAGACCTAAATACTGAGAAATTTGCACGTACTTTCCCTCTTTCTCTGCGTGTTAGATTCCCTGGAAGAGAGATAAGACGCTCTGCGAGCGTCTTGAAATACCTAGACCGTTACACGATGGGAAACTCGGAATAACGCTCAACAGCTGATCCTTGCTCCAGATTTTTATGTCGGGTTTAACCAAGCCGCGGGTCCCGTTACGTTCGTTATCCATTCGGAATATCCATTTGGGGAATGAATCTCTCTTTAATAAATAAATCTCTATCCTTTCAAATTATCCGCTCAGAAGCTTCCATATTTTTAATTCATCAGGATGACACTCACACAATAATATTTTCGTTCTATGCATATATAATTACAAATATCAGTTAATAGAGAGAATAACTTTTTAAGCGAGAAATTTTCAATTGTAAAATAATTTCAACCAGAAATTTTTGATCTCGTTATTCTTTGGAGGCAAGGATTTGCTGCAACCATCTTTGTTTTGTTATCATAGTATCATTTTCTAGTCTTCATAGTATCATAGTAAATATCTATTGTTATCTATCTTATCATAGTAATATCTATTGTTAGATAAACTCAAATGTTTTCATTATTTTAATATATTTTAACAGCGTGCAAATATTTTTTTATTCTGATCTTTTAATAATTTATTTTAACATTAGTTAAACTATCCGTTTCAATGGGAATTATTCTTTGTTTAAAATTGTTATATACTGTTAATTTTTTTATAGCAAAATACTTTTACGTTTTTATTTAGCTATTCTATTTCTTTAATGGTAATATATGCGTGAAATAAAAATTTAAATGTTCCTTTAATCCAAGCCAGGTAGTAAAGATTGACAATCAAATCCGGATATCTTACTAAAATCGGATGACTACTCAATTATTGAATTGCTTCGGACTCCTTTTCTTTTTATATTTTTCTCAAAGAAAAGTGGAGAACAAATCTCTTGTAACTTTTTGTCTTTCCAGAGAAACTAATATCTAACAACTAGAAAAGAATTAGAAGAAACAAAAAATACTAGATTCTTTTGTAATGTTTTTTTTATTAAAAATAATTATAGTTTTTATTATACGAATATAACAATAATAATATAGCGTCATCTTGTCATTGTTACTATTAATATTACCGCGATAGAGTGATATACTTATAAATCTAGCGGAAAATGTCTATGTACACGAAGAAATGAAGTTGTATGTCGATGGAAGCAATTGTATGAATAATGAACTTTGATTCGGTTAATGTTCATCGTTGACGAACATTACATCGTTCTGGATTTTTCTTCTCGATACGCTGATATATAAATATATACATTGTGTGCGGCTATACGACCCGCACATAAGAATGTGAATTTGATTACTTATCGTTCTAGTATGTATGTTCTGTTGTCCACGTATCGCCTTCGCTTTTATCCTACGACTTACAACCTATAACAAGACCCTTCTTCACGAGTATTCACATTGTTGAATATAGACACTGAAGATTCTTCTATTTACATCATAAAATATCGCGTTAGATAAGCATAAGTACATTGCACTTTCGCGTGGTCATACGTTCTGGTGCTGTCGCACCTTTTTTCGCACTCACAGACTCTCTGACAAACATCATAAGAACACTCGCGTTAAAATATACATTTGTCCTTTATTATTATTTGTACAGCCTTTTTTTGGAACACTCTTCACGTCTCGGGATGCCTATCCGCTGCGAAAGACTACTAAGGGAAAGACGAACGACCGTTAAGACAATCCGCGTCTACGTATCGTCGCTTCGTTCGTAACTGAATGTTTCGTTAGTCGCATAAGTTCGTTTCTGAGATCTTCAATTTCCACGCGTCTCCGTTTCTCGTTCGTCGCTCGTCCTTCACATTGCTGCCGATATCGATTCGAAAAGCGTATGCAGTCTATAACCGTATTACGATAATAGTAATACTCGGCGACTCAAGAGATATATCTCTATGATCGCGCGTTACATATAATATATATTGAAGCTAATCTCGAGAAATTCTACTCCTTATCTACTTAACTGATATATAATCTTTTCATTTTTTACTCTAGATCTTAATCTATCCAGCAGATTAAGATGACGTCACAGACGCTTAACAGTTACACTGATTTTTTTATTTGTGCATTATATACATCGAAGTCATTATCGAGGTCAAGCGCAATTTTCATTTCCTTATAAAATTTTTAACAAATTTTGTTCCAATTATTTGTTTCAATAAATTTAATATATTAATGTGACATCGTTCAACGCATCATCAAATTCAAGTCGCAAATTAATTTCTTCTAATATTTTATTTAATTTAATAAATTGTTCTTTCCAAATAACAACTATTCGTTTAAATTTGTCTCATTAATTAAGATGATTTCGTAAACGTTAAAACTCAAGATATACTTATTAAACACAGTATAGAAAATACAAAATATGAGACATAATTTTGATTCCTTTTTTGTCTGAAAAATTTTTTTCAACAATTCTCGTAATTCTTCAATTGTATCAATTAGACTGATAAATCAAATTAACATCATAGACATGACGTAATTAAAAATTATTCCGTGTTTTCCGAGCATATGCATATAATACACATAGTATCTTTCTTTTTCCTTATTCAATAATTATTTAGCGCTCCAATTAATCGATAAATTAAATATTAATGGATATTTTAGACTGTTACTCCGACTGCGTTTTGTGCTTTGACAATGGTGGGCAGGTAATCCGCCGTCCACGATGTCCTCGTTGTCTCCTCATCTTCGCTGCTGTCAGAATCCGGTTCTGACAATGGTTCCAGTTGTGCCCCGTATCGACTTAGTTGCTCGCGTGCTTTCCTGGCAAAGTCACTTTTGATGTTTAGGGTCAATTGATAAGCCGTTCTTCCGCTATACGTTCGCTCATTCAGACACAACGCGTGTTGACATTCTGGTAATAGAAATTCAAATAACGGCCGGTATTGGCGTTCCACCGCGAGATGAAGTGCCGTGTATCCCGCCAGACCTTCCTTCGCCTTGAGATCGGCGCCTAAGCGCAACAGAAGTTGTACCAGATCCACGTATCCATTGGCAGCGGCCACGTGCAAGCACATCTCGCCTGAAACAAAAAAGCAACCGTATCATGTAATAAACAACCAACAACAATGTACGTTTCCTATTAGATTTTAGAAGATTAGAGAATCCCTACAAGTAATATCAAATTGAAAATCAATTCCAGACTATCTCAAAGAACTATTCCTATTCCACATCTATTCCTCTACTTTATGCTTTAACGGAAAGTCATACCGCTGAATTCTTAACGTATAACAATCGAAATTTAGATCTTTATTTTTCTGAGTTCTCCATGTGATTGCATCTCTCCTGATGCAAGAGCCGGACGGAGGGGGTGCGTATATACGTCGGAATGATGCGACCGAGTCACATGTCTCGACTCGCGATGAGATATAGATAGAACTAGGAAGACGCGGTGAATCATCATTGTCGTCGATTTGGCTGGAGTCCCGCGGTCCAAACTAGGCTCGCGCCGATCAAAGTAAATGCTAAAATTAACTGCACCACATTACTAGTCGCATTGGCGGAATTTAACTAATGGCATAACTACGTCAGTGCATCGCACCGACATCGATATCGTGCCCTCGCTTGCAATAACGGAAGTAAACCCGAACAGGTCACCGCAAATACTTATTCACAAGTACAGTCATTAGTAGACATGTACTATCGCTTCTGTTCTTACCGACTCGCGTACAATCGATTGCAACGACATTGAAAACGTTGAAATGTCGACAAGATTCTTAGTTTAGATGTAGGATATTTTAAGATGTCTAGATAATACACGTTATTATAACGCGATGCGAAAGACGTCATTGAATTACGTGACTATTCGAAATCTGGAGCACGAGATGCAAGACCCCCTAGTAGTGTCATTAGGGTCAGGCACGAAAGGGAATCGATTTTTTAAGGGTGAAAGTCCGGTGGAAGCCACTAACGTCGACGCCGCTGTGGGGTTTCCCGATCGAGCGAGCTTAGCCAAGGCGAGGCGGGGCAAGGCAAGGCGAGAATATCGCGCAGCACGCAAATAGTCCTGCAGGTATTTTTAAATATCAAAAACATCTGGCCGTGCCCTCCTCCGTCTCGCGGCGTCGCATCGCATCGCATCGCGTCGCGACGCGACGCGCCGCGTAATGTAACGAGCGCGCGCATGCAAGCACCCGGAGCCACGCCGGATTCCATCGTACACGCGAAACATTCCACTCCCGTTTGTCAGGCACGCTTCGCAAGGTGCTCCTTCGCCAGCGAATTCACAGGCAGCCACGTGAAATCGTTTCTTCTCTCACGACGAGAAGCAATGTCCGAATTTCTGTTAATAAATTAAATGGTAACCGAAATCACTTATTCGTAAACAATTTTATCTAATTCCAGTTAAAATTGTTATCGCGAAATTCGATCGCGTTTTGTTGTTTGCTTCTTATTTTGCCGAATATTATTTGTCCCGCGAGCGATTATCCAATTTTGATCATCCAATTTGTTTTCAAAGAAAATAATAAATGGACTTTAGAACGCGATTATTTCGAGTGAATCAGTAATTTCTTGATCACGGAATCCGTACTGAGAACTTAATTTATTACTCATCGATTTTTAATCGTTTAAAAGTCTAGACGAATATCACACGAGTTATTTAGCACCCGCACAGAAGTGCATGGACCGTCTTTCGTCTTCGATTTCGATTAATTGATCAGGAACGATCCGGAATAATTGCTTACGCCATAATTGATCCCGCACGCGCGTGCGTTATCCGTGTCATGCGAATCTGCGGCGGATTACACGCTGATGACGCTATATGCGGGATTTCCAAGACTTTTAAAAAATCCACGAACATTTCGCGATGAACGACCGTCGTCGACCAGAGTGATTTTCTCCTCCCCTCTTTCTTTTTTTCTATCTTTCTCTCGTGCTCTATCGTAGTCTCCAATTTGAAAAGAGAATAGCAACATATATTGTAGGAAGGAATTCAATGTCTCCTCGAATTTCCTCATATATTAAATCTTTTATCTAAAAAAAAAGTCATATTATGAATTATTATAGATATTAATATTATTATTAATTTCATTAATTAAATAATAATGTTATTAACATTAATAATAATATTTATATTNAAATAATATCATAATATCAAGGAAAAAAATATGCTTTTCCTCAAAATTAGGAATTACATACTATTAGGAAATTTCATAATAAAATTTAACTTGAGGAATTAATTCTGATTCAAATTTTTTAAATCTGCGTTATATAGATAAAAATTACAAATTTTTGTAACAAAGCATAGAATGTAAAGTTTTAGGAAAAAATTTCTGCCTTCGTACCGATTACTTTCCTTCTGACCTATTTCTAAATGTATTTAGTTATCTTAATATTTGTAGTTAGTGTAATGACGCGGTACGTTCTGACGAAACCCGCAGAATCGCGGTTTTATCGGGTAACTTTTAACCGAGGTCGAGGTATTGTTTATCTAAACGCGAATTTTCGTCATAGTGGCAGGAATTCCCCGAGTGAGGTACGGCATTGCCGTTATCGATCATAAGTGACCGTATTATTATCATCTCGAACATTGAGTAAATATGCTCATCGAAAGCACTTAATGAGTCAATAAATTTGTCACGTGTAAAATTTGACGTAGAAGACATGTCACACCAGATATGCAAATCACATCATCCCCACCATCTACAATAGCAACAAGTATACGGAGACATTAAGAATAACTCACACTCAGCCGACTATACTGGGTGTCCCGATTTGACGGAATCAATGTTTAATAGTAGATCATCATTTTGTAAATATTAATATTATTCGCATGATTTTTGATTTTACATTTTGAAACATATTTGTATATCATTTGGATTTTTGACGTTAAATTTTTTATTTTCACGCAGCTCATCGAGCTTTTACTAAAATGTAACAGATGTAATGTGCTTTTGTTTTTTTTTTACGTTCATTACGCGAAAAGTCTACTTCCTATTTTAACAATTTATAGTTTAAGAAATTATTTGCATTTCAATATTGCGAGGAAAAATTCTATAAAATATATCGTAATATATGGTTTGTATTTGTAGGTTACATCCGATATATAATAACTATATTTTTCAAATTTAAATTACTTTGATAGGATTTGCATATTTTTTTTCAAAAAGAATATATTCTCGATGTTTGGAACTTCCAAACGTAAGCGCGGAGAACATATGACTCTCTTGATGAAATCATAAGAAACCCGCGCAATTCCACGTGTCCATGGATCATAATATCATTGCTCGCTACGCGTCTTATATATATGACTTATTCTGCGCGGTAAAAGTAGGGATTTTCCGCTGCCACCTCGACATCCTTTGTCACGGACGTGGATCATCTTTTCTCGTATTAACGTTACGGTGATTAGCGACAATTATGTTGCAACTTCCAAATAGCTATCGTGACCACAGGAAAAATCGCAGGTAGTGAAATACATTTAAATCCAATGATTCTTCATTCCATTTAATTAACATTTTATATTACGAACGTCATTTTCGGCTTAATACTCTTTTTTAGTTTTCCCTAATAACTACTTTTCTTCCTGGTCGCAATTATCTCTTATCGCAAACTAATGATCCTTCCTTTAAAAAAAAAAGAAAAACAAGAAAAAGAATGAAGTTTATCAACTTACCACTATAATTACGTTGCTCTAAATTCTGAGGTAAGGCGGGTACAGTCTGTCCGGGCATCAGCTTGTTCCTCTCCATCGGGGACAACGGATACGTGAGAGCCTTGGCGCAAGCGAGATCTCCGCTCATGCAAGTCAGATGGAGGGCCGTGTTCCCACGGAAATTTCTCAAAGATGGATCTGCGCCCGCCAGGATCAATTGCCTAACGATCAGCGACTGATGCGTCAATACTGCCAAATGCAGAGGTGACTGCCAGTCGTTGTTCATGGTGTCCAGTAAGCATGGGTCAGGGGCCATCCTTATTAAACGGATCGCAGCATCCACAAAACCCTGGACGATCGCGATGTGCAGCTGCCTGTACAGATAATAAAAAAATATGTTATATAAGAAGAGAAGGTAGTGGGGAGACTCGAGAATGTCGTGACATACTTGCAACATTATTATTTATTAATGTCTTAATATCATAATAGTCATCCGTTAATATTTAATATTTATTTTCTTTGGATACATTTGTTCTTGTCTTTGGCATAATTTCTCAATATTTCTTTCGTCGCAAGTGTCGCACTTTTTGTATTTTTATAAAGCGTGTGTCACTGGGTAATTTATTCCTTATTGTTGCTCATCTAAATTCCCGAAAGATGATCCTTATCGAAGAATGAAACTCGTTTCATTGAAACGGTCAACGAGCTTGAGCCAGTCACCCAGCATACGTCAAACATAAGTATAGGTCATGCCATTTACATGGATGTCAACGTCTACGTTACGTATAATGCTCCGTGTTCAAATTGAGTATTTGTAAAAAAGAAAATAAAAACAGAATATGTCGTGATAATGATGTAAGAAATAACTCGCTAAACTCAATTCATCGATAAGATATAATTTTTGATTATGAATTTCTTCATCACTTGCGAGATAGCTGCGACTCGCTTTTCGAATTATTTGCTTTCAATTACTCCTCGCGGTCGCGTATTAGAGTAGCATACAGCAGAGTTTGACCCTGGACTAATTGATCGCGATCTCAAACTCGTTCTGGCCGCAATAAGCCGTTACGCGATTGCGGGCTAACGGATCCTCGACTTTATGAAGCCGGCGATGAACGCCAGATGAGGAAGCGCGTAGCCGGCCAAGTCACAATCGTCAAAAACAAAAGGAGGTGAACTATATTATATAATTTGTTTGAAAGCGGTTGAAGAATAACAATGCCGGTCGTCACTAACGCGTCCGAATTAAAATCAAAGTGGTGACCAGTGACCCACGGAACGTATTGACAAACGAACGAAATGAAACTTGAGCAGTTTCACTCACGTGTCACCGTCCTCGTCCTGCGTGTAGTACAGCTGCCACGGTTCCTCGCTGCTCGTCGCGCGTTGTTCCTCACTGTTGTCCTCTCGTTCAAACGCATCGTCCTCATCATCATCCTGCGTGAGGTTCGCGCTCACGGGCAACAGTTCAGGTATCGTCGAGTCAGCCTGGATCAATTTGCCGCCCTTGGCAGCGAGCGGGTTCAGGCTGACCTGCTTGAGGCTGAGCTGGTTCAGGGTCTCGGTGAGGTCGAGGTCCATGCCACTGTCGATGGCCCTCATTGGCTCGTCATCGGCGATCGCCGCCGCCGACGATGATGCCAATGTCGTCGCCTTGGGCGCCAGCCCCGCGACCTGTCGCTCCCGCTCCCTCACCCCGCCCCCCCGCTGTCCCTCTTCCGACGACCGCAGCAACCCCGAATCGCCGGTGATCTCGCCGCTGAATTGTAGATTGCCGGCCGACAGGAATCCAGAGTCGACGTTGCCCGCCTCACCCTCGTCCTCGTCGTACTTGCAGCCGCCGCCGCCGCCGCCGTCGTCGTCGTCCTCGTTCTCGTCGCGCCTCCACCGTCGCTGCTGCTGCTGCTTCTTGTCGTCCTCTGTAACACGTTCCTCCATCTGGGTGCCTCTGCTCGTGGGTCGCCACATTTTTCTTTTCTCCCGAGTCGTGCCTTCGAGAATCAGAGAGTCGCTCCGATCGCCCGTAACCCCGCTGTTTTTTGCGAGAAAACTGTACTAACCCCGCGCTCTCTTCCTCGATCGGACCTTTCGTTGGATCCTCTCGATCGTCCCGACGCGGTATCACGAAGGGAAGAAAAGTGAAACGACGACGACGACGCGAGTGACACAGATTCTACCGGGTGGCGCCTGAGAAACGCCGTTTCTCGTACTCTCTTCCCAACTATCGCCACGTATCGGATGTCGTCTTCGCTCGTCGTTTAGTGCTCCTCGAGGAGGAATTTTCGTGCACCCCGAGGCCACTCGTTCGCCAGGGCGATCCCTCGTTATACCTCGACTTTCTCGCGACTGGCCCGCGCTATTCGCGCGCGCAGCGTAGCTCTCGCTTCTCGATAACGAGTCGCGCTCGTTCGGACTTCCGTACACTGGTCGAGTCCCCGACGCTCTCTCTCGCTCGTTCGCGCTCGTCGACGCGTATTATTCGGCGCGATATCTCTCCCTCTCTGCCCTCGCCTCTTTTCCTTCCACGGAACAGCTGTGCCCCGCACTTTGATTCGCCTCTCCCTCCCCTTAGGCTGTTGCCCGTCTCTTTCTCACGGACGGCGCTTGTTCTCTCTCGCGTCCGACTTTCTACCTCGTTCCACTTGCTCCCGCGCTCCTTTCACCCTGCCGCACAAAAATCTTGTGTCGATCTTCTCTCCGTCCTATCGCCGCCGGGGAAACTAATGGAAAGCGTTCGTCTCCTCGTTCGATCGTGTACGCGCTTCGTGGCCGCGCGACATCGATGTCGTGGCCCTATCGTCTCGTAATCTCAGAACGAACTGATCGGTAGAAAGAGAGAGTCGCGTTATTGCCAAACAGGCAGCGTTTCTCGCGCATGCGCGCCCGAGTCGTCGCAGGGACGTCCGTAGAGCGTCTTCTTCTTTGTCGAGTCAAAATTTCAGCTTTTTGCTTCTTTCCTTTCGACGTTCGATTATATACGTGTTTCATTTTAAGTATAAAACATACCGTGCCTCCTGTACGTGGAATCATTAGGTTACCGACTTTGTTCACACGGCGTCATTAGTGCCTAGCCGCATAAAATCGGCCGCGTTCAGAGTTCATCTTTTTATTTTTAATGTGAAAGACAGTAGAAGGAGAAAGATAAACTCTGAACGCTGCCAACTTCATATGGCTAGGCATTAATGACGCCACGTGTGTAAACAAACTCTTTTAGCAACAAAGTTAGCTGGTTCTTCGACGCGACCGAGAAAAAGGGGATTCGACGGTACCTTTATTTATTCAAGCTAGACGCTTCACTGAGGATCGCGCTCGGGCGCGCACATGCGCGAGAAAGATGGTCGTTCTGGAACGCTCGCGCGGAGTGGAACGTATGGCGGTAATTCCTGAGTGAGCGGAGTAGGGGCGGAAAAACCCATCAACCTCGGGCAGGGCTAGCTGTGTGACTGTATGTCGTGTAACCGATACGATACGACTCTCATTTTATAGATAAGATGGCTTCGCTGCCGCGAAAAAAAAACGCGTCGTGTTGTTGACTTGTGTCGACATATTTCGTATGAAACTTGTAGAACTTGTATAAAAATTTAAATTTCGTGGAACTGTAAAATTTTCCGATATTTCATTCATTCACCGTAGCAATGTAAACAAAAATATCGTAATAATGCTGATAACGAGATATACTTAAAAAAATATTTGTCCTCAAAGAAAGAGAGAGAGAAAGAGAGAGAGAGGGAGAGAGAGATGCGACTAAAATCTAATTAACTCTTTCAATATCGTTTAGAACTCATCTATAATCTCAGATCAGATAGTGTCAAACGTTTAGATATCTAAAGGGAATATCCACTGAGTGTTTGCGGTTGCGTGAATTTCTTCTGTATCTTTTTACGACATAGGTTTTTACCGCAGATAAAGCGGACAACGAAGGTAAATCCGATATGACGGAACGTCCCGTTTGCGAGAATTCGCGGGTAACTCAGAAAAAAATAACTTCTTGAATCTTAACATTGGATTAATCATATTTTAAAGACGGTATATATATTTTTTTTCAGCCTGATTTTATATTTAAAATCATCTTAAGTATGATCTCGAATAATTGTTTCCTTGACTACATGGAATTTGAAACCATCCAAGCATTAAGACGATTTTATAACAAAATTAAGATCAAACTATGAATAGTTTGATCTTATATTTGTTGTAATTTATAACAGAAAGTAAATCTTTTAAATAACTCAAATAACAAGTAATTATTATGCACGCAAAAAATATTTACTTTTTAAAATTCATTATTAATTAGCATAATCTGTTCAAAATGATTCCATTCTGTTCAAATTTAACAATCTGTTCAAAAGAAGAAACAATTTGTTCCATAAAAATATATCTTTTAACTTTTCGTGGAATTTCTTTTGAATTTGAAAAGACTTAGAAAGACTTGACAAAAGTGAAATTTTTTTAATTTTTAAGAATGTTTTTAAAACGGAAAAAATGGACATTTTACATCAATTCAAGAATTCAAATTTTTTTATTCTTTGTACTATCTGGAAAATTTAGTAAAAGCTTTTCTAGATAGAGAAATGCTTCACTGAAACTTCAACAAAGCTTTAAGAAAGTTCTTTCACTTTCTCTCTCTACTTATTTTATGTTTAGATATAAGAAGAGACCTTACCGAAACTCGTTATAACTGCCGCAGTTAATTAATTTGCAAAAATAAATAAGAAATAACTAAAAATAGCTATACATATATTAAATTCTTTTCTTTGATCTACTTGGAAGATTTTATACCTTAAATTGCAGGTTTAGATGAAGAGTAGTAGTAGACTGCCAAAGAGTCCTGCAAAACCAGGGAATTTATAAATACCCCTATCATTTTTCGTGAATGCCAGACGCATATCGGGAGGCTCATCTTGAAATTGCGATGTGCGTGAACTGTTACGTAATAATATTTTCCAACACGTGCGCGCGCGCGCTTGTCACGTTATCGTCACTAACACTTTGTTCCTTCGTAGTAATTCGCTTTCATGCGTAAGTGCTGTTATCGTGTATCCCGCAATTACGGTGAAACACTCACGAGATCAATCGGGGATCCCTCATTGAACGAACATGCTCGCGGGGCATCGGTGAAAGCTTAGGAGAAATTAAAAAAAAAAACATGTAAACGATACTCATCCTTCCTCTAGATTTAAAGAATCACTTTTCGCCGTCGCGATTTCACATCGAGATCTTGTAATGTTTTGAGATCGAGATGCGTGTATGGGCGTTATCTCGCAAATTAAATTATAAGCTATCAGATACAAAGTGCCGCAATTCGTATCGATCGAGCTTTGCTCTTCGTTCTAGGAATCGATGGACTGGCGAGTGATCCTTTTCGCACGATAAATCTTTTATATCTCGGATTTTTCGTTTCTGTGTCTCTCTCTCTCTCTCTCTCTTTCTCTCTCTCTCTCTTATTAAAAGGAAATGAATCAGAGAAATTTTTCAAGAAGAAGAGATTGGACCGGAAACTAACGCTGCGGGATATTTCTGTAAAAAGAGAATCACTAAAAAAAATATATATAACAATTAATGATAAGAGTCAAATTAAAATTACTTGGATGAAAAAAATTTGCGTAAAAAGTTTGCTCGAACAAATAATCGAATAAATTACGCGAAAATATAACAGCGAATGTTGTCGTTACAATTATAAATTAATAATTATTTATTAAATTATATTAATAATAAATTTAGAACTGTAATCATTGAATTTTGTAGTTGTGACTGCATCAATGATAAAAAGAGAAATTTCAAATTAAATCTAAAATAATTTAAAATAGATAAATATAGAGATATAGAATGCTAAATATCTATAGTCGGGCAGGATCCTAATAACCGAAAAATATTACGTGTTGTCTGATTTTTATATATTTTTTTCCAACTCAGCAAACTGTGCCCTGATTATTTGTCGATCTTGAAACACAGTTTTTCGCTGAAACAATAAATCTATATTCTTAAATCAATAATTAATTTAACTTCCCAGGTAGAACAAAAATTATAATATCATATTGACATAAAAATAATACTAAAACAGCGATAAAACAGCGATAAAATAATGACATTTGGAGTCATTTTGACATCTTTTTGACTTCTTGTTCTACTTGGGTTTTGATGCTAATAATAAGCATCCTATTTAAATTACTATGAAGAATCACTATAGAAATTAAATTAATTACGCGTTTCTGCGAGCGTGGACGCGCATACAAATACGGTACCGTTAGTTTGCAGATTCCCAGAGATTTCTCCTATGGGTGGGCAGGCCCGCACTACGCATAATTTATCACACGTCGATCGATGGGACTTTCTGCGCTTGCCGCGACCATGTGGTGGACTACTTTCTTCGCGGCTTCTCCCGAGAACAGCGTCGCGGCGACGTGACGAACTCACCGGAAATTCCAGCGGCATTTCCTATCCGAAACGGCCTCGCGACGATGCACGGCGGTTAAATGTACCGCGGTCGTTTACTGCACGTACTGGGAAATCGATTCGCTGCCGCCGCCGCCAAATGTGGCCTCGATGCGTACAAAAGAGCTCTCCGCTACAGAGATTCCACATGGGTTTTCCCATGTTATTATACAAGCCACGTGTGTAGGATTTAAGACAATAGAACATTCATTGCCATTTTTAAGTCACAACCCAAACAAACGTCTTTTTTTCTTTACTTCTGTTTTTCCAGATTATGTATAAATCATGCTGATGTGCATTAGCAGTCAAAGCGAAATCAGTCAAAGATCAATCATTAATAAAATTTCTTTTTTACATAACTGTTCTTTTAGACATCTATACTTCATTTTCGTAATAGATAAAAAATGATATAAACATATTTGAGAAATGTTGCATGTTTTGGAACTCGGTTTTTTTAAAAAATTTTGGATAGATTTTGCTTCTAGTTAAGATATCGATGGAATTTTTTGCAATTTTTGTTCTCACAATTGATATTCAAATTATATTGCATGAGGAAAAAGCTCTTCATTTCCACAATCGCTTACAATTCAGAAATTATTAATGTCTCGACTCCTTCGAAGGAACGAGGGAATCGATCGCAAATACATCGAGGAATTTGACGTGCAAATGTGTCTCTGTGGGAGTAAGCCTCTCGATACATGCGATAATGTATCTTCGTATGGAATTTACTATCATTTAACATTACTATGCATTACAGCGACATTAAGATAAGATAACGTTGAATAATTAATTAGGAACAAAGGTGAAGATTTGATTTTATTTTGCGAGCGACCTTGTTAGACAGGTAGACCTCGCCGACGTCAATGCCCCGATTATCTGGGGAAAACCTACGATAACGATAGAAAATGTGTAAATAATTGGTAGATACTGTTTGCTGAAGCGGAACTGACGTAGCGTCGCAAAGTATCTTAACAATTACTGCAAACTTAATTCTTGAAAGTGTTTCTTTTCTGAGACTTTTTTAAGCTTTCTTACAAGTAAAACCAAGAATATTAGAGAGGTATGATAAAACGATTTTTGTTTATTTAATCATTCACTATGAAGCTTTTTAAAATCCTCGCAAAAAAGTGCAATTAGAGAAGCTCTCGATCAAGAAACGTGTTAAGGAACAGAACAAAAAATTATTTTTAAATTAAACGCGTCTTTTAACAATATAGAAAAAATATAAATCTAACGAAAATCATTAAAAAATTTAATATTTATGTGAATATACATATATACGGATCATTAATACTTTAATGTAGAAATTTAGGCGATTACGAGGACATATATGAAAAATTCATGAACATATATGCTCCAAATGTGCTTAAATTAAAGATCCAGCGAATATGTGTAGCTGTATATGTATAATAAACATGTATATTCGGAGTTATATAAATACCTTAACGCATAAATTGTACGCATATGAGGGCATATATGAGGGGCGCATGCTACTGAATATTTACACATTGTGACTGTTGATTATTCGAGAGCCTGCAATGTCGTATCAAAGTAGCTAGAATTAATATTTTACTGTTTCATATGTCAATGTTTAAAAATTGTTCGATGTTTGATACTTATATCGAATAATTTGAAAATTGGTGAAACATTAACTGAGAAGTGCTTTGGATGCACAGGAAGTTATAGATTGCAAACTATTAAAAATGAATAAAAGAAAAAAGATAATTGTATAATTATATCGCATATACCACATATCCGCTTGTTTTTGCCTTGAATTGTATCTTTATACTTTGTCGATATACGAGTCCACTATTTTCTATGCGATGAATTCTATCCATTATTATGTAACAACAATAATATAATAATTTTCAATCTAACAATAATGATAATGTTTTTAAGGAATCAACCGTTATGCATGCTATGAATATTTATTATCACTTATAATTAGACTATAATACTTATTATCGACAAGAAGCATGCGCCGTTAATGCGTCCCGATATGCAAATTCATGTGTTAAGACTTTTATGATCCTGAATATTATACAGAGAATTATACAGATTTGTTATTTCGTGATATCACAAATTTACAGCACATCGGCAAATTTAGAGCACATCTTGATTTAAATAGAAAAGAATTTAATATGTTTACAAAACAATCGCGATTATGTAAGGAGAAAGAAAAGTAGAGTTTTAAAATTTATGTCGCACGACAGACACCATTATTTGACCGACACAATAGAATTGGGGAAATACGCTGACTCAAACATACGGATCACATCATTTCTCCGGTATTTTTGAGTTACAGCCCGTGATATCCTTTTCCGGTGTCTTCTTTTTAAGATATATGTTCTTGAACATATAGCAAAACTTTCTAGTCTTCACAATATACTTCTTATATTCCTGAATGAATATATAATTCATCCATCTCACTTTAAGTAAATCTGAAGAAAATAAATCATGTGACGCACTTTAATGCATTTTGCGCAATGCTTTGCGGAAACGATAAATTAACACATTCTTCATACTTTGCAACTGTATCGTATAAATTTATTAAAAATTTTCAAATAAATCCCACGTTTATTCCGTCTCGACTGGTTCGTAGATTTAGACTTAATGTGAAATTTTATAACTCAAAAAGAGATTTTGTCAATTATTATAATTTTATCTGAAATAAAAAACTCCTTTTATTTTTACGAATAATATTTACCTGGCAATAAGACAAGAGAATTACTTTTTACTCTTATGAATGCTTTCGTCACTGGACAAATTGAATTACAAAAACAAGCTCATCTGACATACAAACTCTTCTATATATGTCAATTTTTTAATTGACAACTCTCTGATTCTCGCTAACTTATCTATCATTACCAGACACTGATCAACAGCATGCCAAATCGAATTTAGAGCGCTCCGAAGTTCTTAGGCTGCTCTCGATGTGTAAAATATGACGATATCTTCTTTGTTTGTTCACTGCACAAGATTGTGGATTGCCGATGTCTTCTCTCTGTATCCTTCGTAATGAAAAGGAAAACTAAAAAACGACGATTACGCGAGGTAGATGTCGACTGCCACCTAGGAAAAAGTGCCGCTAAGTAAGCTACTAGACACGTACGCATATATTGTACTCGTACGCCGTCAACTTAAGAACTGCTTCAGGTTGTCTACTTTTCGAACCATATGAGCTGTATTTTTAAGAAATTTAGTTAAAGGGAAGGAGAAGTTAAATAGATAAAAGGAAAAAAAGAACATATATCTTTACTTTATTCTAAAAGTTTAAAGATTTATCAATGGGATAAAGAGGAGTTATTATCACAATTACTGAAGTTATATCAGTTCCATATTTTAATCTCTTGAATAAATATTATTTCGTTATTCTTTGATTTATTATATGTATATTGACCCAGTTTCTCACTATCATCACGTCATCAATGTTTAAATGCTTATAAAAATGTTTTGATAATAATAGCGATGGTGATTTGAAATAAACATCTATAAAATTGAAGCTTCTACAATACATTGAAATTATTTTCTACATTTTCTAGTTAAAATTTTTCAAATAGATTTTAAATTTTGAGATTAAAAATAGATTATAAATTTGAAATAATTTAGATATAAAAATATGTAATAAAAAATTAGGAAGTTGCAATTAATAATAAAATCAGTTGCAAATTTACAATATTGTTCATATTTAAATAACAAAATTATATCTATTATTATAATTATCATTTTGACGTATTAATTTATGTATCACAGAATATGCACGGGAACAATACATTATGTATTTGAGATTAAAGAGCGGTGGAAAAAATTTAAAAAAAAAACAAACTAGAGATACGAAAATACTAAAGCAAAGTATAAAGTTGTACTTTACATTTTGCACTACAAAAAATATTTGTTTTATTTCTTCAATACGATGATCATATATAGTTTGTTAAAGATAAAATTTTTAATGTTAAAATATATAAGGCAATGTTGGCAATGTTGTGTGGCCCCAAGTACACACAATATAAAAAAAAATGATGGAAAGGAGACTCTTTTCTTATCGTGCAATTATCATGTATTATGATGTTCAAGTATGCCTTGCCTGATAAGCGGTTCGCATGTAGCCCTTGGTAACAGATGATATGTATTCTTTTTAAGTGTAATAACTTCGCCATCATCAAGTTCCAGTTTGCCGAAATCACTTAGACATTTCACCTAAAAGAAATTATTATCTAATTATTAGTGTAACGTATAGTATATCATATACATATACATATATTAACACGTAAAATTTATATAAAAAGCTTATATGTTAGATAACTTGATTTTCTCTAAATCATTTCTAAATTAAGCAAATCTTTTAAAATAAAATTTTATTTCCATTACGCATAGATAAAAATGTTTATATGAATATTATTATTAATATTTATATAGGACAGTAGGAAACTTGTAGTAGGAAAGAAATAGGAAAATAAAATTTTATTTCCATTACGCATAGATAAAAATGTTTATATGAATATTATTTACATGTAGAGCAGTAGGAAAGAAATAGAAAACTTTAAATTCAATTGAAAGTAGGAAAACTGTTTTTGCATGATTCTTTCGAATTTGTGTCATGGGATACAGGGTGTCCCATTTTAATTTACTCCCACAAACCTTTTTATGATTGTAGAAAAAAATATTTCACATTAAAAGTTGGCTTGAAGGGAAACAATTAATATTAAAATTAATTCTCGAAAAAATCGATACAACTTTTGTCTAAAATATTTTTTCTACAATCAAAAATAAAAAAGTTTTGGGGAGAGTAAATTAAAATGGGCATCCTGTATACAAAAGAGAAAAATATTTACCTCAACATAGAGCGTTTTTGGAGGGCTCATATTCACAGTTAGATTTAATCCATGATCATCGCCTATCGATCTCATGTAGGTTGCCAGAGATTTATTGTAATTTTGAAACCATTGCACCTCTGCATTCAGCAAATTGGTGGTAATCTCAGTCGGCAAGATACTACCCAATTCCCAACGTAATTGCCGTAATCGTTTGATCCGGTGGTACAGATACGCCAGTACACATCTTTTATTTCTGAGTAGAGCTGTATGGCGAAAATGCAGCGATGGTAATAATGCGTTGTTCCCATCATTCTGTATAGCATTGCTGAAACATTCGCGGAAAGTCTGAAACATTTGCGGAAAGCGGGGAAACTTATTAAGATAGATTACATTTCGCTAATAAAATACAATTTTTGCTTGCAGACAGCTGAATAATATTTCATCAAATTATACTGTTATCATAGACACGTAGCATTTATATGTAGCAATATTTTACTCTTCTTTATTTTATTTTTCATATTAATTTTTTAATATAATTAATTGTTAAAGTTTTCATAAATGTCATGTAATGTACCTGTCCACCAGATTAGCTTCATAAAGCATTTGCATCTCTTCAAAAACTTGTCGCATCACTTGTTCCTGTGAATTAAAATAAAATTTTATAACTTAGTAATAATAATAATAATAATATTTGTAATGCACTTACATTAAACGGTCGAATATCTTCATGCATATCAAGTTCTGTCACAAGTTTAACAGCTTCTTTCCCAAACATATCTGTTAAATAAAAATACGTTATAAAATTTATATTCGCTGTTAACATTTTTGTTACTTCTCAAATTTAAACTTTCCTTATTTACATAAAAAGATATGTTTAATTATTCGCTTATGATTATTATCAATTTACCAGGGATTTTAAGTGAACAAATATGAAACAGTATTGTTATCATTAAAAAAAATATACAATTACATATTTGTGTTATTCGTATAATTAAAACAACAGATTCATTTATTTGTAAATATAAAGTTCGATTTACTTATTAAATGCAAATGCTTTATGAAGCTAATATTAACCATAATATTTTCTAAATCAAATGGTAAACTTTTATTAGACTATAAATGCGTCGAATTTTGAATATTCCTCACATGATGCGCACGTGTGTTTATTAATAAATGTTACTAGCTGGATTTCAAGCGTGTATTTTTCAATAGTGAATATACGTAAGAGAATAAACCAATCAGAATTCTTCATTTCTCTCTCCAGTATGGAAATAAAAGACTCTTATTGGTTTATTCCGTGCAAGAGAATCTGTACTCCCGCCTTTATTAGAGAAACCTAACCTCCAAAATTGTAAACTCGATCACTCCACAAATTCCACAAATAGTGTATTATATTTATCAAAGAGAGTATTGTTGTTATCATTAAAAAAATATACAATTAATCTAATTAAAACGCTTAATACGAACTGATAAGCCCAGCGATCATTCGCTACTTTAATCAATCGATAATATAACGGTTATCGCAATTCGACAAGTGACAATGCAGAGAAACGACAATCGATCACAATTCGACAGTCTTTCGAATATTATTGCAAAATACAATATTCTCATGAAACTTACTTGAAATTAGTAAATGATTAAAAGTCCGAGATACTTTGAGATGCTCCAAAATGTGTGCACTATGCGGTATTTTAAATGCATACTAATGCCATCTAGCGATGAGAATAATCGCATCGATCATGATAACCGATATTAAAATTTTACGAAGAAATCTTGTGAGAATTTCCAAGAGCCATATCCATTTTAGATATTATCGTTTAGACTAAACTTAAACTTTCAATCATTATATTTATATGCTTTAGTTAAAATTAATAATTGCATGCATTCTGTATATATTAACAGTTTAGTGCTTAAAGTAAATAATTATTATATGCAAACGTGCAGACACTTTTCTATTTATTATTTGGAAGGAAAGATTTATCTTAGTCTATTATTATTTTTATATTATTTTATATTATTTTTATTAAACATGTAGCGCAGAAGCATTCTCTTTTGTCGATTTTTCTTTGATAATTAGAAAAATTGAAATCTTATGAATTCATATTTTTTCATAATTTTAGGACAAATTGAAATCTTATGGCTTATCCTATTCTTCGGAACCCGCACATATGCATGTCAAGCTGGGGAAGTTAAATCCGTCGCTAAGCGAATCCTAACTAATCGTTACGTGGCAACCAAGAAATAAACAGAAATCAACAAAGATCGTGGCTACTTATTCATGTGTAAGTCGTGCTTTAATTGTTGGACCGAGCATCAATTGTCCTAATTGTCAAGGAAGAATCGGTTGTAGCACGCAATCGATTTACAACGATTTCCAAAGCTCTTAAAACATAATGCAGCGAAATATTCCACTGAATTCCTCGAGCAGTGAATTTGAATTTTAATTTTCGTTCCAAAGGCCAAACTTTTGCTTTCAGAAATGTGCATTTTTAAAGAGGAGAGTGTCGACGACGGCTCTGCCCTTGGCTTCTTAGCATCGATTGTAATAGCTACGAACGAATTCGGGTTAAAGATTAATATATCCTTTCGTGCACTTTGACGGTCAAGTCGGAACGATTTCGTGTGCCCCCCTATAATTTTCTCGTATATATGTATACAACTTTAGCTATTAATCATATCTATTATTATAATATGTATTGGTTATTTAGATACATAATACGGGTACCTTACAAAAATATTATATTTTTTAATATAAATGATGTATCTATATTTTTGTATTTGTACTACAAATATGCATTAATTTATTTAAATTTTACCGTATATGAGCTTCTCAAAAATCAAATTGATCAATTACGTAAAATGAAAAGTACACAAAATGGATAAATAAGTTACAAATTGTGTGCACTGATAAAATTTAAAAAATTAAGAATAAAATTATAATCAGGTTGGTTTCAGCGAAGCTTAAATAATATAGAAATAATATAGAAATCACAAAACAAAGTTTACTTACATTTTTGTAAAATAGATTCAATAATTTAACACGATACTGCAAGAATAATTTTGTTTATATTTTAGTAGTTTAATTATTGAATAAAATAGCTGTGATTATTAAAAAATCTGCTTCTATTTTAAGGAATTAGGCAATAGAAAAATATTGAGTCGATGTCGCGACTCGAGACATTACTGTCGGTCTCTTTTAAAGAATGAGTTTCTTTCTTAAGGTATATCCGGGTTAATGTTTCATGACAGGCGATTATGTACAAAAACTTCGCGGGAATCTCTGAATTTTCTGCACCGTAATTACCTGTGCGTGTATTTGTATCATGAGCTCGTTAATCATAATATTATATCGCGTGCTTACCATGTCGCCGATGTCCCCGTACTGTCGAAAGGAAGCCCGAAAGCCGAGCCTATGCAAACAGAAAATATACACGATTAATACAGTACTTCTCTTCACCTCGTCGGAGATACTTCAATTACTTCGAAATCAAAATTCTCGTTTTTCTCGCGAGAAAAATTGACATTCTGTGATTGTGATCGGCGAGATCGATACTTTAGCTTCAAAGATGTTGCGCCGTAAAAGGGTAGAATACGAGTCGAATGTTTAAAAAAAAGATAATTTCCTATAATTGAAATGAAATTACGATAATAAAGTATTACTTTTACGGAAATGCGAAAGACATTAAAGATACATTTGTGAGACGTCTTAAATGTTTTCAATAATTCTCAGATCTCTTTTTAATATTTAAATTAATAAAACATTTATTTATTATGTTAAGACAAATTTAAGAATGTTCAAAATTTTGAAGCTTATAGTTAATGAATTGAGTTTTGTCTTAGGGTGGAGCGAAGACGACGAGAAATATGGCGAAGAAAGTGGCACCCGCGGCATTGCAGACAGAAGTTGTTAATGACGAGGAATGGGCGAAGGTACTGAAACGGAAGGGTTTAGTAGGCGAGTAGATTTTCCCTTATATAATATGTGGACAATCAGTATTTTCCCTGATTAGAATATTATAAAAAGTGCAATGTTTTTATTCAGTAGTGGACGTGTATTCGGATTGGAGTGGTCCTTGCGCAGGCATGGTGAGCATTTTGAAAAAGGTAAAGATGGAGATAGGAGGCGACGCACTGAGTTATGCCACGGTAATTGCTGTAGAAAATAATATAAAAAGATCATTATTAAATATTATAAAAATAAGTCAGAGTGTAGATAAATAATGTGCAAATAGGAAAATTCAGATATAAAATTATTATTTATTTAAATAGTTTAATATAGAAACAATATGTAGAGAAGTTTTTATTTGTTCTATCTATAGAAATTACTTTTTATATTGAATGGATTTTTAATGTAAATTATTTTAATTTATTTAAATGTAAAAATATTTATATTATTTAAAATATAAATACCAGTAAAAATATTTTCAAATTATTATTCTATTTCTAGGCAAGTTGTGATCGTGTTACCGACTTGAAGAGATTTCAAGGAAAGAGCGAACCCACATGGATGTTTATTCACGTAAGTACTCAATACATGATTCACATAGAAATAATTATCGCAGTTGAGAATTCGCTTCTTTCGCAGGAAGGTCGAATGATAAATTTAATGTTTGGAGCGCATTGTCCGCAGTTTGTAAAAATGCTGATGATCGAGCTCGAAAGAGTTCAAAAGGGCGACGAGCACGAGTAAGTTAAAATGATCGATGACTTGCTATTCACGTGCAAGCTAGTATCTTACTATTTTTAACCAATTATAATTTAAAATTCACTGCTATTTTGTTATTTTACTTAAAGATAAATTAGTTTCGTATTGATTCAAAGAATCTATTTATAACGTATTGGTCGAGCAACTTGTAGCAAATTGTATGGTTCGTTACATTGTAAAATAAAAATAATATTTTTTTATTATTTTGTTTAAAATGTAGATTCTCGTTAGATGTTTTCGAAAAGAGTCCAGAAGAGATAGTACGATTGAAAATCCAGGAAGAAGCAAAAATAGCTAAAGAAACGGCAAGGAAAGCTCGAAAAGGTAAAACATATCGCACTAAAAACTTGAACTTTTTTTTAGTTATTCCTGAGAGAAAAGTTCAAATATGTAAAATTAATATAAATTAGATTGGAAATTGTGTGGTGCCACATTTATTGTTTAATGCAACAAAATTATTATGCAGTGGCTGAAGCTAAAGCAAGATACGAGGCGGAGATGTTACATTTGACTACATCGTTATGCAATGAGACTTGTCTGCTATTGTTTCCTTGGGTATTTAAGGATGAAGAGGGACGTAGAAGAGATAAGAGAACGAGTCCACCATATGTGGAACTAATCGAGGAATTGCTACCGGACAATTACATAGTAGAACAAGAGCTACGCAAACGAATGAACGAGGAGCTGCTTCAGCAAATGCTCAATGAGGTAGTGTAGTTTCTTTTGTTGTAACTCATTGTATCAATATTGATAAAAATTTATTGCTCCATTATCTTTAACAGTCTACCTATAGCTTCTCGGAAAACAGCAAACAATTGCTCTTCGACGGCAAATGTATGTTCATGCGATTGAAGATTGTCGAAGGAAGAAAAAATCTGGACGTTCATGATCATCTGTGCAATATCTTATTCAATGAAATGACGTTACCGGAGTCGGAGGACTATTTAAATGAAGATTGGTATGCATAGTTTATGATAAATATAAATAGGAATTATATTTTGCTGCACATAAATTAATAATATAAATAAATAATTGACAATATTAATATCAAATCAATCAAAGTAATGTTGATGATAATATTATTGATAATTGATAGCGATATGATACGATCAATTTTAATTATCCATGTCATTAAAATTAATCTTTGCCTTATTATGTAGCTATGCCGGAAAACATTGTCCAGCTTTTGAAGTTCCTGATAAAGAAAATAAAAAGTTTCCTTTTATTTGGACACCTCCGAATTCCAGAAACAAGGCAGTTGTTTTCCGCACGATATTCACCGTTTACACTAATACAACGTATCCGGTAAGGAATACTTCTCATGTAAAATTCTTTTCTTTGTAAAATTCGATAGTTTTTTGGAGATTTTTTAAAGACTTGAATTGAGAAGTAAATAATAATTATATACAAAATAAAATAATTTAATTACAATTATGATTCAATAATATTATTTCTTTAAAGATATTTTTCAGTTAATTATAATTTAATTATATTCTTTGCTAATTTAATCCACAGTATGAAGATAAGATGACAAAAGTACCAATAACCGTCTTCAAATATGATTATACGCGCAAAAATGACTTAAAAATGGTTTTGGAAATGTTCGATGATGATGTCATTAATTTTGGTATATTTGAATATGATAAACCGCCTGAGGCTAAAGTGATTGCCAAAAGTATAGAGGCATTCGAGATGAATACGGAAGAAAAAACGGGGTATTCCTTTCTGTTTTAACTAAAAAATTTAATGATGTAACTTGGTTCTTCAGAAGTTCTTAAGAAAATTAATCTTAAAATTGTAAAACAATTCATATCTTACCACTCAAATCAATTTATTGCCATTTCCAATATATTTTTGTTTTTAAATTTCACATTTTTGTTAATTTTTCAATCGTAGATTTAAATAATTCTCTTAAGTTTTGAAAAAAGTGACCATATGTTTCGCCAAATTATTTAATCTTTTTCGTATTCTGTGAAGGGAAAGCTTAACTCTGCGCGCTAAATTACTTCACTTTTCGTTCACAGTTACGAAATATTCGTCTGTACTGTGAAGAAAGTAGGTTGCGAGGCATTTTTGGGTTTCGCTGGAATTGGACCTTTTCACGTGAGCGAAAATCCAGAGAAGGCAATCGAAGAATCGAAATTATATTTCCCAGATATTATTGCGGTAGAAGAATCGCAATCGGACGACGAGGAAAAACCCGAGGAATTTATGGAAGAGCAGCAAGGCGATACAACAATATAATCGCCATCATAATCGCCAGCACGAAGGCATATTTAGGCAAAATAGTTGATTGAGGTATATTGTTCGGAATAAAATTATTTACAGCTCATTTCTAGAAAGATAGTTAACATTATTATTAAATGTATTATTTAACATTATTATTAAATTGACTATCTATTTAATAACGTGTACTATTTTGGCTTAAGTTTGAAATTGTTTCTCGATTGACATTACTCGGCGTATTGTTTGCTAGACTAAAATGTATACGCAAAAATATTAAACATAAAGATCTAACCTGATTGGACACAAAAGCATTTCTATTACTTGTGTTAATTTTATCAACGATTAAAGTTTACTTATTATTAAAAAAAATTAAAAAAAACGATTTCCAGTTATTTTTTTATATTCCTTCATACATTTGTATGTATATACATATACAGAGGCACGTATATCAGTGGACGAATTTAATTTATAAACGCGAGCATGCACAATCAGGCACTCTCTGCCAATAGCAAGACGTGTTACTTAGGGAAATAAGAGATTGTAAGCCAATGTCCCTAGGAAATACTTTTTCTTATTGGATATCGTGTTGGAGTCGTCGGCCATTTCGGCTGGTAACTCGCGTCATTCGAGTTTCTATTCTATCTTCCGTTGTTCGTGCTGTTCACGGTCGGTCGGAACATGATAGACAGTTCGTGACCTAATTGCACGGAGGAAGGAGAAAAAGAAGAAAGTCGCGGTAAAGTGTTGCGTTTTATGATGTCTTGTCACTTCGATGGCATCGCCGACCTAAACTCACGATCACGACGGAGCCATCGCAATTTTTGAGCCGGGAACGGAAATCCGAAAAATGCAGTGAGTGAGACCAGTTGTCGCCGAGTGTGCAAACGGTATTTCTGAGTTCCTTCTTTTCTTCCTTGTCACTTTTACTTTCGAAACAGCTGTTTGTCGAGACAGTCGGTCGGTTTTGTTCTCTCACGAAATCGACGAGCTCGCGTCTTTCATATCGCGCCTTATCTGTGTTGACATTGGCACTGTTTGTTCTAGCGCAATGTGTCATAACATCACACATACCTATATCTGTCAGACCTCTCAAACACAGGTATGCATGTTAAATATATATGTATACATTTATGCACACACAGATGTATGCATATACGCGGAAATTCCCAAATGTACGCTACATTGTTCTGAAGAAAGAAGTTTCCAAATAATTTCCGTTTAACACAAAACTTTCCTTACTGATAAGGCTTGATAAGTATGTAAAAAAATAACTAGATTTCTCTCTTCCTTTGTGAAAAGAAAACCAGCTGAAGTAACAATAGAAGATCTTTGAAGATTCTTCTGAAGATTGCATTTTTGTAAAGAAGAAATTTGTGACGTGATTTCACTATCTTAATTTAAGATAGTTTTTATTGTGATAAAAGATTAAAATTTTTTTTATTAAAAATAAATGCATAGAACAGAAAATATCGTTAAGATGGAAATCATAACGTACAAGACATTATATAAATGTGATGCAATCTTTATTCTATTTGGTGTTATGTGTGATGAAATTATTTTAATCTCTATGCAATTATATTATATTCTTATAACACTTATAACTTTACACAATTATATTTAAAAAATATATATAATATATATTTCCTGGAACTTACTATTTCTATAAATAATAAATTCATAAAAATTATTTTTAAGAAATTAGAAACTATAAAAATATTTTTTTGATTGATTGGTTAGCTGAAACTTTCTACTTGATGCTGACTTGATACTATTTGACTTATTAAACACATTTGTTTATGGTGTAAACTAGGCCTTTATTAAAACTTTGCAGTTGTACCTGTTGAATATAAAAATAATGAATAAAACTTTTTTTTTAATTTTTCAGTTACAAAATGAACTAAGGAAATTGCAATATTTATTAATTGCAGATATGGAGTCGTTTCTACAACTTTTTGATCCACAAAACGATAAGGATTTAAGGAAGAGACAATGGCATAATTCTGAGGGAAATGGATTGTCGGATTGTGACAGTTCTAGTGCCGATGAGGATCAGGAGGATCGACTCCCACCAGAACCAGAACAAGGAAACATAGAGTACAAATTAAAATTGATAAATCCATCTAGTCAACGTTTCGAACATCTTGTTACCCAGATGAAATGGAGGCTACGAGAAGGACACGGAGAGGCAATTTATCAAATCGGTATAAATAATTACAACAATTGCAATTTTGCACATCTTTCTTTTTGCTTATCTTAATGTTTGCACATGTAGGAGTGGAGGACAATGGAAGACTGGCAGGCTTAACAAAAGAGGAAATGAAAGCGTCCTTAAAGACGCTGAAGGACATGGCTTCCAGACTGGGCGCTACTATAAGAGTATTACGCGAACGAATAGCCACGAGTTCAGCAAGTAAGACCTTGGCATTGCAAAATAATAATAGGGAGGAAAAGAAAGTCGCGGAAGTGCTGGTAAAAAAATTACGAAAGGATGACAGAGAGGATCAGGACAGTATCGTAGATCTGAGACTGGCTGTCACTGGTGCGCAGGATGCTGGAAAGTCGACTCTCTTAGGTGAGAGGATTAGCAGAGGATATTTAAGGTAGAGAAATGGCACTGACAGTCTACGCTACGCTCTGCTATTCGCAGTCTACCTTATATGAATGCATCGAGAACACGATTACAAGGATTGTAAGCAAAAACTATGTATGCAGGGGTACTGACGCAGGGTGAGTTGGACAATGGTAGAGGTAGAGCGAGGCTCAACATGTTGCGTCACTTGCACGAGATAAAGACTGGTCGTACATCCTCGATATCGCACGAGATTATCGGATTTGATAGCGCGGGTCACGTCTTGAACTATGCTGAAATGGCGACGGCCGAAGAGATATGCGAACACGCGTCGAAAGTCGTTACATTCATCGATTTAGCTGGACATCGGAAGTACTTGAGAACGACGGTACTTGGATTGACAGGTATGTAACTTTTAAATTTTTTATTTTTATTATATTCTATAACAATGAACATTTCATTATTTTTGGTAACTTCCCTAAAAGTTTATTTAAAAAAGTAATATTTCCTCAGGATATTCGCCACATCATGTTATGCTAGTGGTAGCGCCGCCTCTGAGCGAAGCGTCACAGGAACACATGGCTCTCTGTTTAGCATTAAAACTTCCGTTCTTCATTGTTGTGAATAAAATCGATTTAGGATTTTGCGACTTGTCCGAGACTTTAACTCAACTCGAGAACGCTATGATGACACAAGGTTATCCTAAGCAATTAATACTGTTTAGCAATAATGATATACCATCATGGGATTATACATCTGATGTGATACCAGTATTTAGTGTCAGTTGCGTTACCGGTGAGGGTCTAGAAGAATTAACTATGTTTATCAAAAATTTATCACCGTACGAGACAAATTCGATCGACTCGGACTCGGAATCCTGTCTATTTCAAATTGACGAAACATTTAGGTATGTGTAATCGGTCTCTATATTTTTTAATATTTTACCAATAAAGCTAATTTCATGAATCTTCGATATTTTACGAATAACTATAATTTTTATATCTTTAATATCTCCAGCAGAAAATAGTCTCACAAATGTTTTATAAAACTACGCAAAAAGTGACTCTTGCTTTATTTTATACAGAGTAGCAGGTTTGACACAACCAGTTTTAGGAGGGTTACTTGTTAAAGGGGCGATTGCACCAGGAACTCGCTTATTGGTAGGACCCTTGCCGGACGGAGAATTTAGTCCAGTGAAAGTAGTTAGTCTACATCGTAATAAAGCCCCATGCTGTTTAGTTAGAGCGTCACAGAGTGCTAGTTTGACTCTAGCACCACCGACGAATCGTAGCCCTCCCCTGCCACATCTTCGTCCGGGGATGGTCTTAGTCTCTCTGCGTGATCGACCGCACGCAACATTATTCTTTCAGGTGTGTGGAGAAACTTTGATTTATACAATAAACTGCAATTCCTAATATTTTTCTTGTTAATGAATAGCAATACACAAATTCTTATTTTTATATTTGAAAAGTGTCCGTGAATCTATTATAATGAATTTCTTTTTATTTTTTAGATCATTTTTTAGTTCACTTGTAAAAATACAGAGTTTGTTTAAATTTGCCACCAATTAAAATATTCAAAATAGTTATACAGCTTAAATTTCTAAAAACGCTAGAAGTTTAAATATCGTGTTTCAGGCTACTGTATTGATACTGTATCATGCCACCGCAATATTTCCCGGGTTTCAAACGACGGTACACGTGGGTAACGTAAGGCAGACTTGCGTCATTGAAGGAATAATGGATGCGAATGACAGGGGGCTGCAGACGAACGACACCGCTTCTGTGTTATTTAGATTCGTCAGTCATCCGGAGTATCTCCACGTCGGGATGCGATTGTTGTTCAGAGAGGGACGTACGAAGGGGATTGGCAAAATCACTCAAATCTTTCCTGTGATTGGGTCGCAGAACTCGATTAAATGAAGGAAATTACGTAACGCAATGTAAAATAATATCTGAGATATATTGATTTCAAAGTATTTATGTACATGTAATTTAAAGAAGAAGAAGAATGAAAAGTGCATAAATGTTTTATAAAAATAGAATTATATCGCTGACGTTATTGGTAGTGTACTAATACAATTATGTTTGCTTATATACTCTGCTCAAAATGAGAATCATTTTTTTAGACTGTCACTACTTCTTTTATGTATATGTTGTAAACTTTGAAAGTTTTAGTTTATACATACATATATAAATATATATATATATATATATATTATATAGTGTTATAGTCAATTATATATATAATTTAATTATGTTGATTTAATTTTCTAGAATTTGTATAAGTATAGTATTTTGGTTTTTTTATTTTTGATATTTAATTCAAGCAGAATTATCCAAAAATTTGATCTCATTTTGAACAGTGTATTAATATGCTACAGAAAAAGATTTTAATTTCGTGTGTTATAGTCAGGATCAGGACTAAAAAAGTGTATATCCAAAAGAGCAGGATGAATGTTAATGATATGTTTCGATGCATATAGGAAGTTTTTTTGGCCTGAAAGTAATTTTTTTGTGTGCAACATAATGTGTTAAAAAAAAAGATTATTTTTTTGTGTTACGACAGAAAAGTTAGAACTTTTGGATATATCCAAGACAGTACATAAGTGATAGTATAAGGGCGTAGCTACAATTTTTTGGCCTGAAAGAAAATTTTATACTTTTACGGCTGTATATATTCTTAAAACATTAAAATATATATAATGTATGTAAACATTTCTTTTTAAAAGCACTAATATATACATTTAACTATTTAATTTTCAAACGATTGTTGTGTAATAAATGTAAAAAAAATCAAGATCTGGATATAAATTTAATGATCTTTGAAGTGTAAATGTTTTTTGTTACATTGTTACTGCGCCTTTGATAATAAATAGTATCGAATGATAATTTTGTTTAAACAGCACAATTCTTTATGTACTTCATACGAGTTTATTAGAGTTACGAGGTTCAAGCTTGGTATTAAGCAGCATTACTTAGAAATATATAAAAAAAATAAAACTTGATGGAGATAATTACTGTGTTCTATATTAATTACGACTTAGAAATTAAATTTGATAATGTCAGAACACTGATATTTTTTTAGTCACTATACAAGACATTAATGTATATTTTACGCTTTTTTAACGCTTTATATTTCCCTTTCTCACTACAATATTAATGATATAAAATTATATTTTATTTAAATATTTTATTCAAAATAATATACTTTATACTGACTGTTTGCATTTATGAGATCTTGATCGTTATAATATACTGCTTTTTTAATTACATATTTGCAGTCTACAGAAAATATCAATATTCTTTAGATTTATATAAGTTACTTGCAAAATTCGCGTTTCAAGATTTTATGTCGGAGAAATTTACGGAGGACGGTAGCCAGTGAAAAATGGTTGATCGATGTCGAATCGATGTCGATTCGATGTCTTTTTGATCATTATTTCTCACTGAGCTTTTCGCGGCTTTTTGCAGGCCGTAATTATGACGATTTAAATCTGACCAATCACAGACTGCGTCTCTTCCCGAATCGCTTACCGTGCATCCTTCAGTCGATTAACCGATGCTGGAAGTAAAAAGTCGCTCTCGTTCGTTTACTCGCTCGTAATTCGTGATCGGTATTTTCGTGCATCGTACATTTCAGCCGTACAGCTCAGGTAAGCGCATTATCTTTCGGTTGATCGAAAATGTCTTAATTGTGATTTTAATTTAGAAACTCGATACGAAATACATTTCAGAAAAAGGCCAACGCCTTCCGCAGCCTCCTTTTGAAACGGCGATCGCGAGACGCAGCCGCGGTGAGTGAGAATATATTTGTTACGTTTTTATTCAGCAACGATAAATTAAGATATCAAAATGTTCTTTACTGCAATTCGTCGCTTTTTTTAACGATGCCGACGATTATTTGACGATTGCTCTTTAATTCGTCACGTCTGCTTTAAAAAAATGTCCTGCTAAGTGAAATGTGTGCGCAAAGCGTACAGGGACAAGGAAGGCTCGCCGACTCACGAAATATTTTCGTTTATTCTGAGCAAAGTACAAAACACGTTTCCAGCTTAATACCTAGCGGATGATTACGTGTGCAAAATTACTTCCGTTCATTGCGCGATTGTAAATAATCAGTGAATCGCGCCGTCGACGATTGCTCGCCATAATTCGAAATAATTTAATTAAGGCAACTCTGTTGTGTATTACGCTATACATATTAATCTCCTCGCGTACACATATATATATATATATATATATATATATATATATATTTGTATATTTTCTCTATTCACCGTTCGTGATAATTGTATAAAATCGATCCGACGTGATTAGATTATGCACGCGATTAACGGCACTTGTCCGCCCGAAAAATCTTCAAAACGCGATATATATTTACGTACTACATTCTATCCCGACTAGACTAGCAAGCGATCGAGACTTAAAATCGGTTTGCGATTACGCGCTGCGCGCGTATTATGTATATACAACTTTCGCCGAAACAAACTCGAGACGGGAGTTGGGCTGCCGTCGTTGTAAGTCGTCGACAAATAAATTAATACCTTAACGATTAAACTTCTGATTTTGGCGTCGTTGACAAACGACTGTCCGAGTCAGCCGATGCACAATAACAAGCCTCGCACGATGAACGATAAATCGTGTGTTCTAGATGATTTGTTACCTAGTAGAATTTATTTAAAGTATTTCTTCTTTGTCTCAATCTCGAGTTTTTATTTTAAATATGATAATCGTGTACTCAACTCGTCAATTTCTATCATCTACGACGATCGATTTATAGTTCATTGTGCTTAATTTTCATGCGGCTCTTGACTATCATTATGTTCCTCCCATGAATAAATTAATATTGTATAGCCCAAGAGTGATTATAAAATACTGCATAATATTTCGATTTGAATGAGGGTAACGATAAAATTCTCATTAGAATTACGAAAAAGTTTCGTCGCCAGTTTCTTCGTGTCGCGGATAAAACCCCGCGAATGAAATTGTGTACATTACTGTCACAAAAAATATTCGCATTTTCTGTACATTAAGGATATATCGAGATGATATTCATCTTATCCCTATCGTTTTAACAGCGATCTGATCATAGACATCGAGCTCGTGCAAATCGTTTTCTTCTTTAAGAAGAAAAAGGCTCGCTTAGCACGAAAAAATGAGAAAATATCGAATATATTGTATCAATATATCGACATTTGCAGCATTGTGTCTTAATTCGAGATTAAATTTATAGTGTCATACACGTATAAAATGCTTCCTTATAAAATGATTATATCAAATAGGCACTCACACATTGAGATTATTAGCGTCGAGAATATCCTATTTATTGCTTATTATTCGATTAAATTATATATATGAGATTTAGCGGAGCGATTTGAATTATGTAAGGTAACATTACGTGCCGTAAAATCAATTTTATTCAATTGGCAGAGTGACGTAATGATTACGACGTTTCTGCGTTGAATATTTTTCTACTTAATGCAAGAAACCTTTCAATACTGGGTAATACTAATGTCCGCATTATTACCATATTACAAATTATTGTCTTTTCGCGAACTACTGTAATTAGGACAAAAAATTCAATTTAAATGGCTCATAATTAATAATACGTCAGAATTTCCAAATAGATTCAGATGTCCTTGCTATTAACTCTTCATTAATGCACTAGGTAAGATAGTGCCATTAAAAAATTCTAGTTGCCTCAGTTTCCTTCGAGAAAAATTTTATAAAAAATGTAAAAATAGGATTATTATATTACAATTAGAGCAATTGCTTGTTTTACAGACATATAATATTATATGTTTAAATCGTGATTTTAATGTAATAAATTCTTGTATATAAATATCTTATAATTTAATAATTCGATGTACAAACTTTAATTTATCTCAATTTGCTAAGCAAATATACGTTACAATAATGAAGAGCTAAAGTCTTGCGCAAGGTCATTGTCCTCATTATCTACATATTTCGCGAATCACAGAGCGGTTTCGAGAGTAGGAGCACTCGGACTGCGCGGTGCAACATTCTGCGTCACCGCGTGTCGCGGAGATTCCGATCGCGCTCTGAATCTCTTGCTGAAGTAGAGATTCTGCGACGGATTGGTGCTCGTGGGTGTGCTGGCCAGGAATTGAGCTCTAGCCAGTTGGTTACTGAGCCTTCTCGACTCGAGAGCACTCACCGGATTTTCCTCCTGACTTTTAGATTCAAGGGTATCCTTCGGATACCGTATCGCCATGCTAGCGATATCATTTCGAGGCAACAATGATGAAGTATCCTGACTGATTATCATGGTTTTCGCGGGAGATGCGGTTCGCGTAGGATTGTTAGATGTGCTTGATTCTCGGATATGATTATTTTGATTTAATGATTTGATTGCGGTGTCGAGATTAAGTTCGTTCATAGACGTCTTGTTCGCTGTTAGTCTATCGTTGTTGAGGTTTGCGGCTTTGTCCTTAAAGTCGGTGATTCGCAAGTGACTTGGTAGATCGATGCAAAGGTCTAGCTGCCGTCTAGAATTCAGTCTTGAAATGGGAGACGTATTCTCCGGCGAGGGCTTCATCGCCTTCTCTTCCGCCGCGGTGTCTTCGATTATGGTGGATGAAAGGACATCGGTTCTCGGAGTCTGAAACCTCCAGACTGAGCGTGGACTCAGAACTTTGGTTAAGGGACTCTGGTGAGCGTTCGGCGATGATTGCTGTTGTTGCTGTTGTTGTTGACACTGATTGCGCGATAGTTTTAGTTGTTCCGCCGCCGATAATCGCATAGGATTGGTCTTTACACTCTGTTGAAGGAGCAAACGTTTGAAATCCATTCGTGACGTAGGGGATTGCACCGTAGTTGGTACCTGAATCAGATAAATGGATTTGATAAATCAATGGAAGAGATAAACTGCTAATAGCTAACATATGTATATAAGTCAAATTGCAGAATTTTAAAAAGATTAGAGATATCAATTTATGTTGAAATAATTATATCTACTTGACTTTTGATATTAAATAAATTAGTGACTAAGGAAAAAAACAATTTCTCTGATGGAAATTCAAAATGTAATTCATCCTCAATGATTTTCCAGCTCTTACTTCTGATGAAGCTTTTTGAGATTCCGGGCTCCAACTATGTCTGGTACCGGCCGGTGTTTTCACCAACGAGTTCATTGATCCATACGGCGATCCATTCTCGCTGTCGGTTTCGCTGAGCTTGATGTTGAGTTTCTTTTTGGACTTGTGAATTGCAGTGAATAGCTCCTCGTTGGACATGGTGCTCTTGGTGGGCGACAGGACTAAATTAGTCGGCGTTGTCCTGCCAGAAGAGGTCTGGATGGGAGTGCTCCTACCCGAAGAACTACTCGTTGGTATCGGCGACGAGCAATTATTGCCAGCAGCGGTGGTCAGAGCTAGACGTTCCGCCACGGTTGGCACTGATCGTCCGTGGTAGCTGGTGGGAGTGGACGATTTGAAGCCGTTACCGTAGCCACCGTGGCCGATCGGTGAAATTGGATTATTCCTCAGAACGTCTATGTTAGGAGACTTTGCATCGTTAGCGGGTGAAGATGCGAAGAATCGATAGCCGAGTGCAGCTTGGTTTAGAGGCGTTGCGAATCTATGCACAGACAATCAAGTGTTTAAAGTGAGGTATATTTGGCAATAGAAATTAACGTCAGATATTGCAATAAACTTAATGATTCGTGATTTACTTCTTTTCAATCTATTTTTTTATATAACAAAGATGAAAACCTAACTATTATGTCTAATGTTATAGATAACTCACTCAGATAAAGTACTCGATCATTGTTGTATTATTGATAATAATTAATTTTATTATATACATATACATATATATAGAAAGATTAAAGATAATAATTAATTTTATTAATTATTATCTTTAATCTTTCTATATATATGTATATGTATAGAAAAAGATTAAAGAGTAATAATATTAATTATTATCAATAATACATCATAATATTAATTGTATATTAATTATTACATAATAATTGCTAAAAAATTTGTAATTGATTTAAAAACACAATTGTTAAATGATAAAATCCTTTCATTTTTCTGCAACTTTTTTCGATTCTCACCTATTTCTAACATCCACGACTGACTGAGGTTGACTCTGCACAAATCTATCTCTCATCTCCTCTTGCTCCAAGTTTCTTCTCCCTGCATCCATGTAGGAAACATGTCGAGTCTGCTCGTTTTCGACGACCGTGACTCTCTGTTGCCCCTGTTTCGCCAGCATGTGCATACTGCTGAGAGAACCACGTCCCAGACCTCTGGTGATATCCGGTGTGACACTACGAGGTGGTTCGCTCTCTCGTTGAGGTCTTCTTGTTGGCAATGTATAGAATTGTTGATTGATATCTCTGGCTGGTGAACAGAGTTGCTGATTCCTCGCGTTGTGCATGTGCACTGTTTGATAGTTGCAAACTCGTTGCTGATACTCATAATTCGATATTCTCTGTTGTTCGAGGAGGTTTCTGCGGTTGTCATATTGTTGGATATTTCGACGAGGATCATAGATGTCCTGCGTGATCGATTGTTTCTCATTCTCGGGATAGGCTCGCAGATTCGGTGGCTGCGTGTCCTTTAGGATCTCTTGGTACTTATGCGATTTTTGTCGATCCTCGGGCTTCGGTGGGGCGATGTAGGGCGGCGGTTGAACGATTGCTTGCGGTGGTATGGATTCCGGAGATATCAGTAAAGTGTTGTCTGTAACAGTTAAAAGAATGTCTTTATGTTTTTCGCAACTGATAAGGTGGGACATAAATATGTTTTTCTTAGATATGCGATTATTTTCCTTTCAATTTGATTTACTACTTGATCCTGCATAGATAGAAATTACTATCTCCTAAAAAGTTTTAAACAGATTATTCTTCACAAAATAATCTTGTTGAATATATATTATAATTGTGATATATTTTATTATATAATTATTTTATAAGTTATAATTGTTACAATTATTTTATTTGACATTTCGCGATTAGAAGTTACGTAAAAGAAAAATTTTGACGAGTATAATTTTATAATTATTAAATTTAAATACAGTAATATATATACTTAAGGATTTAAAGATATACTAAAAATATTTACATAAAGATACTGTTATCAAAACTGTGAGTGATTAATTCAAGCAAAGCGACATGTTGCAAAAGCATCACAAACACAAGCATGCGATAAACAAAACGTGAGAAAATTATAATGTAGCGCATGAGTCTGATGTTAATTTTCATACGTAGCCATTTAAATCATTATCATTATAAATTAAATTTTGATATTCAATGAAATTAAATTAAATAATTAATAATATTAAATAATGTATGTTACTATAATTTATAATGTCTAATATTAAATAACAGACATGCAAATGTAAACAACTTAATATTATAATAATATTTTAGAAAAGTATTAAAAAATTGTTAAAGTGTTATATGTAAAGAAAAATTTATGTCTCTTTCCATATCAAACTTACGCGCAATGCTTAGGAAATTAAAAAAAAAAACGTACTCACCAGGCACATGGAACATGGAACTATGATATGTGGGTTACTAGTGCGGGGTGCCACACGCGCGTGAGGTGCATTTTTTTTCTAAAACTATACAGTAGGCACATATATGAAGAAACAAAAAACGAAAAAATGATAGATGAAAACAGGCGGGAACTTGGGACGGTGCAATATTTACAATCTCAGAGGTGCATATGATGTGTACATGGATGAGATGAGACGACAGACAGAAAAGAGAGAGAGAGAAAAAAAAATGACAAACTGCAAGTGCTTTCCAAAAAGAATGATGTCTATTCACATACATTTCTAAGTCGTTAAAAATGACATCGTTTTGTCGGCGATATAATAATATTGTACTTTTTATGTACAGGGCAAGATGCGTCGCAATAACGCATTGTGAGAGTACATGAAGAAAAAAAATGTACATATACGTGTCTACAATAACATTGGTTACAATGGATACAATTTCTTAACGCTCTGCACATATACACATATACAGCACACGCTGATAGTGCATGCTCCCCTGCCCAGGTTGTAAGTACGTCCTCGCGATATTAGTTGCAAGCTGATTAATTAACACTGCTGCGTCAGGGTAATACCGTGAGGAATGCGGCGCAAAGTCCGACTCAAATCCCGTCCCCCGCGATTTCAATTAACGCATATGCGGCTCATTTTATATAACCGGTATGCTATTATCCCGCGTTATCCCATAAGCAGCCGGCGCAAAGTCGCATACGCGTGCGATGTTATCGCGCTAACTAAACGTCTGCGAAGTCGATGCGATAACTATCGTGTAGATTACAGGCGCGGTATATAACCAATTACAAGAGCAGCATTATATCATCAGTGAAGAGAGAGAGTAATCGTTTCAGACACGTTAATCCTCTATGAAATTTGCTTCGTTTTCTCTAGTATGCAATTTTTTTTACATTATATCAACATCCCGTAGATTAGATTAGATTAACTTTCCATCCTGATCTTATATATTCAACGTTAGGACAGAAATTTAATGATATTTAATTACGAAATTTTTACAAAGAAATAGATACTTTCTAAATGTTTTACAATCGGAAAAAAATACAAACACGGTATCACCCTGATCGAGACCCATAATTGTAATTAAGGGTTTCTATGTATTCATAGTTAGTCCTTGTTAGTCAGTGATAGACGCTACTTACATTGAGAGGCGAGCACGCATCTCGAGCAAACATGCGACACGGCAAGTTAAGGCATATTTACGAGAGTTTCACAAGCATGCCGGAATATGAACTGCCGTTATCTCGATTATGAGAGATGACAGCAGTTTGTAAAATATTTAACCATGATCAGTCAATGAGGGATTGGTCGTGAATAATACTCTAACGACCAAAGGACGGTTAATTTTGTGTCATTAAACTACTAAGTCACTATCATAAATCAGTTACATCTCAAGTTAAAACGTAATATTTATATATAATTTAGATTAATAACAAATATATACTTATGTGTATATTTAAAAATAATTTTAATGAAAGTTTCTTTTAAATTCCACGGAAATTTCCGATACAATAGGCGAGATAAGTAGCAAAGTGTTAAGGTAACTTAAACACAATAACAATGATTTTCGTATCATCAATATGCAAATGGAGGTCAATAACTTAACTTTGTGCAACGCGCTATTCGTCGATCAATCGCGAGTAGAACAAGGGAAAATTGACGATATCATAACCGCGTTACTATACGTTCAAACGCGAACGCATGAAAAATACGTTTTTCTCTTATTGCTATCAATGCAAAAGAAATCACTTTCGTACGTCATCGGGATCACTATTTTCTACCCTCTTTTTCAACTTATCGCTCATAAGTGCGAAAGAAAAAAAACGAACTGCGGCGAATTACGCATTTATCGTGAGCAGATAGTAATTTTATAGACTAATCATCTTTTTCTTTTTATTATGGATTTATTTTCATGGTATACGATATTTATACTGCGTCGTAAGAAACAGCCACGGAGAAATTGCGAATAAATCATTCTTATAGCAATAACAAACACACTCATCAATTTCGCCCTGAAAAATCATCGTAAATCGTCACTGTCTCTAACGACGCAGCAATGTACTCTTACGTGTATAAAGTATGTAGTAACATTAATGAAATACGGATACTGGTAGCAAACACAATTTGGTATAATTATTGACGAGAGTGATGCTGGTAATAAATAATTGTTATAAACATATGATAGATTGACCATGTTTAAACTGCTTATACGTATAGAAACACGTTGTTTATATTATATGTATAAACAACGTGTTTATATTCTTCGATAAAATGACTTAGCGCTCGTTTCATGCAGAATTTAAAGATTGACAGTAAAGTAAATCATATCATGTCTTTGTCACTGGCCATACGATTATACAAGTGGAAATGAATTAACATAATACTTTCGGCGTAAACAACTAATTACATAAATTATATATTTGAACTTAATACTTTGCATATCTCTAATTATATTTGTTCTTAACATAAATAACGTAAGAATCGTCATTATGGGCCACTTACAACCGATTTCGCAACAATTTATATCTATAGTATCGACGCGATTTCTTTGCACACCTAAATTGGACGGATTTGTTCTTCCTACGTTTCACACTTGGGAATCTATATGGTATGAAAATAATTGTAAATCAGTGAGGATATAAAAATTATCTGCATGCCGCGTTGAAGTTAAATTTAGCGAAATTTATACATGTTCCGCCCGCATTTTTCCTCACTCTTATATCAATTATTTTGGTTACGGCAACGAATTATCTGTAATTTAACCACTGTTATCGAATTCTGGCCACGATTTTACGCAACGGTTTCGATCGCTCCAAAGTTTCCATCGAGGAATTACAGGTCGTTCAGGACTTCGATTATCGAATTTTTTCTTATCTCGTCCCGCATGCGCATGTGTTACGTATCAGTGGGTTGTTGTCAATCAATGCTAATATTATTGTTTACACACGGGAGATCGAGTCGGTGCATGGTTTTGCGCGCTGATAAAAGTCCGCTTTCGAGATAAGTACGATCTGTTGTGCATTTTTTTGTCAAATTGGGCCGTTACGAAGATGATGTCAGAAAAGAGGATCTCTCTTTCTTTCTTTTATGCTCATTTTTCATATTTATAGCATTTTCCACTAATTTTTTCGCCGCTCTCTCTCTCTCTCTCTCTCTCTCTCTCTCTTTATTCGTGTATACTTTCCTTATAATCGTACACTAGTTTTGCAATGCTGATAACGGCGTGTGGTCACTCACGCGATTCTGATACTTAATGTTCAAATGATGTCACTGATATAGTCATGGACTTGACAGACAAATTAGCGTCCCATTTGCTCATTTGTACTTCGTGGAACTCTTCATGGGCGTTAAAGATGAATCGTTAGCATAAAGAAGAAAGAGGAAAATATTTTAATTTGTTGCTATAAAATATCTTAATTTCTTTTTACATAAAAGAAGATGGAATTAATTGGAAAAATAACGGATAATACAACAAAATTTATTTACTGATATGTACGAACATGTTCACAAATTAATTATTATTGAGATATAAGAACATGATACATGTACATACATATATTTTAATTCTATTATGAAATCTTAAAAATTACTCTTTATGAAATACATTTCAATGTAATCAAAGAAATTTTCTGGCTTTGTTTAAAAATCACGCAAAAAAGTGATTTGAGTATCAAAAATATATTTTCTGTAAGTCCATAAAATTATCAGTTTACGCGAATAAACTTTTTTGGAGTATCGCATCACATATGTTGATATAAAATATTTTGGCTCCAAGATTAACGAAAGGAATAAAAGGAAATAATCAAGTTTGGAAGATATATATATAGCTTAGAGTTTATGCTAACTCTATAACTTGCAAGGATGCAACTTGTAACAATGCAGACTGAACTGTAGGCTTAATGACAGTGAAGCGATGCGATGATAATTTTTTAATTAACTTACGAGACCGCCTGGTCGCGATGAAGAGGAGATGTCTCGCCAGCATGTTGAAGTATTGCCGCGGCGACTGATCGAGCCGGGAATCGTGAATCGACTTACGACCGCGCTGCTCCGTCTATCAGTAGTATTGCTCCGGCGACTGTCTGTCTAGCGACAAGATTTCCTCCCCGTTTTTGCACCGATAATGTCTTATCATCGCGCCACGCTAAAAACTCGATTTCATTCTGCGGCGAGTCATCCGATTAGCATGTGAGACTTTCGAAGGTCTTTTGGGAGCAGAAAAAATTGGCCTTTGTTCGAGGATTTTCTTGAACTTGAAGATTGACAAAACGAGTATTCAGAAGTACTAATCATAAAAGATGTTTACAAATATCACGAAATCGACAATCTTGACAGAACGTGATCGGATCGTGATTAGACCTTAGGATGACTTAAAGAGACGCGATTCCGCATGTCTGCAAAAATACAAGCGGATTTCCTGCGGCACTGCATTTTGTTAATCGGGACTGAAATCACAATCTTCGTGCGGATCGAAGGGGAAGAGAACTTTTCGGACGGAGGACGAACGATCTCGCGATTCATTCGACTGGATCGGAGAGGACTGAACTGAAGGCGCCGGGACGCGCACGAAAGTATTTCAATCCTCGCAGTGGGGATTTTTGTTTATCGCCACCCCGGCCATTATCGTGCTGGGATAAACATCATGTCTGATGCAATTCGCGTTGCTTATTGAGCCAGCGGCTAATGATGCTGATAAGGGTTAACAAAGTGGAGAGTCTTTAACTGAGAGCTTCGTGGGAGTTTTCCAGCGGAGCTAAAGCGGAAGATGTATTCATCACCCCAACGCGATAATTTCCTGTTTTCCCCCGGGCAAAGAAAGTTTCAAATTCGACGGTTTAATGCCATTTAATTTAAATCTGAGTAAAATAAGTAATACTAATACGATCAACAGTTTAATTAATTGGTTCCAATCTAATATAGTCCATAATATTTCACTTTTTCAAAAAATGTTATTGTGTTAGTTTAAACAAAATAATTCAATTTTATATGTGGTAAGTTTGAATGAAAAAGCCTGACTAATAAAATTTCGAAATTCTGCATGGCTTGCACATGTCGAGAAAAATCAATATAAAAAAAATTTAAGGAGAACACAATTCATTTAGCAAAGAATTGTACAGATTAGTCACTTAGTGAGTCACCCCATTAATCCGTCTCTTTCAAATACATTCTCTTTTTATTGATAAAATTAATGAACTCTAAAATATTCCACACACACGAACTGTCATTTACAATTAGTGATAAAACTTGAGATTTATCTCTTTGTAAGTATTAAACGCATCGCGGGGAGCGTCGGCTGACTCGCAGCTGGAAAGATCGGACACGAGTGTTAGATAAGGGGAAACGTGACCGGTATGCGTAGTTTTCTATCTGTATCTTTGTTCGCGTGCGAAAAAATTGGCCGATCTCGCTCCCGTGATCATCGTCGAACAATTCGTTTATTGGTCCCTGCCCCCGTCAATTCGCGAGAGTGACATTACCTCGATCCGATGATTCCGACTTTTGCATAACGCGCTATTATCCGCTGCATCGATATCTCCCCCGCGACTTCTCGCTCCAATTATATCTGATTAGACCTTGATGATTCCCGCTCATTCTCCGATCTATTTTACGCGATGATCTTACCATTTAACAAACTCGAGGTATCAAAGTCTCAACGCATAGAAATCATTCTTTGTGGAGTTATCACGCCGAACCTTTGACAGCAAAAACGCCGATTTTCGAGATATCGTGACGCTTGCCGTATAAAAGCTTGCGATATTCTAGCATTATGCAATTATATTCTATTTTAATGCGATTAATTTCTTCTTCAAAGTATTCTTTTTTTTACACACTTTGTTTCATTAAAATTACGTTTCATTAAAATTATATTAAAATTAAATATAAACATTAAAAAGTAAAAATTCTTTTCTCTTTTTAAACATAAAAATATTACTTTTCTAAATAGCGAAATTTTTACTGTTTAAAAAGAAATTATATTCTATCATAACTTTTTTAACTTCAACTTATTTTAGAAATAAAATTATGAGATTTAATTATAAATTAACATCTCAAGATAATTTTATAATCTTTGAAAATAACTCATTAAGCTACTATTAATTATTAATAGAAGGTTAGAATTACTTTCCAGAAGCAAATTCTAAAAAAGTATCTTAGAACAGATGTACTCGGTACTTTTAGTATAAGACATATTATTACACATTCTTCGAATACGTGATAATGATTCTCGATTAAATCCATGTCCATTTGTTTTTCTGTGTGCGACCCGACATATGTCAGAGCTTGTAGTAATCGTACGCATTATCTCATCATTCCCGCGTATCAGTATTGCAAAACTAGTGTTACATATTAATTCAATGTATTCAATACATATTAATTAATGTTCTCTACTAGATTTCTATGTCGTTAGCAGAATACTTATCAGAAATATGTGTTCACCTTAGTATTCGCGTCTAGATTTAAAATTTTTATAGAATTGGCCGACTTTGATAAGATGGAAGTAAAAACTTTATTATAGAATTAAATTGTTAATTCATTTGATCTTCATATCGGTATTGCAAAAGTTGCTGAATTATAATCGTTAACGTGATATTCTTTACCAGATTTCTGTATCGTTACCAGAATATTTGAGCACCCTAACTGGTTCTAGATCCGAAGCCCTCGGTCTAGGACTAGTTGGTATCGATTGACGAGGAACCGTTACATTGTTGTCAAAGGTCACGTTGTTACTGACCCGTGGCTCCGGACTAGAGACCGTCTCGGGATAGTTGATCCTCTCTCTCAGCAATTCCTCCTGTAGTTCTTCGGAGGGCGTCCTGCAAATCTTGGACGACTTCTCCGTTTGGTTGCTCGTGGAAAATTTCTTGATAAACATGATCGGACTGTTTGCCATGCGATAACTCTCGCTACGTTTTACCTTACGATCTATTCGGTCGTCACGCGATGAACTGGAGTTTTTCGGGGTTTGATTATCTAATTCCGTACAATCGACAGTCGCGCTTTTATCGGTGGTGTCGCAATCGTTGAGCGTCGTATTGATATCTTGATTATCGCGATTAGAATTCTTTTTCCTAGAGAAGCTCGGAGTGTCGAGATCCGAGACCAATAATTTCCTACCTAACTTGGGCGTATTACCGGTCACTCTCAACGTCTTTGGATAAAGGCCTGATTTCTCAAAATCTAGTCGCGAGTTCGCGAGATTAAGATCGACAGAGGGATTGACTTTGGACGGAGCGATCGCGCGAACGTTCGTTTCAACAGCGTCGCTGTTGAGCTCTGGCGGATGGTTCTCGTCGCGGTCAAGTCTGCGCTTTGTTTGTCTGTCCATCTGCGAGCCTCCATGACAGATCCTAGCTTTATTTATGGATCTGTCCGGCTCCGGGAGTTTGTTGCTTGGCGCCAAAGCTAGGGTCGGACTGGCGAGGGCCTGTCTAGACTCGTCCATAGAGCGTGACGTAGTAATCGCAGTGCGTGATGTCTCTAATCTACCAGTGCGGCAATCGCGGTGCTCGTCAGTGCTGGACGTCTTACCTTCGTCGCCTTGCACGTTGACATAAGCCCCGCGGACCTGTCTGTGGGGACTGGTCGGGCTCGTGGGACCGACCACGGTCGCCGGCGTGCGCACGTAATCCGGACTGCTCGCGCGATCGGGACTCCGCGCCGCCCGAATGATTAGTTTGCCCAACTGAGGTGACGTCGGCGGTGTGGTCCTGACGTTAGAAGCATCCACGGTGTCGACGCTCTTCGTAACGGCGCGGATATTCGGGACCGCGCGATGAAGTAACGGCGACGGACTCGGTGACACTCCTTCCCTCACGAAGGGACCTAGATATTGACATAGTGCGTGTGAAAATCCGAGTTTGATGCGCTTCAGTAATTAAAGATTGCCTGATAATTAATTTTATCGACTAGTTTATTCCATCAGGATCTTTTTTAAATTGATCGAAATTTATGTTGGGAACGAAAAATATTAATAATATAATATAATTTATTAAAATTTGCAGATTTAAGCCAAGTTTAGTAGAAAAAAATTCTTATTCTGATAAATTACGCTGATAGAAAGAGCAATGTTGAAATATAACTGAAATACCTGGATTAAACGTCGTGTGCGCTCCCTTCCTTCTCTTTAGACTGTCGGACGAGTAGACAACTTTGCCCTCGGAGTCTAGAGTGACTCGAGCACCCTGTCTCTTCCTTTCCAACGACGAATCCGGTTTCTTCGGCAACTCGCTCAAACTGACGTACTCGGCGTCCTTTTTGAATATGTCAGAATTCGCGTAGGTGGTAGTCGGTCGGACCGCGGCCATGCCTGATGATGACGATGACGACGACGAGGATGATGAGAGCGGACCCGCGGGGCGTTTGTCGTTGTTGTTCCTCACGTCGGCTATGGTCACATAGTCGCCGGAGTCTGCGTTCGACAGCTCCTGCACGGCGCCATTCTTCGTGGCGTGCTTCTTGCCCGGAAGTACACCACGAAGCTTGCCCAAAACTCCACTCAGCGGACTGATTTTGATCAACGACGACTGGCCTGTTGCTGTCGATCTGTCGTTATTGGTGGCTGCCGGCAATACTTGTACGGTGGCATACAGATTCTTGTCCTGGCCGTTGATCACCTCCATCTTGGAAGTGCCGACGGTGGCAGACATTAATACTGAACCGCCGCCTTGAAGTTCAGTCCTTCTCATCGGCTCGCTCGTCTTCTTCTCGTTCTGATCCGTCTCTCTCGCGTGCTCGTCGTCAGATACGGGTGGCGTAATCACGCACATCGATGGAATCCGACTGGTCGTGATCGCCGTCTTCGAACGGATTCTTTCAATTCGCTCGCAACCCTCCAGATCGCTCGATTCTGAATATTCAAATTCGGAGCAGGATCGGCCGGTGCAGGCTGGGCTCGAAGCAGATTCAACAGGAGATGAGGATGTGTTGTGACCACTGTCAGGCGATTCGCCGCCATTTTGATTTTGACCGTGGACCTGTTGACAAAATTAAATATATTGAAGATATAGGCAAGCAGAATAAATGCTTACACAATTATTACCTACAAGTATTATGCAGAGTTTGTTACAAAAGCATTTAATAATTTTATGGTATGTAAAAAAATTAATTTTTATTATTGTAAATATCTTAATAGAAAAGTTGATGCTAACTTATATTTTATTTTAATCAAAAGTATAAGTAAAAGATCTTAACTAACTCAATGATTTTTAAGCAGAAGAAAGAAGAATAAAAGTAAACTGAAATCTATTTGTCTACGCGTGAGATACCGAGCATTATATTATTAAAAATTACTATCTCTTATCTTAAAATATTGACTCTTAAACCTACCATAGCAACAACTGTAAGGCTGGACTTGCGCTCGGGGGGCGGTGGTGCCATAAGTGCGGTGCAAACCGTTCCGGCCGAGCTGGTAGTCGTGGAAGTTGATCCTCTGCCAAATAGTTCGTATTCATTCTCGACAATCGGCGAGGTGGGATCCGAACCAACGTCGTTAGTCTTGGTCAAAGGACTCTGTGGCATGGGTTCCTCTTCTCTAAGAGTTTTCAAGCCTGAGTCCATATGAAATGAAGTATAATAGCCTTCCGTATCGCAAGAATACACTGACGACGTTTCGCCATCGTCGGAAAAGGGTACCACAGTGATGTCCTGTATGATATCCGGTGTTAGGGTACCTTCGGAGGTTACCGAAGATGAGGCTGAAGTGTCCCTTCCCTTCAATCGCCTCATGTGACTTAAGGAAGTAGAGGATGTGCCGATCGAAGCTGTCGTTGTGGATCTGAGACAATATATTCGAGTAAATTTAAAGCGAGAGATTTCAAATTTTTCTTCTAATCTAAAATAATTTCTTCGTAATTTGTGGTTCAGGAGATTAAGGCAAATCTCAATTCGCCTGAATAAGCGAAATTTAATTAAATTTTGAACGTAGTTTAAATAACTTTTATAATTGATTTTCATAACGGATTATAAATTGTTCTATTAAATACTTTCAAATAGCAAGCATCTATTCCAAATCTAAAGATCTGCTGTATTTTTTAGTTAGGTAATTAATGATCTCGCGTTAGTAAATATTTAATTGTACGACTAATAAAATACAAGATTTCCGTCAATAATGAGACATTGAGATAATCTCTGTTTGATTTCTTCTTCTTACCTCGGCTGATGCGTGGTGGTGGTAGTCTCGCTGCCGATGCTGGCTCTTCCGCTCTCCGATGAAGCGCTCCAGTTTCCGGAGCTCGAATGTGGTGCGTCGTCGCGGTTGCTGCCCTTCCGTCGTTCTCGCCTCTGGGCGGCGCTTTCGCGTAATTTCACGCTTGGCTGTTTGTTGTCCGTGCTCGGCATCGACACTGGTATGCTGGCCGTGCTCTTGCCGCTCGAGCTGGACGAGCTCGGTTTCCTCTCGTGCGACTTGTCCCTTCGGCGTCTCGTAGTCACTGTCTCGTAAATATTGATCTCCTCTGGCGATCTCGTTTGACTTTGTGTCTGCTCGGTTCTCTCCACGCTGACTACCGTCGATTCCTGTTGTTGCGGTTGTTGCTGATTCGATTTCGGACTGATTAACTTCAGTCTGGACATACCCCATGCCTTCAGCGTGTTGAAGTGCGATTTCTTTTCCGTCGGTGAATCCTTTTTCGTGGAGCCCAAGACATCCGTGCTCGCCGAGCGATGCGCTCTCGGCATGGCGTTTGGCAGCGTCTCCTCGGGCTCGTCGCCAGTCGTCTCCCTACAGCGATAAATAATCTTAACGACGTGAGTACGATGCGAAGTATTACAGTGAGTGTGATTTGCATCACGCGCATACGTGCTATGATTAATTACTGATAAATCGTCACACACGATGACGATTTTGTTACAGATTTATTATTCGCGTATATTTCAATTGATATGTAAATTAGATTGTTAGAATCCGTGGGAGGTCTCGTGCGTGATATCACGACAATGATACGGAGATGATCTGAAACTATTATCATGGCAATGGGAATACAGAGGTAGAGTAAGGAAGATTCTTCGTGCTTGGACGACTGCGAAAATATGAGCACACTTTATCGAGCGTGACAAATCGCTGACTATTTTCGAGGTACAGATCTCTGAAACCGTGTCCTTATAGTAACAGAACCGCTGCGATAAGATGTATCCGGGCAAAATGCATATTTCTTGGTTATACGAGTATATTTATCATGCCGTAAAAGTTGAAGGGAGCATTCAGCGAATAGTCCATTAATCCCTTCAATGATAGCATTTCTTAGTAGTTCTTCTTAAATGACGATGAAATATTATCTTTATTATACGGATTGTAAATCGAGCAAAACAATCTTGAAACAGTTATTTTCGCGAAACGAGAAACAATGAAGAATAGATCAAATTTTTATCAATTCATTTTTATTAATTCCGGAGTTTAAATAGCACGGAGTTAATAGATAGTTAATAGATTTATGAAAGAAAATTTTAATTATATTAATTTGGAATATAAAAGTAGTGAGTAAAATAGGAGAAAAGTTTTTAACATTTTTCAGTTTTAGAATTAAAGGGTTAAATATGACAATACTAACCCTCCGATAGCTTGTCGAATCTCTTTCTGATCGGTACCGGCGATTGTATTTCGTCTCTTCCCTCTCGGCCTGCGTGGCCGCGATCTCCTCTTCACCGTCGTTTCCTGAGTCTCTGGTCCTGACAGCAAGGACCTCCTCCTCGTCGACATTCTTTCGAAACCTCGTCCGCTCACATCCACCGCTACGATTTCCGCTGGGAATCTACAATGAAAACGTACATTTCGGAATCACAATAGAGAGCTTGTCATTGATACAAAACTGAATAGACCGAAGAAAGAACATATCAAGTCACGTAACAGGAAGCCGTGTGACAGACTTTTGACTTATGTACGTTTATATGTATTTTTTAGTTTGTAGTTTTTTAGTATTTTGTAGTTTTTATTTTGCCATGCGTAAGTTTGACTTGGACTACCTAAATATTCAGTAAATAAAACTATACAAGACTTTCTATAAATTAGCAATCTTCTTTGATAATCTTCTCCAATTTGTTTTCTTTCTCTAATCAATAACATTTGTACTAATCAGATATTCAAACATAATCATTAAATATAGTTAGTAAAAATGCATTATATTCAATTTCACTAATCTTTCCCAAAGAATAAAGGATCTATTATATATTCTTATATGTAAAAAATATATAATATATATAAAAGACAGTAAAGAATATGTCGAAAATTTAACCAAAAATAAGTTTTTGACATTTTATCAAGATNCATAAATCATCTCCAATAATGAAACAATTTTCCCCTCTCTCTCTCTCTCTCTCTCTCTCTCTCTCTCTCTCTCTCTCTCTCTCTCTCTCTCTCTCTACATCGTGCGGCGGTTTCTACAATTCCCGTTCTATCAGCAATCAACGACGTATTGAGATAAACCGCTTACTTGAGCGCGATAGCCTGAACCTGTTCCTCGGGGCTAGGTAGTTTGTGATCGACAGCATCGTCGCTGGTCGTGTCGCCCAAGATCCTGGACGAACAGTCCGGTGGTACGGTGACGTCGCCGAGCGCTTCGGTGGATGTCCACCTTCGAAGATCTTCGATAGCAGCCGGCTGCAACAGAATAATCGTACATGGAGTAAACCTGCCGCTCCATTTATAAAATATTTCTTTTTGTATGCTTTACGTAATTATCCATATTTATCGCCACTTTTATCTCTTTGAACATGAATAGCTAATATACTTATCAAATTATTAAACTTTATATAAC
>JAJVSH010000101.1:115612-212109 GCA_021460005.1 Tetramorium alpestre
ATATCTAAAAAATATATAATTAAAAAATATGTTTTTGGATATTTTCATAATGGTGATAATTAGCATTGTGTAGAAGAGTTTCTCTTTTGTAGCAGAATATGCATATTTCTTATGTATCTTTTCTCTCATTGATTATTTCGATAAAATTTTATTGGATTAATATTAAAAAATTGAGAAATTGAGTTCTTGGGTAGACAAAGTGAATACTAGGAAGCGGTGTGTTTCTTATGTCGTGTGAAAGAGTTGTGCTATTTTGTATGTACGTGTTTACTTGATGTTGTTATGTGACCTGCTCCCAGAGCACGTAACAAATGACTCGTTTTTTTTTCTTCCGCGGGATCCGGGAGCCCCACAACCAGGGGGGGTCGTCTTCCGTTCACCCTGCGGGAAACTCGACGCTGCGGTGAAGGAAGAAGAACGAATAATGTGTTTTACGCGCTACAGCACCTGCGCGTAGGTGTTAACTATTGTCGGGATGTCACCTCGCCGACCGGGCTGGTTTCACGCGTGAGATACGGAACGGATTGGGTTCCGACTGTCTGCTAACTTTTCCACACGATGCACTAGCTGTTGTTCGCGATTAATCCGTGAAAACGGACAGATTATTGTGCAAATTTTAATTTTCAAGAAACAGAAGGAAATAAGTCCAAAAATAGCGATTTTTTAAATATTCATTTATTTTGCATACTTAAATCAATTTAATTTTTATTATTTAATTAAATATGATTAGCTGAAGTATACAAAATTAATTTAACAATAGGCTCACTAAATTAATATATTAAATTAATTTGTATTTTGTAATACTATTGTTTATATAAATTATTAAAATTCAATATTGTTTTAAAGCCAAGTTTTATATCGAATTTCTATTTGCATGTACGTATCAATATTCAATCAATTTATCTTGAAAGTCATCCTTGGTTCTGAATTTTTAACGAGAGATAATCTTTAAAATTTACATTCTTCTGCTTGTCAAGTACAGTATTACTGTCATATTATAATTGTGCATGAATGACAATCTCCGTTTGATGTAAACCGGTTTAATGCCGATTCAAGTGTAGAAAAATGCAAGTTAATCGTGACACATTTGATGTCAAGTGGAGAGGAAGCTCTGCTCGGCGAAATTACTGGTACTGTTTCAAAGAAACGGGGTTCGATCCTATGAACTCTTCAATTATACGGTGAAAGTTAATTACATCGAATTAAGTAGGCAAAGAGGTCAGATTTAATTTTGCTTGGCAATTGTAAGTTAGTATCTCAGGTTTAGGATTATTGAGTCATGCACTATAATCTCTCTTTCTCTCTGTGTTCGGTCATCCGATACTAACTAAATGCCTGAACTCACTACTCGATTTCTTCCGTGTTTCGCGAAGTCAATGGGAACAGTGTAACTATGATGTACTGAGTTATATAACTCACTGAGAAAATGTATGAATGCACTGTTTCTCTGTGCAACTTTCTCATTCGACAAAAAGTCACTACGCGCCATTAGTGAGAAATGATTAGATAATCGTACGGTAAAATTATTATAGATTCCAATGAAATGTGAATTCTTGTCTTTCGATGAACATTAAATTAAAAATAATTTGTTGATATATATATATATATATCTAAATTCATTATTTCAAAATATATTAAAGTCAATATAAAGAATTTTTTTACGATATAATCTCGGAAACTTGAAAAATTACTGCTACATTAAAAAATGCTAATAATAGTAGAATTACAAATATTTAACATTGATTGATCTGAAATTATCTTGGCCTGCGGAGAGAAATACCAATCGGAAGAGAACATGTCCTGACATTTTCATAGAGAACGAGGGGGAATGTACTTACGACTCTAGACTCGATGTCGAGGCTGTGGTCCCGTCTCCTCTTACCGAGGACCGGCGTGCAAAGGAACATATCCATCGAGCTGCCATCCCTCCTCAAAGAATCTAAACTTCGTACGGCGACTATAGCAGCGAGCTCGTACAACTCCCTCAGGGCCTTCGGCCTCGTGTCCGTCGTGAACAGTCCCGTCGATGGTTTATTCGTGACGTGAAAATGGTCCGACCTCGCCGCGAAAGTACAGATATCCGATTCCGCTGTAACATGAAGAATATCGAGGCTTTAACGATCGCCTTGTCGCCTAAGAGATTGTAGTCAAACTGTTACATGTAGAGCCGCATGTTTATCTAATTTCTATCATTTATCCTGATACATCGCACGTAACGATAACATAAATTTCTTTCGAGATAATTTCATCTCTTGGCGTATACCGTTATGCTTTTTTCAGATATGTAATTTTTATATCATAATTATGCAAAAATATGGGATAAATGGAATTATAAATGCTGCAACTATCATTACTGGAGACTTCTTATAGAATTTTATATTCAAATATACTCCAATAATATAAACGTGTAAATACTAATTAAATATAAACTTAAAAGAAATCTATTTTTCTTAAAAATAATTGACGATTAATAAACTCGTAGATATTAATATATCGTATATAAAATATTTGTAAACATACAAATACTTTTAAAAAAAGTTTTTTTATTCTAAGAAATTCTCTAAAAAAAAAGAACGAGAAAGATTTATGGAAAGGTTTACTAGTTAAAAGAAAAAGAATGTCTCGTGCTTCATATCGAATTTATGAGGCGCTCACGACCACATCTTTTTTTCTTTACAGCTGTTCTATATAATACGGCATTTCAGTTCTGTAATATACTTTTTGCCGGTCGTATATGGCGGGCGGATATCACGCCGCTGACATATCTTAACTGTAAACATGTTCCATTCACGGTTTCTTGCGTCGTAGCGCACGCAGGCCCAGGAATGAAATCAGTAAAAAACCTATCTCATGCCACCCGCGCTCGAGGGGCACGCTTGATTCGACGTTTCCGGTTGTTTTCAGAAACGGTTTCTTCCGTGACGAAGCCGGGGCCTTAATCTCTGACAACGAGGTTCTTCCTAATTCAAGTTTTCAATTACATATCTGGCGAGGAGTAATAATTCCATAATACACATTAATTATAAAATAATAATTCATTTAGAAGAGATATTAAATAAAACATAAATTAAAATAAGTATAGTTGAAACATAATCTATATCAATAAAATTTGATTTCTTTCTCTAATTTAAAACAAAGATTGAGATTAAGCGATTTATTATTATCAAATGCACATTATAATTTGATCGTTATATTTATTATTTCTTAATTTCTTGACTGTGTAATTTTTTCGTATATGATATTTTATATTTCTAGATAATGTCATGATTAGAAAGAGTGCTTTTATCGAAAGTTCCATTTATAAAGAGTGATTCAAAATCGTGCAGACTCACTGTATCCCAGCACGCACACGTGAAACATATGAATTGAATGACGGATGAGTCACAACGTTTGATTCGTGTTTTTATCGGCGACGTGATCGCCGAACAATGAAATCCCGTAAACACCTCCGCGCTCACGGACAATTAGTTCCGTTATTCAGAGAGATCCTTAATTGCTGACTTTTTAAAATCAATCTTTTGACTTGACAACGCATAGCGCATGTATACGTCTCGCAGCGCTATGAAGTGCTTTCATTATCGCATGCTTCTTGTGTTTTCTCCCGTTGTTCGCCTTTTGTTTTGCACAATACCACGAAGGGTTAATCACTACCGGTCCGACACGCGATAGGGTCCGTAATCCCCATTAGAACTTCGTCCCTGTGAGCTCGCCGCATCCAATAACATTTACGCTCGATTCGCATGCTCGATTTGCCCTGCTGACGCTATGATGGAACGGCTATTCTGCGGACTGCGATTTGCTTCGTAAAGTTTCGTCAGGGTAACTAAATTAAAGGCTAATAAATTTGCAATTTTTTAATTTCAAAGTCAAATCGTCATTTTATAATTTCGATTCATTTAAGGTCAAAATTTATACAAAGAAATTAAAATATTTTATAATCCTAATTTACTAAAATTATTAAATCTACATAAGCTAAGAATTATATATTTAATTTATTTAAAAAAATAGTATTTTACGATTCTAATTCTCTTACGAATTGACATGTTTTATACGGTTTTCTCTAAAACTTTTGAAAAACATTCGAAACGAGCGCTACGTTCTTTGTTATCGATTCTTCGGCATCTTCGCTCCAAATGGCTTCTGAAATACTTTGGTATTAAGAGTTACGCTAACGGTTCATTACGAAGCAAGGTAGTAATATCGCACGAATGCTCCGAGCATTTATGCCATAGTGTATAAACAGAGCGATGCGTGTACGTGCGGGCCGCGAGCGAGAAAGACTCGCCAGTGTTCTCCAGTCCGATTCGATACAATCGTCCGTGGAGTATTTCTTACTAACCGCCTGTAACCTCGGAAGCCGATGCACATAACTACACAGCCGGTACAACCTTCTGCGGACGAGCGGGGGATCGACCTTCCTTCGTGATGTTCTGCAATCTCATCGTACGCGCGAATAATCGGGATTGAAGCCGAAACTTTGTTTCAACACACATACACATACAGATTCTTCTACAAAATTATCAGCTCCGTGTAAATGTTATTTTTGCCATTTTTAAGTAACTATTGATAAAAATGTTGATTTTATTTTAACTGTGTATCTATATATGTATAAATTAATTATTCTGCTACATTTTCATAAAAAATAACTCTATATATATATATATATATATATATATATATAAAGATTTTAACATTGAAAAAAGGACATTTATTATTACCATCAGTCTACATTTTTTTACAATTAAAAATAGAAAATATCAATTTCATATATTAATATCAATAAATATCAATTCCAATATCAATTAGTATCGTTAGTAACGTAGCAATAATGAGACTGACATTTTTATTCTCGCGCGAAGTGAGAGAGATGAGTAAAATAAAACATTAACAAATGTTTTAATTGAAAAAAAATTAGCGGTTTTGGATTATACATTGGAGAATGCATTTCGTAGAGCGTTTGCGCAGAGCCGAGCTCTCGTCTCGATAAATGTGCAGCGAGCGGCATTAAGCGCGTCACGGCTGTTAGTAAAAGAGGGCCGGACTCGAGAGATTTTTTACAGACGCCAGAAGAGAGCGAGTTACGAGTCAAGGCCGGCTGCACAGGTTGCTCGGTCATGAGAATAGAAATATGAGCGGGTAGGCATGGTTCGTAATAGTTGCACACCTGAGTAAGCACCGGTCCCGCGCGAGCACGCATCCCGATCTCGCAATAATAGGCTTCGAGCTATTCGCAATCGTTTCTCACAAATCAGCACGATCCACTGTAACCGCGGCTGGCATGAGCTAATTACAATAGTAGCTTGGCAGCGACGTATGGGGTCCGGGATGTAATGATAGAACTGCTTCAATGCATTCAACTTCAACGTGAGGTAGAGTTTGTTTGTTTGTAAAAAAATTAATGCGGGGAATTGCTTGATGTTCTCCGTTGCGACATAACGTTCTGAAAATTTAACCCAGTTTATATAACTGCAAGATACTGATCATAAAAATAATTAATATTGAAAATTGGTTCTCGAAAAAGAAATCGGCTTCAAATTAATTAAAGGATTTATAGACTTAACAATGATTCGTGAGATATTTGTCATTGTTAAGTACACTTGGAAAAAACCACGAGAAAAAGTTTCTATTTATTTTTTCATCCAGCTTTTCGCTATATATTCTTTTTCATCTTGTTTTCCATCAACATTTATCCGAATTCGGGATGCATTTTCAACTATCTGGATTTGTCTGCGCGAGAGTCACGCTGAGGTTTTGCAACATCCGGCGGATCTCTCTCGACTCGTTTGACTCTCTCGGCTCACCGCTAGCGAAAGCGTGGAATCGTCGTTGATCGGATGCCACGGAGCGAGCGGTTCGACGAATCGAAAGACCGACGCGAGACAAGCCGAAGGAGGACAGCGCGAGCGAGAGAGAGAGAGAGAGAGAGAGAGAGAGAGAGAGAGAGAGAGAGAGAGAGAGAGAGAGAGAAGTGGATAAGAAGAAATGACGAAGAGGAAGGAGAAGAAGAAGGCTAAGAGGAGAAGGATGAGGGGGAAGAGCAAGCAGATTCTCGATGGTGAAGAGCCGGTCGGCCCGTGGGAGGTCCGCTGTAGCCGATGAGCCTCGGCTGTGCAAAGTGCCCCGAAGGGCCGCTCGCGCGGCCCTTCAGAGGGACCGACAGACGGCTTACCGGTTGCTCCGGCCTCCTTGCAGGCCGGGGCTCAAACCAAGATATCAAGAAAGCGCGTAATTCATGGTTGCCTCTCTCGAGAACGCAAGTAAGCCGGACTTAGATTAGCCCCTTTATCGAGAGTGCCTAGGATTAGTTCTGGACTTCCCTGTATGTCGCATTTTTATCGCGAATTTGGATCAACCGACGTTGATTGCATCGTGAGCGATTATTGATTTTCAAAATAAATCGAAAAGATTAGCCTTTTCCAAAACTTACAATTAGACAATTTCAGATTGTTCTACAATAAGAATTTAATCTATGATAAGAATTGATTGGTCTTGAGACGAAATTGTATTTCTTTATTAACTCTCGTCTAACAATAAGTTGAATCAAATTATTTTCAGAAATTTAAAAATCAAATCTATGTGTGATTCGTGATCTTCGCAAATCTAAAATAACATAGTAATACGGTAATATGAACGCAGTATTATGAGTATTAATCTTTGTGATAAACTTAGATTACATTTATATCTGATTAGACAAATTTGGCACACGGAGATTGGGAATAATACAGTGCAAGCGCGAGCATTGATCTGTGCCGATGATAAATCGGCGTAGATGATATCTTGGATCGAAGTGAGTATAAGGTGGAATATCGGGACGTACGAGATGATGTATTACGTGATGATCTTAACGAATAACATAATCGTTACATAGAAAGAAACTCGCGATAATAATAATTTGGGAATGTAATCATCGTAAACGATTACTCATCATTACATCAACCCCGAACGCATCTCTTCATACTGCGTTAATTGTACGATCGACGTCGACATGCGTATGTATACCATGACGCGATCGACAATCGACGATCGACAGACACGATCTATCAGGCCTCTAATTACGACATGTACCAGTGTCGTAAGACGCTCCGCGGAACTGTAGAGATCGTCCGGTCGATCTTCTTGACAAAAACCCGGAATCTCCGAAGAGTGAAGCTGTAGGGAAGTGAGAACCCGGTCGTCACGTAACGCTCGTATTCGAATACCAACGGGGCCCGTTTATCTCTCTTCTCTTCCCTTTTCCTCGGCTCTGCTCTGTCGTGCCCACGGGGCCTCTGACGGATGGCATAAGCATGCATTCAGGCCGGAGTTTCGCGGCCGGGTAAACATGGACCCACGGCAGGTTGGGGACTCCGTATAATCGCGAACAAAACAAGTTCGCGCGCGAAACCCGCCGGATACGTGTTTCGGAACCCGAGCCCTCTTTTGTTCACCACAATCATCGGAAAAGAGAGAGAAAAAGAGAGAAGATAAAACGATCAAGAAAGGAAAGAGCTGAGAGAAAGAGAGAGAGAGAGAGAGAGAGACATTATTTTTTAAAATAATATTTATATATTCGGAAAGTAAATAAGCTTGAAGATTATGTCTTCTATGATTTATGATATCTGTGATATAAGAAATACTGGTTATTGTTAATGTTTGTATGAGACGTACGCATACAACTAGAATATTGCTATAAGTTGTGACATGTAAACTTTAACAATAAAAAAATATGCCATTGTTTTTATAAAATTTGATCTTGTTGTTACTCGAAAAGAAATTAGAAAGATTATAAAAGCGTAGTTCACGAATATAAATGAAAAATTTATCAATATACAAATAATCTTTATAATAATTAAAGCAACGATGAATTAAAAATTGAAATAATAATTTAAATAATTGAACAATTTGAACTCGAAAAAACCTCACTAAGAAGAGATGAAGAAACGCAGTAGAGGAACAAAGAAAGGAAACGAGGAGAAGAGAAAGCCTGAATAAAAGCAGCGAAGAGAAGTGAGAAGGAATGAGAGGAAAAAGGGACAAGGAGCAGGAAAAGGAAGAGAGGGAAGGCAGTCAGTGAGGCACAAGAGGGAGGCTGAGAGGATCGTGCGAGGGGCAAGGTGAAGTAAGCTGGAATGCGGTTACGGTAGATCGCGGACCAGTCCTCGTACAGGTCCTGCAAGGCCCGACGGGACTCACGAAAAAAAAAACGATAAGAACGATGAGTACCCCGCCGCCAGGTCCCACCAGATCCCGAAGATCGCCGCCGTCGCCGCCATTCACTACCGGGCCCACGTGTGCACGTTTGTGTTGGCTGGCCTAATAAATTTCCGTCATTTTATGACGCCGACCTGTGCGACTCGGTCTATCTACGACTACCGAGATTACATGCAGGACTCGCACCTGATTTCTGCGGTAGGGGAAAAATAGAAGACCCGATTGTCCTGGAAAGCTAACACGATAGCGCAACCGTGGCCGATAAAACTTGGCAGATTTTCTCGGAATCAAATGTCCGTTGCATATACAAACACTCTGAATTTATATTTGCTATACTTCACGAGTTTTCTAATCACTCCCAATTAAATCAAATAGCATGAATGTGAAAAAAAAGTTACAAGTTAATATAAACTAAACTGGTGATATAATTATGAATTAAACATTTATTTTCTTTAAGGAGATTCTTGTGAAAAAGTTATGAAAATATCTTAAATATATCTCAGAAAAATAAAGTAGAATCTTATTCTGCACTTGTGAAAGAATTGATGCAACGCCTCTTTATCGTTGTTTTTTACGAGTGACCATACTCGCAATAACGACAACCGGGGATAATATTTCAACGTAATCGCAGTCGCTCGCTATGATTCACTTTCACCGTGAAATAAATTCGGCTTTCCGCAGAGAGCACAAGTAATGTTTCAACGAAGTTGCGGGATATCTCTTTCTCTTTCTTTCTCTCTCTTTCCTGGGATGCATACTCGTTTCTCAGGTTCGGGGCTCGTCAAAATGCAGAGGGAGTTCCCGATTGCTTGCCAGGACATCACTCCTACGGAAAGAGTGACGCATTCTCCTGCCAGAAACCTGCCACCAGTCCCGCCGATCCCATTAACTTCTCCAAATTGCTTGGCACAGCAAGAGTGCGAAAAATATTTCCGTGAATCCAATTTCATCAATCTTTATTCAATATTATAATACATCATAAAAAGAAATTAAAACTGAATTTTTTAAATTTGGAATTATCAAATAATGTTTATTATGTTACAATTTGAGAAAATGAATATGTATCATTAATTACTTAATTTTTAATTCTATAGAGAAATATAAAAATTCAATTTTTTTTATTTTATTTATATTTAATTAAATATATTAATTTAATTTGTCTATATTTAATTTAATATTATATCTATGCAGAATTTTTTATATATTTTGTTATATTAAATTATTACTATTATGTTAGTCTTTCACAATATTTATCTTTTATATAAAAAACCGGAATAATCAATTATATTCGTTATTTCATCACGTGTATGGTTTCTGACAGTAGTCTTGTATATACATATATAGAAGCCGAGTCGAGTCTTGAATATGAGATGCAGGGTACGAAAGTTTATTGAATGCGTACATTATGACGTAAAGGAGGGACCTCATTAATGCCACACTGAAATGGGAGGTTTATGACTGGCAAGGACATTATATAGAATTTGACAGACTCAAACGTGGTGGCGAAAGAGGGTTTATTGTACACAGCAAAAAGTATACAGTTAATTCAGAATTCCGATTACCATTCATCGCTTGGATGATTAATTACTAATATACGAGGGTTGCAATGTATGAAAATAATGCCTCACATTCTTTTTCTCAGTCAATAATAAAGATAGAAAAATGAAATCTTATATGCTACAAACTGGAAGTTTCTCGCGTTTATATACGGAATTGCACAGCATTTTGATAGATAGCACAGTTGTAGTGAATTGTTAAAATAATGTCTGTTACGACTTACGTTACAAACAAGAAGTTGTAATGTTATTCTTGGTTGCGGAAAAGAAAATTGCGGTGAAAATTCATAAATATTTGTGTGCTGTATATAAAAGTTGTCGACAGGTGCATTGTTGGTCATTGAATTTAGAAAACTAAAAAGCGCGACTGATCATGCTGCTCCTACTTTCTCTTCCTGAAGCTTTGTGACCTGAGCCTAGTGATCAATGACGCTCCTATTAACTTTACAATTTCCATACACAGTACACAAACCTTTGTGAATGTTCATCACACTTTCTTTTTCCGTAACCATGAATTTAATTATAGCTTGTTTGGAACGCGAGTCATAAATGGACATCATTTTAACAATTTATTACAACTGTATTATCTATCGAAAAGTTGTACAATGTCGCACACAAATATGGAAATTTTCAAATTTGTAGCATGTAAAATTTCACTTTTCTATCATAATTAGTGGATTATATGCCACAACCATATAAATGAAAAAACTTTCGAAATACACTCAAAAATATATATAATAAAGATCAAAGCTTAAAATATATTTTATTTCTGAAACTTGATTTGCTTGAAAATCTCATTTTTTTATTAATCATAATTTTTTTTTAATTTGAGTGACCTATTTTAAATTATAATAATTAATTTCTATCAGATCTCATTGAAACTTAAAAGAAGCCAAATAGATATCTATGCACGAGGACATAACAGACACATGTAGTAAGGTTCTATCAGATCGTCTGTCAGAGTCGAGAACTGACACGACTGGAAAACTAAGATTAAACCGATAACTTCGCAATAAAATCTAGAAGGTTCAAGGAACAGACTCTTGGCCCCGAAGAGAAAGACGACCTATACGACGGTCGCAATCTTCCACTCGTGCTCGTCGCGAAATCCTAATGTTTCAATTAATATCGCATCGCAGATTCGGCAAGCCGATATTTTTCAGCATCAAGTCTTGATCGAAATAAGAGATTCTCATTATAGATTAAAGCATANTGCATGCATGCAAATTACAGGGTATATGTGAATGTAATTGATGTATGCAGATTTTATTTTGTGATATACATATATTCAGCTGCCTATCATATTGACTGCTAATTTTATTGCAAATATATAAAAAAAAAAATTTAATTGGAATAAAACGGATTTTAATATTTTCTTTCCTTCGCGAGATAACGCGTACTCTACAACAAATGAAAAAAATTTACGTATATGCTAATATAATATTTGTAACAAGACAATATGTATAAAAGTAGAAAACCCCAGTAGGAAACCATCACTTTAATTTACTTGCTTCGAGATGACTGAGATGAAGGTTCGCAGAAACGCGCGTAAATAACCTCACGACTTCGAAAAACAAAACTGTCCGCGCGAATTGTCCTGACGGGACATCCAAGCAACGTGCGAAGGATATTCACCAGAGCGAAAGACGGATGACCGTAATTTGATTCACGTGTGTCCTCGAATCGCCTAAGAACGAAAACGTGAGATAGAGGCATCCGGTACCGGCGCAAACCCGTCAGACGACTTTGAGCCTCACGACGACATTTACTTCGGAGCGGGTGTACCTTTGTGAGTCGCATCGAAGCGAGAATTTTTTTTTTGTCATTTTCCTCTTCTTCTGTCTCTGACTGAAGACGAGTCGAACAGGGAACGATACATCCATGGTTTTAACGAGTTCCTGCCTCTTCCCGTAAATTATGAATTATTCAATAAATCATGGTCCAAAGATGGCGGATTGTTCCATCACGAATCGATGGAGCTGTTGATGCGACGCGTGAATGACAGTCGGATTTAAGGCTCACTCGATATTAAGTGTCGTGGCAAATTGCGGTCCTGATATGGTCGTACTACTCGTATTCACTGTCACATTGAGAAACAGCAACGTCGTTTCACTTTTCATCTCTACTTTTATGTGTCATGACAGCAAATATTGTGGCACGATATTGCACGATAGCAGACATTCAAGGACTTGTCAGCTTCAGATAGTAAGATAAAAAGTGAAATTACATTTTCAAATAATTCTTTTCTTTTTCCGCGCTTGAGAGTTAAATAACTTAAGAATATCAGAAAATTGTTTATTTTTTCGACTTAAAAAAAAACAGTGAATCCTCTATTTTACTAATAATATGTTTACCGATCTGTAAATTTAATATTATTGCCATTGAATTTTTATATTATATCTATCGCGTTCGTTTTATATGAGAATAACATAATATATGTAAAAATTATATATGTAAAACAATATCATTGGATAAAGAGGAATATTTCGATGATGCATTAATGAACTCCTACATATCTAACAGGACGACACGACGGCGGTTTCTTCGTAACGCTTCTCGCTGTTAAAGAAACCGGATCAGCAAACATCGGATTAAATTATAGCGTGCGGTCGACGCTCATCTAATTCTGTCAATCAAGCAGCTATTTTTCCGGTCTATATGATGCCTGCGGTGAGACCGTACGACAGTTTGCCATAAAGATGCCCTGTTTAATTAATTTCTTTTTTCATGTATCTTGTTTCATACTGTAACAGAAAGATTGCGAGAGAGAAAGAGAATAGGGCTTGTAGAAATAGCGAGAAATCATAGAAAGAGAGAGGCTATAGAAATAGCGTCAGACGTGGTCTCGAGTAACTCTCATTAGATATTCATTATGAGCCGGTTTGCATTCACATTCTAGCTATAATCATTAATACATAAATAACTGGATCAAATGCCATTAAATTTTCCTATGATCAGTAATAAAATGAAGCATAATGCTATAATGTACACCTAGCTTCTTCTCTTCCGTTTTTCTCTTTCACGTGCGCAACATTGGAAAACTGGATCAACCTCGTCCCGGTACCGTCGAACGGGATTGTCTTAAGTTTTACTTAATTAATGGGTAATTGAATTACCCATCAGGTTTATTGCAACAACATGCTGCAGGAATCAACTTAAGTTAATCGGAACATTTGACATGTTGTTTCTCCATATATCGTAACGTAATGAAATTAATTGACTCATTCGTTATTCAATCATTTTTCTTTAACGGTACATATTTTCTTCTTCTGTAAGAATTTTCGTTTTAATGATATTTTATTGTTACGACGTGTAAACGTAATCGGACGTAACGTCGCTTTAAACTTGCAAATCATTTGACTTTTGCATCATTTGTTATCAACGAAGATCCTGTTTCATATCCTGTAAATTTTGCTTTAATCTGTACAAGATAAGAATGCTCGCATATACGACAGAGGAAACTTTTTCTTTGCGTTCAAGATAAATACTTAACTCTTGCTTCCTGCACACAGCAAATATGAAAGACGCCGTTTGCGTGACGCAAGAATTATTTCATAATTTCCTGTACACGAGATGCATTCGTCGGCGGACGAGTGACCTAATTTTTCATTTCCTGAACAAGATGTTACAGCGACAAACGAAATAACAGTCTTTCTTTCATTTTTTTCTCACGGTACGTCGTCACTTTGCGTGTCACTTCGTGCCGTATCATTTAAACTTTAAGAGTTCGTCGACCTAGTCAGTGATTTAATATATGTCATGACTTACATTAACTCTTTTATTTCAGTTAATTTACTTACATTAATGAAGGTCTGTAATTATAGGTGTATACCTTTTAAAAGATGAATTACTTAAGATAATTGCGATATATGCATTTAAGATTGGAATGTTAGAGCGAACAGTAGACGCTCTTCTGCCGGATTTCGTGGCTGTGATAGAACCGATTGCCGTGACACGTGAGACAATGCTGGCTTCCACCTGTGCCGTCGAATATTTGCGCTTCGCCGAGTGCCATTATCGGCACATGCTCAATGTCGCGCGCGCTTGTCCGCTCGGGCCGTAAAATAGCGACGGACAAAGAGTCGCTTAAACGGTTACGCCGCCATTTTCCGCGAACCGCTCGTTAATCTTTGCGGTCTCGAGGCACGAAACAGGGAGGGTGCTTCTCCTCCTTGAACGCAATCTCGTCCGTACTGAATACACAACGCGATACACGACGGTGCGCTCGGTTGCACCGAGCGCAGTCCAGCGCAGCGCAGCGCGGCGCAGCGCAGGGTCACTGCACTGTGTAGGCCGCCCGACTAAAAGTCGCACGCGTCACGACGGTGCGCGATAGGTACGCGCTGCCATAATACGTCCAAGACCGTATTTCATCAGAAAAAGGAGAAAGCCGTGTGCGCGCACACGCTTGGACTCGCAAGTCAACCTGCATCGGCGGCTTTCTCCGTCGCCCGGGTTCGATATTTGCATAATGGGAAGATTACACTTGACATCGTGGCGCAAGAAGGGAGAAAGAAAGTTTCGGTATCTAGTCCAAATAACTGCGATGGGGCAATGGGCCACTCTGCCCATAACGGCACTTACGAAAACCTTTTTTTTTTTCTCTCTTCCGATGGTATATTTACGCGGTATTTTACCTCGCGATTTTGTCAGTCTATAATTGTTGGCTCGATAATACAGTCCGAATTCTGCGAAATTGTTGCCGTTAACCGAGCGGGGGGTTAATTTTCGTCTCGATGGGATCCGCAAAATTCGGTAGCCGGCCGGCAATTTCGCCGGTAACGACGCGTCATTCTCCCCGCGGGAAATCGAGCTGAGCGCGCGCGAGATCGGAGAGAAGATTAACAACTCCGACGACGATGAGCGATGGGAGGCACGTTCGATCCGGACGGTAATTAATGCCAGCGGCGATCGCGATTCCGAGGGCGGTACCAAAAGGAAAACAACGGACGCGGGAAGCCCTTTGAAGCGGCGCGGCGTGGTGCATCGCCGCGGATTGCGCTGCGCTATACCGCGCTTGCTTATACTGCGGCACCGCTGCGATGGAAGCTGCGTCTCCAACGGTGCATTGTGCCATTAGCTCTAGTTAGACTTTGGCTAATTGAAGATAAGAGCTGACTTCTCTTTTCTCAATCTCATACGGAAAAGGGATTAACAGTGATTGCTCTACGTGACGACATAGCAATTGAATCGAGTTGCAAAACGTCTGAAAATATGTAATTGTAAATTACAAATAATGTAATTTTATCAGAGACTGATCTCCTTGGCAATTTTATTGTAATTTAGACATAATTTTTTATATTAATTTGTTACACATTAAATAGTGATATTTCTCTTTTAGTAATCTTAAGCTTAAAATTATTAGATTTGCATAGCAAACTAAAGTTGCAGAATACTAGTTAATTTTATATCGTTTTATATATATTTCTTAATACACAATTTTTAAACTACAATTATTGGTAAAATAATAAAAAAAATCGTGCACAATATGCAGAATTAATAATAGTTATATAACAATTGAAATCATTAAACAAGCAAACGAGTGAAACGTAAGTCGTCGCTGTAAAAGAAAAAAAATGAAAACGATTGAGAAATTAACAATCGGTCTGCGAACGGATATCGATCGTCCTACGACATTATATATCACGAGACGCGCCATAAAATTTCTAAATGTTCGCTGTGTCACGATTCGATCGTTTACCGGCCGACTCTGATCGATCGGGCGATGCTAGGCACGATCCGAGGGAGATACGGCACGCCCGTCATGTGCTACGTATTTCGTTTTGCATGTCGTTTCCACGTCGCTTACTGGCCGATTCTTATTTCACGCCACGTGACAATTAAAGAGCACAAGAGCACCGCAGCAAATCACACGAAACAATCCCCTGCGTTTCATTGGTATTGCACGCGTGTTACACACCAAGGCTGCATAAATATCGCACGATTATCGTCGACGAGGAAAAAGAATGAACTTTCTAGTCCTAAAGAAATAAGAAATTTGAAGGAAAAAATCATTTTCTCAATATATAGCGGATATAACTTGAAATTACTCGATGAAAAATCACGAAGCTGTTTATACATGCAGATGTAAACTTTGCTCAAGCAAGCGATGCTGAATGGCGGGGGATGCAATCAGTTTTTAATATACAGACTATTAAGAGGTCTCAGCTTCGTATTGACTCAAGGACCAGCCACGTCACGATACTTTATTCTACCTACAGCGCATCATCGTGCCCACCAGAGTGGTTTTGTATGCACATTGAACGGGTCTCATTGCCTGATCCCGTCGATCGATCATGTCGCGAATGAAACTGGCGCCGTGAATGGCACTTATCTCCGTGGCAGACAAAGGGATAAAAGAGGACACTTACTAGTTAAACTCAAATGAGATTAGTACCAATTGCTCTGACAGGAGACATTCAGAATGCCTGACAGTCGCTTCCTGGCGACACCGTAGACAAGGGACAAAGCTCTATCGTTATATCGAGCACATTCTATATTTCTGTACACAGAGAGATTGCATTCCCAGAGAGAGAGAGAGAGAGAGAGAGAGAATAATAATCGCAATTACGATTATTACTTCCCATTGTCTAATCGACATCTGAACTATTAACGATTCCTATCTACACCATTTCTCCTATTTCAATTAACGATCTCGCATCTGACTTCTATTTATCATAGTGTTTCTATTGTCGGCGCGCGCAATTACGGTAATTACACTCGTAATCTAGACGCTCCATCAATCAATATATAGACAGATAAACGGGGCTCGTTAGGGTCCGAAAATTGACCGTCTTGTTTATTCGCCAGCATAATTGGCGTGATGCGTTGGGAGAAGGAAGGTCCGTCAATCGATGGCCGTCGCGCTTTTTTTCCCGCGTGGGTGAGCGGCTCATCAGGGCGACGCGAGTATTGATGAGAGAGGAGCATCGGACGTGCATTGTCCTGTTAGACAAGCTGCACGGCGCGCCGGACAAACGGCCGCGCCATGGATGGATGGATAGACCCGGTCGTTGACAATTACAATGAATCATACACGATACGTCAGTCTCGAGACTCGTGCTCGGTCATGCTAGAGCACGTCTCCTCGGCCACTGCCCCTTCTCTCCGGTCCAGTGACTTGTATTCGCGCTGCTTACATCGCGCAGCTACGCATATCGCTGCCGCTTGGTTTAGCCCTGAATGATTGATACGAGCTGCAATGGAGCCCGTAATAAGTAATCTACTCGAGGACACTTGTATAATATGGAAACCAGTGGTATGTTTTTGCACTCTATTTCACGACAAAACTTTTTTGTCGCGCTAGGGAAAAGACATTTTTGAAATAATCTCAAATCCGGAATACACATTTTGATCACGTACGACATACAGCGATAGAGCCTGTGTTAGCAAATGTTACAATTTTATATAATTCTTTATCGGACATTTAATGCAATTGTAGATAATTAGGTATTTCTCTACGTGTTAAATAATATTTAAAAAACGCTACATTATTTATGCTTGGTACGTTATTAGAATTTAAATATAGCATAGAATATGCTATATATAATTAACTTATAATTGGCTATACTTCTTTGTTGCCCATTTTTCGCGTTCTCGAGCTCGTGAGGCTTTTCTTCATCTTTCCTCTTTGCTTGTACACTCGCTTATAGTCCTGTAAATCATTCTCGGCTCTTGTAAATCACGTCATAGTTGTGGATAAATGATAGACTTTAGCGCGCACAAGGTCATTGGCACGCGGTGTCGAGCAAACTCTTGCAGTTACCGTATTACATTTGCATAAACCAGTCACGTTATACTAAGATGGAGATAACAATGAGAGACAAAACTGCGAAACCCGAGCGTGCCCTCGTTTTTCATGTTTCGCAAGAAAGTAGGAGAAACACATGTACTAATCTGCATAGACATTACATAGACAATGCATTTATATTAATGAAAGCAGACTTATTCTCTCTGTATATACATATAATCTTGACATTGATATTAACAAGAACAGGCAACAGTCAGTTTTCGCCTTTAGCACTGTGTACAACACCTGAGCGCGCTAATGTCAGGCTATCTCATTTGCTAACTGTGTAATTCCTTTTACAGTGTAATTAAAAAACCATTATAGCTTGAATATTTTGGTATTAAGTTATTGTAGGGTTATTACAGGGAACACTCTGTATATAATAAAAATATTCTTTTCTTTGATTCATATCTAGCTAATGAACGTCGATATTATTTTTTAATTCTGTTTTGGTATTTTAATTATTTTATATTTGCTATTATTAACATTTTCTTTCTTACTTCAAATTCAAACATCTAACCGTTTCTTCGTTATCGTCATCAATGTAGGTTTTTCGATTCCGCGTTTCCCTTTATCAAAGTTTGCTTTTCAATAAACTTATTCCTCTCTCGGAACCAATGGATATCATAGCAGATAGAATATCACAGTTGCTCGATAAGCGACGTATCACTTTTCTTTCAAGCTGCAAGAGTGCCGTCTTACTCACAGCTTGGTCGATAAAGATTTCCACAACCCTCGTCTTTCACAGATTATCGTAGTTACGTGCGCTCGACGAGTAAAAAAATGTGGGACACACATGTTTGATCGGGTAGAGGATTTCTTCATGAAAGAAACGCACGTGGAACCTTCGATCTTTTCTAGGAGGTAGCCACGAGCTCGTCTGTCAAAGCGAACATCATTGAATGACTTAATGTAACGTGATATGTAGCTTCCTATGCTATGTGATCCTCACGGATTTAATGGCGAACCCCATAGTACGTGAAATGCTACGCGATAAATTGCGCTATAATATCCAAATGTAATTATACACAAAATTACGTTTACTTTTATGAGAAAATTATAAGCTTTACTCTTCAATTATATATTCATCAGTTATATATCAAAGAGAATAAATATTACAAATAATATAAGTACTATTAACTTTTAAGAATAAACACGAAAGCTTCACGTTTTTCTACTGCGTAGCGAGGCGAAAGCATGAAGAAACGGCGAAAGCACAAAATAAATTTACGAGTAACACATGGTGGGGACGAAGCCCAAGTCTCCGTTACGTCGTCACGGTTACCAAAGAGGCTCTTCAAAGAGATTGTTGCCCAATTCCCGGGGGCCAGAATCATCGACGTAGAGCACGGTCTGCGCCATCCGTATCTAAATAGTATTTACCAAATGTGGTCGGCAAAAGTGAGAGAGCAAAGTACATGAAGAACACCAATCTCTCTCTCTCTTTCTAACATCTGTGATTACGTTGTATAGAAAGTGATAGAGATTGGCCGTCTTCGCATCCTATCTCACTCATGTCGACCACTTTTACACCCGGATGTGTAATCGAATACATCGGTGGTTAGAATGACGCTCTTCCTTTCTAATCGGGGTCCGCTTTTCTGGTAGGTGACTATCCAATATGATGAAATCTGTCCGCGTGTGAAGCAACCGTGAGATATAATATCGCGGGTGCTAGACTTACTTCGTGATACACACTTACGCACACGTTGATGTCCCTCATCTGATTTGCCCATCACACGTGCTCTGGGACGAACTCTCGCTCGCGTACCTACGTGGGCAGATGGTGCCTCGCCTCGGGCCTGTTTGCCCACACACTCGGGCAGCTATCGCGCGCGGATATGCGGTGAACTCCTCGCGGATGGTAGGGACCGGTGGATGTCGATCTTTGCGTTTATGGTAGCGGACCGCCATATCGCGCGGCGACGATGGAATTGCTTCCGCAGAATTTTTGCGGAGATCGTACAGGGATATATGAAATATTTCAACTTTATTGGGGTTCATTTTTTCTGACTAAAATATACAACAGAATGTTATATGAATAATATATTATAACGTATGTGTATGATATTAAAGAAAAAAAGAATTTTTTCTTGTAGATTTTACACGACTGTAAGAGCTTCTTTTATTTATTTTTTTATATTTCTACTTATCCTATTTGAGAAAAAGTATATTTATTATTTGTACAGAAATTTATTTCTCTTCGAGTTGCGAAAAGATGTATATACACGTAAGAATTTAAATTTTTTAAAACTTTTTATTCCTGTCTCTCGGTTAGAATAAATGATAAAAGAATACAAGTCTGAAAATGCGACGAGAGAAGATAATCTCACAGGAGTCACAATAATTCAAGGCAGGACAAGAATTCGGCGGGCTTCCTATAAATTCGGTCTGCACGCGCCATTATTTCGTAGTCGCTCGGTCTAGTTATTTTGGGCGGATGCGGTCGAAAGGTCGATTTACATAACAAGAGTCTAAACTCACGTAATTTACATTTCCTTTCCACCTTTCTGTCCTCTCGTCAGCAACGGTATATACGTATGCGGAAGAATTGAAATCGCGTGACACGGTGAAAATCGATAACATTTATACGCAGTTTCTCGTGTTACGCCGAAATGAATTAAACAAACTAATTTAATCCCAAGAATATTAAAATATTTTTATCACATGAGATACTGAGATAAAGACATTAAAAATATATGTCAGTAGGTTATATTGTATTCAATATAAACCTACTTTTCATAACATTTGTAATGCATGTGTTTATAATTTTATAATCGATTAATATTCCAATTTGAAATAAATTAACATTTGTTAGAAGACAAGCTGCATTGACAAAATGTTTCTGCAATTATATAATAATTATTTAATAATATATAATCTTTTTTCTTTAGCTAAAGTTTTAAAAACCAAGTTTTGTCTCTAGATAAATCTGGAAAAATAAGATACGTCGAAAATTATATATATATATTTTTAAAGTTACAGTAAAGTTAAATATATATCACGCATGAGAGCGTTTTAAATCTCGGGCGCGTTCGTTTTGATACAGAGGAAAAACGAAACGAGGAAGGAAGTTGCTGCACCGTGACGACCGATGTTTCCGTTTGGAACAGCGCTGGTATAGACGAAAACTCGTCGGCGGAATAAAAGTTCCACCAGCATGCCGGAAGTAACAGCCGTTACGCCATTATCTATTTCGTTTTTCATCACATACGTTTTGATATAAATGTGAGTGTGACCCAGGTATGAAATGCCTACGAACAATGGTTGCATATGGTTCCGAAATAACGCACTTTCTTTCCCGAGAGGGACAAAATTTCCAAGCAAATTTCATATTCCATAAAATGGCATACCGTTATTTTTATGTTGTACTATACTGTAACAAAATTATGTAAACTCGTGGAAATTGCAATGCATATCTGATATAACCAAAATATATAATTTAAATGTATAGTCATATAAAGTCTTCACATATTCCGTTGCATTATATATATTGTTCGAATACTATTACAAGCCTCGTATTTGTTCTAACTGTATCACGCGATTCGAAACTGAAACGCCCATTACAAGGGTGAATGCCGCACCCTTGAGCTCAAGGGTTCAATGCATCGTGCAGGAAGCCATACGTTGTTGGAAAGGAAATACCTAGCACCAAAGGGGATATGTTTCATTGCAAGCGAAAGGGCTTCTTTGTAAAATCCATTACCGAGAAATTCGTAAATCGAGATGAGCCTGTATTATTACGAATTTAAATTTATTCAAAGTATTTACCATTAAAACTCTTATTTATACCAATAATGAAATTTTGACAAAATTTTAATTAATTCATCGTTAAAGTATGAATTCTCTTTTTTTAACTTTAACTTTTTAACTTTATTATCAGAGAGTGCGGCAAATTTATTTCGTCGTCGTGAGTTTTTAGCTTAATCCTTTCACGTGACTCGAGTTATCACCATTATGTACTGATTTACGCATTTCAACGATCTGTCGAAATAGTCATTTCCTCCTGTCTCTATAGTGAGCATGCACGTCTGCGTTTTCCGTCGAAAAGCGTTTACAGTCGGATGCTTTTACCCATCCCAATTGGGGTCGCACGTTCTTATTGAGGTGTCGACCGATTAATGACCGGCGCAGCAATGTGCGCTACGACCTTGTATAAATTTACGTTGACTTATTCACGCCTGCTTTCTCTCCCGATGCGTCCATTATATCGCTTATCCAAACAACAGCAAAGGCCGAAATCTTAATTTATGACACTGTCCCCGCAAGGGATTAAGCCGCAGTTCGCAGATGTGCAAGGACTACGATGCACTAATTAATCCACATGGATAATTTAATTCTTCAAGAAAGCATGCTGCTGGCCTTTTTTTAAACCCAGCAATAATTTTTGTATTTAATTACAAGCACATTTTGTTTTTCTTTTGAAGATAACATCTGAATAAATATTTAAGCAACTTTTATATTTAGGCAACGTCGACAGAATCTTGAAATTACCATTTCGTTGCGCTTCACTCGCGTTTCTGCAAATTTTATTATTGCGACTGAAATATGATCATAATAAAGATATTTTTTTCGCGATCGTGTTGTTCCGACTTTCGCTTCGATATCCCGAAGAACGCGCCGTGTGGGTGTATAAGAGTTACGTGCCGTTCTCGCGCAATGCGCGAACTTCGACCTCGGCTCGCTTGTCCCCAATTTCGAAACTTAACCTCTCGACGAGGCCCTGTGCTAAGTGCTACCTAAGTTAATCGTTTAATTAATTCTCCTCGTCCGGTCGTTCGCATCGCTTTCACCCAATTAATCGCTCCCGTCCCTGTCGCTCCGTCGCTCTACGTCGCGAATTTGAGATGAAGAGCGGAGTATAGGGTGTAGAAGAAATTGGAGCCTGTGTGTTACGAGCGCACGTTCTTCACGAAACACGAGAATAATTATTTAAATGGATAATTGTCCGCTAGGCACGAACTGAAGAAAGAGGGTGTCTGCCGCGGCACGAACAGACAGTCTTGTCAAACTATCATGATGTTGAAAGAAGGCAATTTAAGTAATTTGTATCGCGTGCGAGAGCTACAAGATGTTTCTCGATCTGATATCACAAATAATTTTTTAACGATGTGGTAAGAATATGGATTTCAGCCTGCTTTAATTAAAATAATTATCTTTATCTTCACTCGCGATAACAATTTTTTTGACGATATAATGTGCAAAGATGGATATGTTTTTAATATATAAAATTATAAGTTATATAAATTAATCAACGTTTATATTTATATTAATTTTATTTTATTTGAAGAAAACATAAAATTAGTTTCGCGCTTGAAATACGAACGAAAGAATTATCAATGGCATAAAGATTTTTAAGTGATATTAATTATTATATTATTTTTCATTATCAGTATCAGATAAAATGTGTTTCTTTGCATTCTCGATTATAACATTAATTCGAGAAACTCTTGATCTCTTGCACGTGTACTTTAATTTTAATAATAATAATAACGTGTCCTGAAATGACGATCAAAATGGATTATTACATCTTGATAGCCTTTGTATTATCTTACGCAATCAAGGAGTAAAATTCACAGCGTCGTTAAGGACTCGGAGGCCGAATCAGGAAAGACGATGGAAAAAGACTTACAGAGAAGCGGGTGGAAAATGAGAGCAGGGTTTACGGTCGCTTGTGTTTCAAGCTTCACTCAGCCTTACCACTCAACAACGTAGCGTCTCAGTTTCCATGCGGCGTATCGCTTTCAGACCCTTCGAAGCCATTCTCTAATTCTGTTGTCGTCTACGATAATAACAGGTTTTCTGGCCGGGTAGCAATCAATATCAAATCGCCTTAAAAGTCAACTCGAATATCACGCGAACAAAATATATCTTACAATTAATGAATATTAAATCAAGAAAGGGATATTGTTAAATTAAAGTTCTTCAGTTTTACGCAAATTTAGAAAGTTTATGTGTGGAATTTACAAAAATAAAATTGTTTTATGAAATATAAGACAATATATCAACGAGCACGATATAATCCAATGTAGCTATTTCTAACGATACCAAAAGTTGTTTTTCGTTGTTCATTTCGTGCATGCTGAAGTAATATAACATAGATTTTTTTCTACATCTAATTATAAACACTCATTCGCGTGAGAAACAATTATTAAGGCCAGATATGAATATCGCGGTGCACGATGCATGATAGCGATAAGCGGTAGGTTAAACGGAGAGAAAGTCCCGCGGGATGCAAAATTATGTTTGCGCTTCGGCTCGCCTTCAACTTCCTCCTAGTATGCGAATTTATACATCGCCGTGTCGCAGTACCGTACACTCCCCGAGTTTACCTGCGCGTGCAATCATAAATCGTAAACGCCACGAAATTCAGCCTCCCGCTAGCGCATGGCGACCGTCATGAATTATAGAGTGATAGCATCACACAGAGGTAACATCATGGGTCACGTTACATCACGTGAAAATTTCATCCTATAAAATGGTGGCCGTAAGACGCGTCCGTGACCGCTACGCAAGCCTCGAAAGAGTTCCTAAAATGCCTTACGTAGTGTAACCGAAAACTAACATGTGAGATTCTTTCGCTTGATTTTCATGACTTGCTGTTCCACATTCTTTTAACTGGGAGAGGGAAGATAAGCAAGTAAGATTGTGACACGTGTAAACACTCCATTTTTTGATATTATATAAAAGAGTGCGATTTTTTTATCTTTGTGATTACGAATATTGATCGTTCTGAAGAAATAAGTATACGCATCTTAAAGAATATAATCGAGTATAAGTTTATTTGGCTCTGAAGTTGTTACTCTGAATCTTATATAGAGACAATGTTTATCAAAGTGTCCATAAAAGGATTAAAGATTACGATGTTTTCTGGGCGCGGTATTATCGTTCGATCAGTTCGATATTTACGCAATCCCCGGCAAACAAATTATAAATCTCTCTTTCTCTTATTGTGCTGGATCGATCGTGTATCCTTACATGGTTCTTTTACACGTTCAACGTACGATAAGATATTGAGAACGAGAGAGAGAGAGAGAGACTTTGCAATAAATTCAGCGTAATGGAAAGTCGATAAGAATTATCGGTATCGATACATTTATTATTTTTTAAAGAACCCCTTGAATTTTGAACTAGTTCTAATCCTAGAGCAATTAGTGTAACGCATCAACATTTATTACTTCATATATCAAGTAAAAGACTAACATTTATTATTTCATATATCAAGATAAAGACTAACATTGTACATAGCAAATTATCTATATAATATTCTTTTTTCTAAAAAAAAAATTTAGAAAAGTATTTCTTTATTCAGGAAACATAGCTTTAAAAGTTTGAAAATTTCTCGCAAAAAATATATGTTTTAAATATGCTATTTCGTCACGTTTCGTCGCGTATGAGTCAACATCCTATAGTCTTCACTTTATTTCACCGGCCAAAATTAAATAAAAAAAATAAGATTATCGTTTAATAAGATTATACATTATTTTTAAAAATTGTGCTCATTTACGATTGTGTTTTATCATAACCAGAGTCAGAAAGTGAACGCTACAGTGAATCCTAACGACTCTCGCATATTCAAACGTGTTTATATTTTCGCCCTAATGACATTCCGCGGCTCATGGACGGTACGCGACGGCCCGCGAAATCGATGAGATGTAATTTACGTTAATACGATACGTTATCGGCAATCTTCGCTATATGTAGAATCCGCTGATTCGCATAGCCGAGAGGTGCGTCGAACTCTCCGTTCTGATCCGCGCCTATATTAAGCGGTCCTTGACACTGTCAAACGTCGCTACCAAGTGCAAGCGAGCGTTAGACGCTTTTAGACGAGGCCGACGAGCTTCCCGAGACAAAGCTCGAGACGTACCCAGAGTCTCTCATCCAGCGATCTGTTCACAAGGAGTTTGTGTATGAAAGTGTTTGTGTGTTTAGGGGAGACCGACTTAAATATAACTGCAAGGGTGGCACTCTCCGCAATATATATATGCTCTTGCCAACCACTAAACCCTGAAATAGCTCTCGCCCGTCTCGCGGACTCTCTATTCGAGATGTGTAGATATTACCGCGTTTATATAGCCTTCCGAATAACAGATTATAAAATCCCCCCCTGATGAACTCCAAACACTGCGACGTTTGACACACCGTTTCAGGGAGAGAGGTCTTCCTCTGTGTGAAGTAATATTTATCCTATTAAATGTTTTCCGAATGTTTCGCAGCCTTATTTATAATTAAAATGTTAATTAAGAGATAAGATTTATTAGTGGATTGTAATAATTACACAACGGAAGGAAACGAAAAATCTAGAATTCATGAATGCATTACTATATTTTTCTTATCAATCATTATTTCGCTAGTAACGCTCGCGCGTGAATCGGCTTGTTTATTTTCATTGGCGCGTTTAAAATTACGAGTCACTTGCAAACTTGAAAGTTTGTTGCCGCTAATTTATTACGTGACACGAATCCTTTACGACGCGCGCGAATATAAAATCATGGTTGACCGGATGTTGCTCGACCAAGATAGGAACTCGTAGCTAAGCAGCATCTCACGGCTATTCCATCGCGTGTCTCGGAAAAGTAAAAGGGTAAAGCGCCGACGAAGGGAGACGCGACAGCCGGGACAGGCAATTAGCTTGCAGAAATAACTACTTTCCATTTCTCCACCACGCCACGAAATCTGTCTGGCTTTCCTAGGGCTATCACTTTGGTGTAAATTCTCGAGTTACATTGAACACATTATGTAAAGCTGACTCAAATACACGATTTACTTTAAACAATTGTCAAAATTTTCCTTTTTATATTTGTCTTCTAGCGCAGTACATAAAAAACTAAAATTCTTCTGAAGACTTAATCGATTACTACAATTGCCTCGATTGCCTTAATTTTTTTCAAAATAAACTTGAGAGAATCCGAGGATGAAAAGGTATGGAGAACTATGGAATTAGATTTAATTCCACGGTAATAGAATTCAATGCTGTTGCGTGCGTCAGATTCAGACTCGTTTTAAATAATAGCAGGTTTTATGCCGTAACTCCCGTCGATAGAAATGTATGCGATATACCATTATATCGCTCGATATATCGCGTCCCTTTGTTCCGTTCGCGCTCCGCCGTTCGCAACAAGTCTGCCATGGCGTTACATAAATACCCGCAATCTCACGAACGGATCTCGACACGTCGATGCTCGAGAGGTGAGTATGCTTAACCCGAAGTGCGACCCGCGCGTTTAAAGGATTCCGCTGTTCGCGCCGTTCGAGGTACTTCGCTAATGAAATGCTAATGAGAGGCCGCGTCACCCCGCCAGGCGGATCGTGCGAATGCCGAAGACACATAGCGGAATGCCGAATGCATGAATAAAATCAATTTCGAATAGATCCTATTAAAATTTCAATCAATCCGATTTCATTGAATCGCATTATTCTGTTTACAATTCCGTTTTTAATCTTTCGGATTTAAATTTTCACCGCGCGAGCTTTCCCCATTTCGAATACACTTTGAAGAAACGTTTTTCACGCTGTCTTTAGTTTTACGACACTTTACGAAGCTTCGGCATTCTCGTCATTACTTAGCCGTACTTTACGACTCGGCGTTTTGTGCTCGACGATGTTTATACATCGACTGTATTCAAATCGGCTTACATAGCCGACCGAACACCCCCGATTCTATTCAAATTTCCTCAGGATTGATCGTCACTTCGGCGCGAGAGGAGAAAGCGCGCGGTTCTCGCGCGATTCGCATAATTCGCGACTCTTCCCCCTGTCTCGTCGTCTCCGCTTCCCGCTCGCTCGGGATTTCCGCGTTAGAGCGTCGTTGGTGGGCCGCCGCGTGCATTCACGCACGGACGTTGCCGGCAATCGCACGCAGACGAAGAGCGCATCGTTGAACGTATGCTCTGTGCGCGTAAAGCCGGTGGCGGGGTTCCCCCCTGAGCGAGGAAATTTATGATACCGGCATTATTAGAGTGATGCAGGCGCGGATCATCGACTCACGAATCACGATTCCGTGGGAATCCCGCAATTTAATTGATTAAAACAATCGAACTGTTCCTTCTCACATATATCATTCAGTTGTATTACAATAGTATTGATTATTTGACGTAATCAGAAAACCAAGTACCACGATTGTTTCGACACGATTAAAAATTACATACTCTTACAAACACCTTTCAGAATGTAAATAATAAAATTCAGTTTCTCATCTAACGGAAATTGTATAGCATTTAGTGATACTTAAAGCTGGTTTTTTTTCAATACTAACTTAAATTACAGTTTAATAAAACGTTCGTTAATCCATAAACTTTAAGACTATTCGTTTTTCCATTGTCCGTGTATTGAAAAACAATCAAATATGTCTGAACAAAGTTTAAATTTTAATCTGAGTTTAAACTATTATTGAAAAACCAGTTCTAAAGACTTACTAATTGTAAGATATTTATTTCGCTGTAAATAATTGCTAGAAAGAATATGGAATTTTGGATAAAAAACTAAGGAAAAGTCGATGCGAAATTTAATGCTGCGCTTAACAAGGTTTTCTTTGTTATAGACTTGAGCGCATTAAATTAAGATTGCTTTGTTGGGAACAAACACTATCAGTGTTAACAAGAATTTAACGATTACCTTACATTGGTGCCAAGAGATGAAATTACTTAAGCATGAGATACGTACCTGAAACAAAAGAAAAAATAATTTTACTTTATGAAATTGGAAGATATATAAAATTACAGGTATAATTAAACTTTGCCATATTTTAGAATTTTCTGACGTAGATATATTCGTGTTGGGGAAAGGAAGGGTTACTATTCGCTAACTAAAAGCCAACGGAATTCGTTTCTACAGAAAAGTTAAATTCGTTTGGATTTTGTCCAGCGATAAACTCGTCGCGCAGTTGTACAGAGAGTTACATTCTTCCATCCTTGGTTCCCTAAATTGGTCGTTGCCTTTTAGTCGTTGGATTATAGCCAACCAGCACCGGTCTCTCCCGTCTTCTTGCTCCATTATTCAATGCACTTTTATAATAATGTATGCGATATTCTAATATTTGTCATTCATTTAGTTCAAATTATGTCTTATCAAAATGCTTACGAAGTTTCATCTAACAATTCGCCAACAAAATTAGATTTTTTTTTATTCTTGTCTTTTATATTTTTTATCTTAAATGATTACGAACATTTCATTATCTAATTAAATATTTTTTTCAAACATTTTCTACAATATTGGCAAAGTTTCATATTGATACGTTTATCTATTTTAGTGAATTCTATTTCCAATAATTTATTCTTGTCTTGTTGCGATCTGGTTATGTAAGCTTAATCGACGTGATGCGATTAGATAAGAGTGTTGCTTCGTCGAGGAGAAAATATCGTGATTACAACAAGCAATCTATTGCCTCTCTACAGCTTTATAGATATTTTATGGATATATTATAACATGGATAACGCTGCAAAATCCCAAAAATGATTCCACAATTGCCATAAAAGCCCGACTATGGAATCACTATTGCAAAAGGAGTTCGCAAAACGCGTATTGCATATTTATGCGACGCCTACACCTTGAAATGCGTCGCGCCGGTTATTAAAGGGATAATAAAGTGCATTATCTTGAAGGGTGTATGCGCGGTCATCCTCGCGATCGTAAATGCCATCGTGTATGTGAATTGTTGGCGAAAGTCGTTAGGGATTTACAATTCGAACACTCGTGTATGCGACACGGAAGAGATAATTAACATTTTAAGCGCCAAGATAACGTTTCAGGTGAACATAAAGAACGCACATTTCTTACTTAATTCTACAATCTGAAACTTTTGATATATACTTGCTTATTAAACAATAAAAATCGCAATCTAAAATAAATAATAATAAAATTTGCAAATATGAATGTCTTTATGTATTAATTTTTCAAAGAATATAATTTTTTGTGGAATATATATGTATATATATATATATAAAAGTAAAATTATAATCAAACTAAATATAAATGCTAAATAATTATTTGTCGCAAAAATATTTTAATTAATACGGATCTTTTTTAACACTGTCATTCACCTTAAATAGCGATAAAATGACTCGCGTATCTTAATAGCCATCGACGCGACAAACGACCGGAAAGCTTCGAAACGACGGTCGAACCTCTCGACTGAATGCCATAAAAAAGCTAATACCGCCCCAAATGTATACACGTGATATTACCACGAGGAAACTTTGCTGAGAATATCTTCTCGAGCTTTTATACCGCGGCAGCAATTTGGATCGTCATGCCGATCGCTCGAAGGGGAGAAGAAATTCGCGGCACGATAAGCTCCCCTTCTTTGGCGGCGGAGATCGTTAAAGAGAGTACCACCTCTCGCGCTTTCCTTGAACTTGCTGTGAGGGATATCCGTGCTTTTACGATTCTTAAATTGGCAACCCCACCGTTATCCCGCTTCCCATACTACGAACACGCGTTGCTTTTATTTGTACCATTGCGCATTCCTGAACGGACCTTCAGACGTGTACTGCGTCAATATTGCGATCGTTCTCACGATTCGTGTTATCGAGGGTACTCTTCGGTCGTGATAGGATGAAGAAAAAAAAAGTACGCGAGAAAAAAATCTTAACGTATTTAGTGTTAAATATAGATATTTTATTAATATATTGATATTGAGAATATGCGATATTTCACATGATACAAACTCAATGAAACGATAAAGACTTTTAACTAATGTTTGGGAGAATAATTTTAAATAAACCTTATATATACATGTATAAGTTTATTTAAATCTTGTGTATAACATATATGCACACACAAAAGATTTTTTCCTTACGCATGAGATTTTTTTCTATTTACTTCTCTTTCTGTCTGTTATATGGCAATCCAAAAGTATTATATATGGGAGGTACGCTAACGAAGACTTCCGCACTCCGTTAATCCGTGAACATTCGTTGCGGACCTCCCACGTGTTCCACCTGATAAATGTACCGAGGAGGATGAAGAAGCGATATCGGAATGCACGCGAATGATTGTGCGCAAAGGTCATTGGATGCACGCCAGATCTGCATTTCCTTTCTCGTGAGATGAATACGTCGGAGACTAAGATGGATCGCGTAGTTTTTCCCGTCGCGCTGACAGATACAATTTGCATAAAAAACGACCCTCTGCATCATCGTTTACCTGCCATATGCGAACGTCACACATGCGATATCCAACAATAAAATAAAAATAAATAATCACGCAATGTAGTAGAGTATGATAAATAGTTCTTCTATAGTTGAACAATATTTTGATTGATTTTAAAATTTGCTACTTTCTGGTAAAAAGGTATCGATTATTATTAAAAAAAACTATTTTTATTATTAGTCAGATAAATGTTTCTAAATAATCTCTAATAAAATTTGAATACAAATATTAAAATTTTAATAAATTGAAATCAAATATTTTTCTTTAATGAAGTTGTCATCAGGATGACGATGCAGTGCAATAGAACTGAAATTTCTAAGTCTAAGTGAAGATTATAAGATGCGCTTGGGAATGGAAATGCGATTCTGCATCTCATATTCTCATTTGCAAGAAGATCTAATTTGCAATTTGTTATCATCATGATCGTGACAGTATACTTGAACTATTCATTATATCAACACTGTCTTCTATTTGCTACAAAAACACTATGAACTACAATGAAAAATATAAAATATCAAAGAAAGGCATAAATATCATAATATCATTTTACGACATTTCCATCATAATAAAATACAGTTCATTCAACGCATATCGCCGTGGCCGTTATTTTGGTCGTACAGAAATGCTCAGTTGTTTCTTCATCTTATCGTGTCGATCGTAAAGGTCGAATTTCAATCACAGTTTCCATTCTGACTCTCGCTCCGGAATCCATAAACTCTTTCGTGTACTTTGAACGTTTCTCACGCTCATGCAAAATTGCCGTGTAATTTTTTTCAGACCTTTAATTTCGAAATACACCTTTTAAAGAACCGTACATTTCTCTGAACTTAAGTTTAAGATAATATATCTTAATATGTACGTGTATGCGTGTAGAGAAAGATTTACAAGAAAACAACTCTGTAGGTGAAAATACAATTTTGCAGAACGGCCATATAAAATAGAGAAGGAAAAATCAGCTGCCATAAACTTGGCAGTAGCGAGCCAAGGGATACTTGTACGCAAAAATTTTTACTCACTCTCCACTTCTGCCGCGTTGGCGCGACCTATTCGCGCAATCTAAACGCGGATTATCCTGGATCTGCGACCTCGCAAACGATCTACACAAATCGCAAGATTATTCCTGCACGCGTCGCGCACAATCGATAGCACTTACCCACCGCGGACGCGTGCAATTTTACGTGTGCGCGCACAGTGTATCTGGCGAACTGGTTCGCCCACCCAACCTAGCTCACTGAGAACGCAAGAATCCTGCGCTCGGGGCTGCTTCTGCCCTCGCGAATGAAAATGAATCAATTTTCAAAATTGGAAGGCGGCCGACGGCCGCCCGTTCATTCGGAAAAATAGTTACGCGCCGCTTCGTCTAGAAATCGCCCCTCGCACAGGATGTAATGGCAGACCCGCGGTGGTCTCGCGATAGTTAAGCGAAGCATAATCGAGAAGTCGATTTTGAGAGAGAGAGAGTTAAGGACTCGAGCTACAGGTTCTGTAAATTATAAACTGTCGGAGGAGACGTTAATGTGTTTTCGCATTAGCCTGAATTTTAAAAAGTTTAACTTTGCAAAAACTGTAATTTTATAAAATATAATTAAATTATGATGTAAATTATAATGCAGCTTTATATAATAATAAGATACATACTTGTCTCTGTAGGTTAATATATGTAAATTTATATTAACATTACATCAAATATTTTTATGGTTCTTACAATTATAGCAAAACTCACACAAATAAAAATGAAATGAAATTTAGAAAACTTCAATTGTAATAAATATTTTTCTCATGGTTAATAGCTGTAATAGCATTTAGTAATATGTTAACAGTACTAAATGTCTTTTTAAATTAATCAATATGTAATAATTCAATCATTTTTAACGACTTTAATACAATGGTGCATGCAGGATGAATTTCATAATAGAGAAACATTTGAAATATGAATGCGGAAAAAAATTCGCATTTTCTTGTTTGATGTTGCAATCCCTTTACTTTTTTACTTCTTTCGCTTGCGTGCCGCTGTTCTGTTGAAACCTACCTTAACAATACGCGCTCGTAGATTCTGATTAGGATCGCGCGGCGGCATGCGGCAATATTGTGGAATACCGTTAAATCTGCTTTCGTCGCTTAATTAGATCCCTTTCTTCACGTGACGCTCCTTTCGCAAGCTTGGGTATCACATAAAGCGAACTCGTTTCGTCCTCCTCGTGCATTACTTTTTATCACCTTTTTACTGTTGCTTCAAAAGAGCGTGACTTCATTCCGTTATGCGTAATCCTTAATCACAGACTGTTAAACCTCATAAATCCTCTGATCCCGAATATTTTTTCCTGCATGCGAAATAAGCACTGACAAAATTGCTTTGTCGATAAATAACTGTCATATTACAATATTTTCGTTTTCATTACCGAGGCGGCAGGAAGAATTATATCTCTGCCGAGATGTACCTTGTGCAAACGTGAGAGACAGCAGATCCCGCTTCGGGGGAATTATTGCGAATATGGCGTGGCGATTACGTCGCGTCTCGTATCGCGGATAGCGCTGAGGCAGAGAAGAAGCGTTTCCTACGGAAAATACATAAAGCTTGGCGCGCGCGGACGTTTGCTCTCGTAGAGAGCAATTAGGAACGCGCGCGACTCTTCCAAGATTTTCTTCCCTTCGCCTCTTTCCTCTCTTCTTCTTCCTTGCTTCCGCCGTCCCGCGGGCGGTCGACGAACCCAGGTTCATCGGTCATCCCCCGGGCTCTCTCCAGTTCGCGCACTTGTCTCGCGAGCGGCGATTCCCTTATTCGGAGTACGCTCTTCGCCGAACCCGCCGGTTCGGCCTGCAGAAGAAACGAGATGCCCCGCGATCGCGTCTTTGCAGATATGGGTGTATCTGCATTAAAATGCATCCAGGAAGTGTCGCACTCCCGTTGCATTATCGGATTGCATACTACTGGTTCTCTGAGGTGTGGAGAATAAATTTTTTTTTTTAATGTTCCAATCATCGAATTACCTTGAAAATTTACCTGAATCTGAATTTATCGTGAAAATTTCAATTATAACACAAACGTCTAACACATGATAAATTAAAGAATATAATTAATAAATACTAGATCTTTAAAGAATATAATTAATAAATACTAGACTTTTGAAGAATTAATAAATGCTAGAAACACACACATCTATATTGTAAAATAAAACAACTAAGGCGCAATAAGACGAGTTGTCTAAAATAAAACTTCGATTGATCACCATGTGCGGAACAACGTTTTACACTATGGTCGTATCTCGATATTTTCGATAGAATTGCGATAGGAAACTTGCTCTCGCTCGAGGGGAAAAAGTTGTGGCAGCGCGAGACACCAAGAGAGAGAAAGAGGGAGAGAGGATTCACGCGACGAGAGCACGAATGCGTGCGAATCTGTGTGGCTGGACCTGCCATTGCATTTGCACGTGCAACGGCTGCCGCGCTGCGGAATTTATTGCATGCTGCATACAGCGCGCTGGGTTCTGCTCTTGCAACACGGTTCCCGCCAGTGCATCATAATTTTCGGAGGAATTGTTCGAGACCGCTTGAACAGCGCGTACGAATTTTTCGTACAAAGCCACATACGTACTAAAAGAACCTTTTATGATTAGAGACTATTTCAAAATTACAATTTTTATCTTGTTCTTATTTTATTTACGTACAAGTTCTTTGATATTAATAAGAAGATATTAAGAAACAATTTTAATTAAGAAAATAATTTTGTAATATTTATTTATTTAATATTTCGTATTTATAGATTTTCAAACGTACTACGCTACTCTTATTTTATTACATTTCTGTTTTCATTTAATATTTTTTGACGAATCTAAAGTTGTGTCTAAACATTTTGGCAACGTATTGACGATAACATAGTTTAATAAATATTCTACGTGTTGCTGTATTTGTGTTCGAGTTTATTGGAAATTCTGTATAAAGAGTCGAGGATCGGGGGTTAGAGTCGCTGGGGCAAATGTAATTAACGTACGTGAGGGGTGGTCGAGCAACAGTGCCCTCGCGAGCCACTTTAACTCTTTCAACCGAAGGACCATAACGTGCGCAACGATTTTGCGTGGCACGGATGGACCGGATGGGAGCAGCTGACCATTATGCCTGCTAGGGGTTGGCCGGCACTGTCTGCTCTTGCTGCCGCCCTTGCCAGCGGATCAGATTAAAAATAGTATAGAAGAATAAAACCGGACGGCAGATGGGTTAGTTTGGGTTCGACCATGCAGGACGAGCAGGATGCATTGTTATCGCGAGGCAGAGCAGATCTATCTGATTTTCTTCACCTTCGAGCTTGATGCAAGCTTGTCGACAGATTTACCGATATGCATCTTGTATTCTTAGAAGTTTTTATGCGGTTGAAACAAAGTGATGTGATAATCAACGTAGCAACGCAAGAAATAGAGATAAGCTTTTTTTTAATAATAAATATATTTCTTTAAGATATACATATATGTATATATATATATTTTTTTTGCCAATTAATAAGATATTGTTATTTTATGTCTTAGAGTGTTCTATATATTACTTTTAAGTGGTATTTATCATTTTTTAATAATTCTTGTTTGTGTGTGTGTGTGTACGCGATAGCTAGTAAAATTTCAATCAAATTTAAATGTATTTCCCTTCTATTAAATGAAATCGAATATGCGAGATGCTAGAAAAATTGCTGTCGTTCCTTCCAGCTATATTACTACAGCCGTCGTGCAATTTCATTCCCTCACATAAGCAATTAACAGCGGCTACTAGAACATGTCTAACGTCGGCGTATAGGAAACAATCTCTCGCGCGCGCAGTTATAATTTAATCTCCAACGCCGCGAGCGTTGCGACACGCCAAAGAACGATTACCGTCTCGAAGTTAATGGCGAGCCACTTTCCCAAGGACTTTTAATCAAACGAGCCGTTACTCGCGAATTCAGGGACCCCTTGAAATTCGCCGACACGTTGCGCAAAGCTCAGGGACGGACTGAGATAATCGCAAATCAACCTTTGTCCTGAAATCTCACTTATTTTTAGCAGAACAAAGATCTCTTTGCGGGAAGATTATGTACCTTCTTCAGACTCTGTTTAGAGTTCAAAGTATAATCTCTTAAGAAACTTGACAAGTTAATAGAAAACGGAAGAAATTAATCTCAAGTGATATTATCAGTGATATTTTCACCATAATTAGAGAAAACAAATTCTATTATTAAAATAAGTAAAATAAACGGAATAAAGTAAATCAAATAAGGCTTTATCAAATAAAGCTAAGGCTTTCAAATTCATTATTAAGGATAATATCTGATCAAATTTTCAATTGATTCTTGAGCTAACATTAAATTTATATCTAGCATATACGCGGAGATGTTGTGTACAATATTCGTCTGATACGTCTATCATTCGCTTCCGAGAATTAAATCTGTTCCTGATTGACGCGGTGAGAACCTCTCGTTCGACATCGTCTAGATGGTTGCCGGTGCTGAGAACGGTAAGGACGGGTCGCCATATACGGCTGGCATTTATGCGAGTTTGGCTTTTTAGACGCCGCGGCTTTGAGGCTGTATTAACGAATTGCGTAACATTTTTGCAGTCGTCACGTATAACTATACTATCTGTACTCTGTGGATCGTTAAGAGCGGAAAGCCAACGTTCAGTGTCTAGTTTTTCCGACGACATTTCCATGAGCGACGACGACGACTCGTTACGACATCGTACTTTACGACTGACAAGTCTAAACAAAGCTCACGTATTCGAGAGATGTTAAGTTTGATTTTCTCATTTTAAACGTACTGAGAAACGAGAGACAAGGAGATAGCAAAAATCGCAATTAAATAAACATTTAAGATAATTTACGTTAATGCTGCAGCTCCTAATACAATTAATTCTAATATATAACGCGCGACTCCATTTCTCATTTTCACGAATATTAATCTCGCAAATTCGTTTCAACGAATAATACTTGGTTCTGAAATTATCCCCGCCGTTAATTCAATCTCTTCCCATTAATTTCGTATTATTAAATCGTTATTTCTGCCACATATTAAAGGGGAAAGAGTTTCAGATCCAAACGCACGATCGCCCTCGCGCTCCCATAAGATACGGCGACGACAGTTAACAGCTTGCGTTAAATACAAGCCACAAACTGGCGATAAGCGTAAATTGCTACAAGCGCGAGCGTGTTCGGCTTTAAACGAATTGGCGTTTCGCGCACATAGTACGTACATACGTATGTTTTGGAAATAGGTGATAGCCGCACGCATCGCGGTGTGTATGCACTTCTCTCCGCGCTTCGGTCGTAAAACGCATCGGCCGGTGAAACCTTTGACGCGACCTCTCTCCACGAGAGCAAGCTGCGAACATATAGTCGTGGCTGAAAGGGAAGAGCGAAGAGAGTGTAGTATAAAACATACACCAAAGAGATTGTTCTAACGGCTGCTTTCTGCCGCGCGGTAACAAACAACTGCTCGCCCTTTCTCAAAATAAACACCGGGGTACCGTTTAACGAAGTGGCGTGTAAATTATGTATCGCTGTCTGTCCACACACGCTGTCGCACCTCGCGTTTGCAGGGCGACAGGGTTATTTTAAGGCTCACTCGTACGATAAAATCGGAAAGATTACAAATAGTATAATTTGCGATAATAGATCGGAAATAGAAGGGCAAACGAGAGAAATTGATAAAATCTGCAGACAAGAAATTAGACCGATTGAAAGGATGAGATATAAGAATGAGATTTAAGATTTAACTAATCTATGCTATATAGATCATTTCCAATAGATCAAATCTAGTAAAACCCCTCGTAGAACAAAAAATTAAAAATTATTTATTTACTCCTATTCAGCGTATTTGAAACTTTTCTTTCTATTTTCTTATGCAATAATTTATAAGGTATTTAGTATTTTTGGCTAATGTCACGTATTTTTATAACAAAATTTGTTTCATTTAAATATTTCGTAATAAATGAATAATATTGACCACGATATATTTCAACATTTCTACGTCGTAGAACAGTGCACTCTTTCAAATAATCGATGCAGGATACTTAATGTGGGCGATAGATCGTATTTTAAATGGTTGCTATATTTGGCCATGAAAATGAGCTCATTGCGTTGGAGGCACAAGTGTGTGTGTATCATTTGGCAATCAGCAGCGGCAATCTTGCGACAAACGCGTCGCCAGGATAAACTGCCATTTACCGACTGACATTTAATCTCTTTGAGTTCAGATTGCAAAGTTCGAATCGCAAGCGTGGACAGTCTTATCGGAGAATTCATGAGTAATCCGATTAAAATTAAGACTGACGGAAGTTAGGGAGGAAAGGAGAAGGCATCAGTTTATTCTCTTCTCGTAATTTAACCCTCGTCAGAAGGATCATCACGCAAACGTGTCGTAATTTTCATTGCAAACTGTGCGCATTTTTCGCGGCTGTCGAAGAATACCGGTTTTAATTTTATATCCCGTGGTGTAACGTAATACCCGCGCATATTTTATCGCAATTGGTCAATTCTTATTTGAGAGAGCCCAAAGTTTTTAACGATGTAGCTTTTTAAGAAATCGCGAAATATATGTATATCAATAAAATAAAATTTGGAAAATATATAAAAATTTATAACACAATTTCAAAATTGTAAAATATATTATCTTTTATTAAGTATTGTATTTCAACATTTTCAAGACTTTACATGTACTCGTATAAAATGTAAAATTTCACTACAAACACTGTTTGTACATTTATAAAAATTTATAAAATTTAAAAAGTATAATAATTGCAAAATAAAATTTATAAAATATATTACATTTGATTAAATATCGTATATTTTAATACCTGTAAGTCGTTCATGTTTCTAAAACGTAAAATTTTGCTATAATAATCCAAAGCTCCGACCTGGTAACCAAAGTGTAACCGCATCTTCCGTTTATCTTCATGACAGCCTTCCGTCAAACACCGTTACCATTCATCGTACTGTCCGTTATTCTAGATTTGCATGCCATTTGCGACGGGACTCGTATCGAAGTGTATGAATGAGGCTGCAGGTTTTGCCTGCACGGTCCTTGAGCAAGGGCTACTGAACCTCACGGCGAGGATGCTCGCTGCGATGTGACGCGCTTAACGCTTAACGCTTAAAGTTTAACACTTCGAACGGTGATTACTCGCTGAGAGATTTCGTTGGAAAAACCGCGCGACTGGTTCTTGACTTTCTTCGAACGGCTGTTTGAAACGCCGCGCGTTGGTAGAACGCATGGAAAAAGATACCATTTTATCAATGATCAAACATCTCTCTTGGGAAAAGCACGCCTCTCCATTATAAATACATCTAATCGTCGCTTTGAAAACCACAGCTGTATTTAGTAATCTCCCACCATAAGCTAACGAATAAATAAAAAATCTTTATGATAAATAGTTTCATTTAACATGTATATATGTGTATATACTGTACATACATGTATACGAATTATTACACAAGAATATAAAATTGTATTTTGCATATTTTTAAATATTTAACATAAAATTATTATTGGGACAAGATATATCTTCTCATATATTAAATTATAAACAACATAATCTGTGTTTACACCTGTTTAATAATACATCATCGTGTAAAAATATATTTCACAATAATCGATCTTAATTGAAAATTGGATTGTATGCCTCTAGCTGTATCCCTGAGGGTAGCACTTGCGATATGCTGCATCGTGAATTAGTTTCCATCCGACCATTAATCGAACGCGAACTGATCCAATTTAGCCCGAGTCGACTTGGCGAACTGTCGTCGTCGTCTCCGATCCCCCGAACTCTCAAGCGCGCCTCATCTCTCGAGTTCTGCAGGAATAGGCAATGACGAGAATACGTGCGAAGATGGTGAAAGAGAAGATGCGAGAGCTGTGGGAGCTCACGATCTTCCGTACGTGCCTTGTAACTGAGATACTCGCCACGTTTAACTTCTCTCGCATACCGCGACAAGCCAGCTTGTCGATGATGATACATGGAGCCGAAATAATGAAAGAAGTGGGTGGTTAGAAAGCGCGTTAGCGACGGACGATTTATTTTCATTTGTCGCTGTTCAGAGTATAGCGAACTCGCAGCAACAGCTGCTGCCAGATGCACGATGGAGAAAATGTCGCGAATATAAATAATTAATTTTCTGATGAATCGCATAATCGCGTTTCTTAATCTTATTGACAATCAAACATGTAAATATAAATTTGACACTGTAATATATCAAAACATATTTTGATTGGCATAATTAATTGTATATCACATTCGTAATTTTTCTGAAATATTCATCGGTATATTATGAAACTTATTGAAATATTAAATGCGTGTGCTTTAAGAATAATAAATTGCGTGCTCAATGTGAGCGAAAATTGAACAAAGCCAATATTGTGTATCTAATGGAGAAAATGTTTCACGTGTCGAGATCGAGATATATCGCTCGGCAGAAGTAATCATTTATTTACGATCTGAGCTCTGGAGTCCTCGTTTGAACATCGAAGACTACTGCATTATGGGAATGAAATGAAGAGGTGGGTACACATGCACTTCGATCCCGGAAAGGGAAGCCCTCGTAGAGCTTCCCGCTAGGCAGAAATATGAGCCCGATCATCGACGTTGATGAAAAAAAAATTGCAGTTTTTGTTACGATATACAATGCGGATAATTAGATGACCGGTAAATAAACCGTTACGCTAATAAGTGCTGAGTGGCTCATTGAAGCAAGAAAAGGATAAAACATTAAGTTTCTTGTAATTAAAGTAATGATGAAATATAATATATGACGTTTAGAAAATTTATATTGTTAATGAACGCAGTAATTAATAAAATCTTAAATATCGAAAACTGTGCAAGCAGTCTCTATATAATTATATTGATGTATACAAAATTATTTTGGCTGAGAGTCAAAGAGAGAGAGTGTCAGAGGGCGAAATCGAAGACGGCACTTTCTCTGGATAGTTGCGTGTTCCGCGATGGACGACGTTAATGATCCGCGGCGCGATGGTCGACGTAGCGTAATGGATAGCAAGAGATTGCGAGGTGAAGCTCGCGCACAACGTGACCACCATTAGCACGGTATCTACGAAATTAATCTGGTACGCGTTCCAGAATAACTTCCATGTTTACCGACATTTGCATGCAGAAACGCCGGGCGATAAACCGGGCCGGCCTCTGTAAAGCGCGCCTATTACGCTGCGTGTATTAAGTGTCACGTCTCGCCTGCGAGTTAGAGAATATTATAGAAGCAAGATGCTACCATCCGCAGAGCCAGTAAATGCGAGTAGCATGGCATAATACGACGTATGTGTGTAACATTCTGACTGATGTACTTATGTTTCATGCAACGCCACGATAACAGTGAATACACACGTTTATGTCACCAACCTTTATGGATGTTTGTCATTTGTGTGTGAGCAAAAATTTTATTAATTGTCTTATGTCCATTTCTATCAACAAGATTAACTTTAATCTCGATTTAATTTACTTTTTACCTTTTTCTATAATAGTTTTATGAATTGAAACAAAATAAAAAGTAAATAGATTTAAATCGAAATTAAAATTAATCTGCATTGACAAAAATGGACATTATAATTTTTGTTGGTAAACATCGTGATAGGTTATCGTGATCAGAATAATTTTCATTTTACTCCTACCATGACTATTCTGGATGCCGTCCAGGTGATATTTCGATGGAGGCATGAGACCGAGTGGCCTATTCTGCAAATACTACTTCCTATTACTCTATTCATAGTTCGGCCACAATCTAACATTAGCGTTGTATCGTCCGAAATATCTTAATGTGGTGTACAGATTACGCTAATTGTTACATAACGCAAATTTTGTACATCTCCGAATCTCGCTCAACTTTCAATTCGAAGAAGATATTTGAATATAGTCAATATTTTTTATTATATTGATTATTACAAAAAATGTAAATTCTCTCGTTATACATATGGAAATTGTTTCCTATGTTTTCCTGAGATATGTCATTTTTCTTGTATATGGATGCGTACTACGAGAGGGAAGAATTCCATTATCCTTAATTCTGTTATCACTTTCACGCGCACGTTAGAAGTACGGATAAGGGTCCCATTTGGGTCGAAGAAAAAGGGATGTTCCCACATGCGAACACGGTAGTCCGATTAGGATGGTCTTTCTTAATCCTCTTAAGACTCCCTAATCTACGCTCACGACAATCCTGATTTATAAATCCACTGTCATGTGTGTTTGCCGTAAAAGCAGGGTCGCATAGAACCTTTACTGGATGAATGCCTTTTACTCTTTACTGGATGAATGCCTTTTACTCTAATACTATTATTACTATTTTGTTATTATATTATTACATTAAAAAGTCGGTTTTCTCTCTTCTGTTACTAATCAGTAATAATCATCAATATTAATTATGTATTAATTTAATATACAGAAACGATAATACCTATATATTTTATGGAGTATATTATTTACGATGCATGCTCAAATACTTGTATGAAAATATTTCGTACAATAATTTATTTTATTTTATTTCTATATTTAATCTTAGAAATCTCTTGTTATTCATTATTATATTTGTTATAATATTTTGATAATTAATCTCAAAGTTATTTTTTGATATCGTATAACAATTATTCATAAAGATATTATGTAATGATGAACACGCGAATCTGAAATAAAACATTAACATTCAAAACGCGCGATATAAAAATACAAATTTTTTGTAAGTGCAGAGGAGAGAGAATCTGCTTTTATGGCAACTCGCTGTCAGATAAAATGATACGCGATATTTTGCGTGCTACATGTTGCATTAATCCCAATGGATTAAGCTTTGCACGCTTTGCTACTCCATTTATTTTTTTGCTTTCTGCCCAACCTGATTTGCATTCTGCTGCTCACACATATAATGGAAAAAAATTGTTTTTCTGTATATAATAATGTTACTAGCGGTTTATGGCAGGAAAGACAATTTATTCTTTTGTTCGTTACTCTTTTGTTTTTAATTCTCTTTATTTTAACCTTAACGTCAATTTTATCAAACGTATATAATTTCATGACCCTTAAACAATTTATAACTTTGAATCAATATAATTTTAGAAAATATCAAAAATTGTTACTGTTCAAGATACCTTCAAGATTCTATTCCTATTCGCTTTCGATGTTTAATTATAAGATGCCATAATCTGAGAAATCGATTCTTAGAATCTGGTCATTTTGAAAACAAGTGACACTTTGTCTATCATCTAATGCTAATGTCATCTACATATGATATGAAAGATATAAATATTTATAATAATTTCCAATCTTTATTAGAAATGATTCCCGCTTTTGCTCGTGTATAGTTAATTGAAATGTTGTGAAGTTTAAACAGTAGTTATTAAATAGTCATTCAGTCGCCATTAATTGAAATATCGTGTTGACTATTGATAAATTAATTTATTCATAATTGAGCAAATATAATTATATGATATTTACATTATACTCCATTAATGTATATCCCATAAATGTCCGAACAAATATCTCACTGGTTGAAGTTACATGAAAGTTTAATAAGAGAAATTTGCATTTTTTGATTCGCAATAAAGTACATATAAAAAATATTTGTTATTCGTGACTTTTTCCAATTACGAAGATCACTATCGTTTTTTAAAATAAATACTTATATTTGTTTTGTATATTTATGTACTAGGAGTCAATTTATGTACTAGAAATTAGAATCACATATTTAATGAAAAATTGAAAAAAATAAAACTATCATCAGTGATTGTTTGAGTGTCCATTAATGCCCATTTTTCCTAATTCATTTTAATGAAAATTTTTCCTTAATTTCGTGTGACGTCACATTTTTGAGAAAAACAGCTGGCACAAATAGTCTAAATCCCCTCATATATTATATATTTTGAAATATACATATACTCGTCACACACAATAATTTATTGAACTATTATTGAATGTGTACGTAATTTTATCATAACTGTTTATTTTATTACTTATAATTAGATCCAAATATTTGAAAACGCCAAATAAACGCATTATTACATTATATCGAACGTTTGCGCCAAATAAACGTATTATTACATCATATCGAACGTTTGCGCAAAAATGTTTGACAGGAATACGCCTAGAATACGCAAAATCTTTCTTTATGTGCAAACGACGAATTAAATTCTTCCAGCAAATGTCTCTCTCGAGCGATTGCAGTTACCGAGGGAAACAAAAACGGCGAGACATAATTCGATGTCCATTCACCAGCAATTTGGTGCCCTTTCATGCGAACGCGTTTGCCCCCGAAACCGCAACTGTGCGCTTTCGGCCCACAGTCGGACTGCCATCGACATTTCAAAGACGAACTACATTCAACATCTGCCCGTGTTTTGCTACGTGAATAGGCGCGCATAATGCTCAAGTGCGATACGTATATATCGACCCCGCATAATGCGCGCGTTCCATCTCTCTTGGGGTGCACGTCCGGATAATGCAATTTATCTTTTTCTTTTTTACAGGATGTGCGTGAAACAACCGTCGACGTAAACCACACTTCATTAAGAGCGATTTTCGCAGATTTTCGCTATTGTTGCTTAATAATAACTCTGCTATTAAATCGTCATTCTATCTTGAAACTACAAATAAAAACAAAATTCTGGTTAAAAATGGACGAATCAGAAAATCTTGTAGGATTGATCAAGCATTCTGGTTACTATAATAGAAATTCTGGTTATTATAATAGAACTCAATACTTATAATTTATAATAACCAGAATTTCTATTATAGTAATCAAAATATTTGATCAATCCTACAAGATTTTACTGATTCGTCCATTTTTAAATAAATTTTTTTTCAGTGTATACATATAATGAGTATTTTATAATTATTATAGAAGTTAACTTTTTTCGTTGAAAAATAATTGAAACTCTAGAAAAGTCATAAATTGATATAAACTGATGAAACAGTATTTAAGTAAATTAGACTAATTCCCAGACTGATTTTGGCTAATTCAGACTCTCTCTCAGTTTTAACGTTTTTATGCGAAAATAAAAACGGAAAGATGCTATCACACTAAATTGAATGTCACCTTTTTCAGATGATTATACGCGATGGGATAGCTATAATTTTAAGCATATGCGAATAAATTGCACCCTCGCTAACAGACTGGGGAATATGTACTCGTGAATGTTCTGTTTTCAGTGCGTTCAATCTACATGGCATGTCTACCCTAAGGATCGAGACAGAATGCATTTCATGCAGACAGAATGCGTTGAAAAGGATGCGAGGGCAAGCCCGGGCTACCCTAATCCTAACCCTGAGAGTACACGTGCAATACATAATGCAGCCGGTGGCATCCCACGTGATTGCATTGATATCAAAATACAGAGTAACCGTTCATATAGATACAAACGAGTTCAATAGCGCTGCACTTGAAATGGATCTGCGACATGTGGTGTGCCGCATGGTGCACGGATGTACAAGTTGCCGTACGCTTTTGTGCGAAGAACTTTATAAGAGATTTGCATAAAACTTTAGAGAAGACACCTTGACAGAATGGAAATTGACTATGCAATTTTCAGCAGAAACTTATTTCTGATATTATTTCACGTTAAAAATTGAACATCTAATAATAAGTTTTCAATGATCTCTAGCCTACATAATTTTAGTATTTTATTTAATTTTTCTTACTTAAATAAGAAAAATTAGTTTGATTGTTTGATTATCTAAACAATCTAACTACAACAATCTAATACTAATATTAGAAATTACATCGAACTTATACATGTTTATAGTATACATATAACTATTGGATAAAAAAATTACTTTGGAAATAACTTGCGAAAATAAAATTAGATAAAAAAGTTTCAGATAAAATAGTTTTTGTTTTAACAATATACTTTGTATTTTCAAGCCAACGGCTTTTAAATTACTTTTAAATCGATAGCAACAATAGTCATTTGCGGAATCCGCTGAATCCGGATTCGCATTAATTGTAGCGAGGGGGCATCAGGTGCGGCGAACTGTGTGAACGAACGCACATGATCGCCGATGACAATCGCGATGCTTTGTCGACGCGATATTGTATGTGCTCTGAAAAGTAAAGAGTTATGCTCCGATGAACTCTACGACAAGAATCACGGGAGGACTCCCCCAGGGAAACTCGAGCCAAGAGGGCGGGGTCGACAGGCTCGCGATACGAAATTTCGGGCACGTAGGAATGTCTTGCCGGAGCGATATTCGCGAAATGGCGGAATATGGTATTCCATAGTCGTCGATCGAGATTTACGATCCGACCAAGCGACGCAAAGATTGCGTATTCAATGCCAAAAATGATTTTGATTCGCCGCAGCTGTATTCCGTTTCGCGTAGTTTTCACATTCGAAGAGAAGTACTTTGAAATATATTTTTTCTTCTAACGTAAATTTAATTTCTTTCTCTTTACGAAAGTATATACATGCGTGGAGAGGAAAAATTGCGTGTGGAAATTCATCCGCAATGAATACTCGCATTGCAATAGAAAATATTATAAAAACCAATAAAACACCAATGGTTATATAAATTAATTATTGACAGTACAGTCCGTTACATATTAAATTTAGTTTATCTTCTTATTTTTTAATTTTAACTTCTATATGTGTATAACCATCAAACTTTTTAAAAACAACTTGATGTTACGGCATCAACATTTCCACCTGCACAAAATTTCTCAACGATTCTCAACGCGCGACACGTGCGTATATGCATAATTCACTGACTGCTCGCTGAAAGTGGAACGTCGCGAATGTGGGTCGGCACGTGCCGTAATTATGCGTTCATCTAGGTATTATACGCGCCCCTTTCGATCGAGGGGACGAGGAGAGTGGGAGGGACTGACTATTCGAAGGGGCGAGTGAGAACCGCCGCGAACGCATTCGAGATGGCTCGCACCGTAAGCGTATTGTCGCGGTTAAAGACACTTCATTTACGCCGAATTAGAGCCTCGATCCCATGGGAAAGAGATGGGGCACATTTCGGTGGCGGTCAATCGTTCTTCATCGTCCGCGAACAATGTGCTGTTCCCCTGTGACACCTTGGGCTCATTCGGCCCCCGTACTTTGTACTCTCCGTTGAAGCTCTCTCACGTCGAGAATCGATTCGCTTATCCTAACTCACTCTTGCTCAACTCGCTCCATTGACTCTCCCGTTCGTCGAAAAATCTGTTCTTTATTTCTAATCAATTTTATTTTTAGAATACGATTCGGCTCTTTCAGTACCATTTACTCGCCGTCGCGGGCGCGTTGTGTAGACATTTTGAAGAAATATTGATAATATATTAGAGAAGAATGTATATTAATCAATGATGTATATTAGCAAAGTTAACATCAATCATTTAATCTCTTTGAATTATTCCGGCGACCTGCTGTTTCCGTTAAGACAATTCTCTTCAGTTCGATCGCACGAACGGTCAGACGAGCTTCTGCCGTACACGTATAAACGAACGTTACCGCGAATCGAGGGTGGCCGAAGGGTAGTTGGATGGGCCGAAAGGGGGACTGGCGGGGACCAGGGAAAGGCTGGTTTGATCACGCGACGACTACGACGACGACGAAGGCGAAGGTTATTGACATCTTGCTGGATAGTCTGCATGCGCACGGCATTACGCGTCGGACTCATCTTTATTTCTCTCTTTTTCCCGTAAATTGCCTCATGTCATTTTTCTGCGCCGAACGCTCTTACTTTGTAATCCAAATTACGAAAATTACCGAGAATGATTTTCTTTATAATGCTTCCTAGTTGTTGTAACTACCGATATAATGATATTTCATTTTTTTGGGGCCTTTTTTACATTTGGAGCGAATCCGGGTATATCGAGCATGCATTATCGAGTCTTGGAATGTTAAATTACATTTATTATGTTACACACACAATCCCATTCAACTGTTTCAATCGACATAAATGGCCCAATTATAAATCCAACAATTATAAATAGAATTAATTTAGTTATAGACATTATAATTAAAACTTTAAAGTTAAATTAAAATCTTTTCAGACGAATTGAAAAAAAAATTGTTTATGCCAGAAATAATAATTATTTCGTACGATTTTAATTCCCGAAAAATATTCCTTATTTCTCTTGCCTCAAATTCTATCGAAGTTCTTTCTCGTAGAGATTCAGCGAAGATGAATCAAATCGCCACATCTCACGTTTTTACGCCCGCCTTTACTCCAGTTTGCGGTAAACATCACTTAGTTCCACTTTGCATAACAGCTTCGTAACACGTCGACGAAATCCGAATGCGAGCGTTCGGCGTACGTTGACTTCGTTCCGCGCTTACCTGGCAGCAGGTGCATTTAGTCCGTTGCTTGTGGGAAACACCTGATAACTCGTGCTCACGTAGGTACGTGCATCTGCGTGTGCGGTTCCCGCCCGTTGCTGATACAGCTCACCTGCGGCCTCGTGTTCGCTTGTAACGTTCTCTTTGCAATCGATTTTCAACGCGCAACAGATTTTTAAACATTCTCATCATTTTTTCACAGCGCAATGCGCGAAATGCACGCGTGTACGCGTCAAAAACATACCGAAATCTAAGCGTGAAGGTCTCGAAATTTGAAAAAGCTACAATCGTCATAAATATCCTTGAAAAAGTTTTATAAATTTTTTGAAACCTTTTACGAATCTTTTGGAACAATTAAAAGTAAAAGATTTCCATAATAATGGGAGTTACAAACGACAGGAAATCTGAAGAGACATATGATTTTCGGATGCACCTGGCGCGCTGCAGGCCAGTCTTTTTAGAGAGGATATAGAAAACAAAAAGTTACCACAAACGTTGCAGAATGCCGTTTTCTCTGACGCAGATATTAAAACTTGTGAAAATTTGTCTGTCATGTCTCGCCATGTAATAAATCATATTTTTATAAACTCAATGATTTTTGTATCAATAATTATTCTATCTGTCGTTATAAAATAATAATAAAATCAAATAGTAAAATAATTACAAATAAATTTAAATAATAATACAGGAAAATAACAAATGTCTCGCACAGATTTATAAATATACGTATAATAAATGTTCTTTTCATGAATATTCTATTTCAGTATTGTTAATGTCATTAATATTTTATATATGTATTTTCAATTATTATCTCTTTAAAGTCTGTTTCTGGCAATTAAACGTCTCCACAAAACAGTTAAATTTATAGCTTACTGCAATTATGAATGGAAATAAAATTTTAATTCTGACATTAGTATTATCTCTCATACACTATCGCGTGGCGCACTTGGAGAAGAAGCTAAATTAAGATTACTCATCTTCATCAATTGCTCCACCCTATACTGCGATCACAATCGTATCTATAGTCGTTGGATACATCCATTGTTACCTCAAGAAAGTAACAGCTCATTTATCATAGCATTCGTTTAATTACATTGCGGATCGATTTTATCTCTTCCTAGAAAAAAACTCATCATATCTTCGTAGACAAAAGCCTATTTAGAAAAATCTTCTTGCAATGAAAATTTCCTGTCACCATTCTCACGGGCGCTTAATTGCCCGTTGCAAGTACGCGGCGAGAAATCGCTCTTACGAGTAAAATCGGATAAGGATAAGGATGAGGATAGATATAGCTATAAACGGGTACATAATGAACTGCGATTCTATGCTTCGACGATACGAAAATGGAAAGTATCGAAGAGAGAAGGAAAACGAGAAAGAGAGAACGAGAGAAAAAGAAACGTTCGAGTGTAGTTGTGCAGAATGTAGACGCAAGTCCCCATTCACTGTTTCAAGCACACGGAAATATATACATATATTCGCGCGGGAAGACCTGTAATAACGAGATAATCGCTGAAGGATCAATGACAATTGTGTAATTGCCTGGCAATTAAGTTGACGTTATGCGCTTCCGCGTGGGCGAGCGTGGGGTGATAGAAATGCACACACGTTTGATGCAACTGTACGTAATTGATCGTGGTAATGTGATATAGCCATGGGATCTGAGTTTGCGCTAAATTAATTTTGAAAAAATCGTTTTCTAAATATATGATAAAAATCCAAATTGATGATATGAATTGTGATGAGCAATATTATAATGGTATTTTTCTAAATAATAATAAAATATGAAATTTTCAAGAGCAAATTTAAATTTTACGTTTTAAATTTATATTTTTGCAAAATTGAAATTATAGTAAAAGAATTTGTAAAAGAGTGAAAATATAAATAATTATCTTTATTTAATTCTTAAGATGTGAATTTCGAAAAGACGCCTTGAAACTAAGTCTTTTATTTGTTAATGGTAATGATAAAATAAATCATAATATATATTCAACGATTATTAATGATAATAATTAATATAAGAACAGGGAATAGCAATTAAATAACAATATCTCACCAGGGAAATTCTCAAGATTGAAATATCTGCACAAATTAGTTCTGAAGAAAATTGCGCTCGACTGCCAGAAGTAAACGCAATAAAGCCTCGTTCTAATTAACGTGTTACAAAGCGAAGCCGCTAAACGATATCTACCGTAACAGATCCCGCCGTTCCGCAATGCGGGCGTCGGTTATAGTTTCAGAGTTAAGTCGTGATAAGTCGGTTAGCATGGCCGCGTTAAATGGTTCGTTCGCGAACTTTCTTCCTCTTCTCGAAACAGAGCCATCACAGCGGAGACAAAGGCCAGGCCTTTTAACGGCACCGTGAAGTTATTTGGGGAGATACGGCGAGATACGCTCTTTGAAACGTCAGTCAGTACCGCGCCCAAGGACTCGAGATGTGGTCCCAGCCAGATTCTGTATTGTTCACATCGTGTCTCAATGGCCTCGACACTTCGACTCATCGACCGAGCGACCGACCGACCGACCAACCGACTCTTTTAAACCGAGTTCGAGCAACCAAGCACTTGAGAACATAACGAATGGCGTGCGGAAGTGCACCCCGAGGGGAACAGAATGTTTTCCTTACGCGAGGTGTGTGTATCCGTTAGATAATAGTGTTGGCTGTGCAACTATACGGCTTGCAACTGGCCAATTTCATTTCCTTTGAAAGAATGAACAAAAGAAGAATAAGGAAAGAAATGAGGAGAAAATGTCATTTGTGCCATCTAAGTTATTCACTAATTAGTATAATAATTATAAAAATCACATAATTGCAAAATTTATTTTATGTTTTACTGGGTATATTATTTAATTACGTTACAAAGAAGAAAAATTACGTTAATACCAGCAGTTTCTTTTTGGAGAAGCAAGTCACGCATCGTTTAGAGTTAATCTTTGTACATATGCCTCCTACGATTAAAGACGAGAAAGATTTATAATGTTAATCGGATCGTCGGGGAGATCAACTCGCTAATCATGATCGCGCGATGCACCGAGACCGAAGGGTCGTTAAAGTGCACTTTAGCACCGGGGCAAGGTGAGAAGCCGGCCAATTATCGACGCGAGGAGCGAGCCGCGAGATCGCGATTCGCGGCAGATACCGCGAACGACACTGTAAATCGTATAGTATCGGCCCTACAGTCGCGAGTGAATCCATGAAACGCAATAAATCGATCAGCGATGCAATTGGACGATATGGCGGGGGAGCCGGACAAGCGAGGGGATAAATGAGAACCTGGATCACGACGATGTCGGATAAATGGCGAGATATTCTGTTTCGCCGTGCAGATAATGGCGACCGAGGTGCCCTCGATGGCTCCAACTCTTCCTTTTGCCGCTGGATCATCGATCTTTTAGCAACGATCCATAAATCTTTCTGCTTACATTGTAGAATTCACATTCACGTTCACTTTTACTGCAATTTCTATTGTTATTCTGAGCAGAAATGATTACAAGTTAATATTATTTCGTAACGCGTGTCTTTAGAATTGTTTTCTTCTTGCATTTCAATCAGCAATATCCAGTGCAAAAGTAGCATCGCGGAATAAGAAAAAAATTCAAGCACACACAGGCGCCATTAAAAACCGCAGTCGACATAACAATAAGGCGATAGGATAGCGATGAATACCAGTATTGTACAGCTTGGCTACCATAATATACATATGCATATTACTGTCGAGCATATCGCAAGGTTATCAACCCTTTTTTTTAAATAATTTTATAATAACGCAGTTTGCGAAACTAGTGCAATAACGACACGCAATTGCACAAGGCGGCTATGCAATCTGATTTCTCTTCGGCAGACACGTCGTGTCGCATAGTTCATTTTCACGCTGCGGTTTAAAGGCATCATTGCGATAGTGAGCGAACGATCGAGGAGAGTAGTCGTGATTATCTCGTATGAACGATCGCATGTGTCCGCGTTGATCACTTGTAACACTTGACGTAATCGGCACTTCTCCATGATGACGCGGTGTCTCCGGGGTATGTCGCCGTTTCCGAAGGACGAAGCTGGTGCACTCATCGCTAGAGGTTTCCCGGTGGAATTCCTGCTTGCCCCACATCTGCGTTGCGTAAGCAATAATTGTATCGTATCACGCGATGCGTCTCAACAATCGCGCGTTGCTCGTTAATGATCTTAAGTGCGAGACTCGCGAGACACCGCAGATCGACTCTGCATGCTAAAACGCATCTTACTTGTCAGCTCTTGCTTAGAAGATTTACGAGTTTTACGATTATGGAGACGCAATTTTCTACGAATTAGAAATTCATACATTTAATTAAAGATCTCGTAATGTTTAATCACCAAATCTTTTAATAGAAAAAAAAGAAATTTCAATTTCTGAATTTTGCTAAAATTAGCCTGCCATTATTATCATCTCATACTCGCATTCTACAACTTAATTGTAATAAATACTTATATCCTGCAAACGGATGCCTCAATTATAAATAATCAATGTAATTTTCGACGCAAAGGCATTTAAATAGGATGCGTCAAAACAATAGAATTAATAATGTGAGGTTCACACACAAACTACCACGCTAAATGTTTTTAACGGTAAGTTGAAAAGGGCAAACTTTTATTACCACTTAAATGTAATTGACAATCGATAAAGTAATCCATAATAAGAGTTTAATTTATTTTGACGTTCTTAACGTCGACGTCTTCATGCTATTCACTGACAAGTGACGTCTAAAGATTCTTCTCCGTTCATTTAGATCGTTTATAATCACTGCATCGTTCAATCGTTTGATGCTTTCTTGCGGCAGAATAAACGTTATCCATTGGCAACATTTTTCTGCCATAACAAAAACAAGAATATTAATCAAGTTTTTTTGCTGTTATAGTAAGTCGGAGAAATGAATTATTTTTTGCCTTAGGCATTGTACTAAATTTAAAAATAAAAAACAAATTTCATATAAACAATAAGTATACGGACGTAAGAATTTATGTAACTCATAAGAAGTAAGGAATAAATTTTCGAAAAAAGTTTGGATTATTCTCGCATAAAAGTCTTCGTGCTGGAACAGAAATGTTTCCTCATGGAAAATTCAACGCAGAAAAGCCACTGTAAAAGATCTAATACGATTAGAATATCGTTCCCTATTGGAATTAAATGACGATTTGTACAGAAATCATGTTTCACTGCTTGTCGATGCATTCGTCACGCAAAGCTTGATGCAAATACACTCATTGGTCTTTCAGTGAAATGCAACGTTATCATCGACGCGTACGTGAATCGTAAACAGAAACGTTTGAGTAACGGGGTCGTTACTCTCACGCGGGATAATCGTGCGATAACATAACGTCTACGGAGTGACATTTCGAAATGCAGACGATAGATACTAGAAATTCTTCTTTTTATCATGCCGACACACGGATAAAAGGGAACCGTTAGAAGATGACTCGCATGATTTGCATAAACAATTTAAATTTATTTACATTTCTACAAAGGCTTAAAAATTCTAGATAGATTTTATGGGAATATTTTTTTCTTACTCTAAGATTGTTTTATGTATAATTATACTGATATATACAATATCTCGTTTATAATTATTAATATTTTAATGATTTAAATTGCAATGAGATATCGAATTGCAAAAGTTCCAAGACTGATATCATGAAATGCGAAAATAAAATCGACGATCAGCTGGAATTCGCGGACTGCTAACTGTACATCAGAATTCCCTCTGCTCTTTCTATCTTTTCTTTAGAAGAGAAGTCAAAGGTCATGAGAGGGCTTTGGCAGGTAGATATAGGCGAGTAATGGTACTTAATAATAGGTTCGTAACTTGCAAGAGCAGGTGTGTGAATCGCAATGATTAATTAACCAATGATAGGTTTAACTCGCCTCTTCGTGACTCTTCCACCAACTCTCTTGCTCCTTACGCGACTGATTGATGATTACACAGCTCGTAGACGCAGACTTGGGTTTAACACACGCGTAAAATCGCGGAAATGTCGAAGAATAGCGATAACGATTGCGACGTCGATAATCTCATTCCGCGAATTCCTCGAAAACGTTGGTAGGGGATCGGGTCGTTCGATGGGTATACCTGAATGCGCCAAAGGTCGTTCGAAACCGGTATTCGAGTTACGAAACTGGNGATAGAATGAACGATAGAAACGAATGGAAAAATTCCAGAAAATATTACGAAATCACGTGTGATAAATTAGAATATTGGCCTTCGGAAGAAAGTAATAAAAGTTGTTATTAAATGCTAAACGTTTGCGCTTTGGATTTCTTAAATTTATCACTTTTGGGAATTCTTATTAACATTCCTAAATCTTGAAGTTGCGAGGAGAGATCAGCAGCTGCGAGAAAATCCCAAGGTGTCTCGCTTGTTTTACGTTTAGTCTCGCTCGTTCTCAAGACAGAAATCGTGACAACCGAAAATACTCTGCGATCATCAAGGGGCATCTGTTCCGTCTTACGAGCACGTGGTGTAAGATGAGGAGGGTTAAAGTAGCTGCTCGAGGAAATATACTTGCTATCTTCGAAAGGAAAAAAAAAGAGAAAAGAATAACATGAGCCTGAAACAGAAATTCCTTGCGATCATTATGAGTTGTGCTCATTATTTCTCCAAGAGTTGTTGTCTTTTTACGGTTACCGTGAGAAAAACGCGATAAAAAGTCATCGGCTGCGCATCGATCCTATGTGTTGTAAAAGTATTATCACTCTGCGTACCTGTTAAAAACTGTCATTAATTTAATCGTTACAATTGTTCACTTAGAATCTTCCTCATTTGTTTCCATTAACGTTAATGTGATTATCAAATATGTATTTATGTACTAATTATCTGTAATGTTCATGGAAAACTAAACAAGTATTTGCGTAGAGTAACAATTTAGGTATACATTGATTAATAATATATAATTAAATATTTAACAATATCCTTTAATATATTCGATTTCTATGTAGTTTTTTTTTCAAAGAATATCTTCAAACTCTTTGCTTTTGAATGATGCTTCACCATAGACAAGTCAGTACATTTCGCCGATATGGACAGGAGTGGACAAACTTTATTCATAACATACTCTAATGCGGTAAAGAACAGTTTTATTCGAAACACGTGTCAAGCCGGCTAAAATTAAGCGGGAAAGTCCCCCTGTGTAGATGCCTACCTCTCCCGTGCTTGCATCACCCCTCGATGAGCCCCCTCCTGTTCCTCAATGCCAGCTGGCAACCGGAAGTAAGCGTAAGAAGCCGGGCGAGGAAATAAAGGAAGCACGACGAGGGGCGATGAAAAACCGGAGACGGAGGCGCTGCGGCCGAGGACCGTTGCGCCCGATGCGGCCCACTTTTATTTCCGTTTGTGTCGTTATTATTCGTACACGGGGGTCCATGCCTGATATCCACAGCAGGGTTCACGGGGTAGAAAGGGGGAAAATTCAAACTAAACAGCTGACGCGGGAAACTCTTTAATTCTCAATAGCAACAGTGTAAAATTTTTCGTAACCAGACGAAAATTATAACAATCATAAGTTTCCAAATGAGTTTATAAAAATTTTAATAATATTATACATCAATACTAGCATAAGTTATCCTTTCCTTATTTTATAAGACATACGTTTATAATGCTTTTATAAAAATTTGTTACATTGTATTTCTTAAAGAAAGTGGAACTCCAAAAATTATTGGATTCGTTCTTGACATCTCGTATCTCTAATTTAACCTATACTTAATAGATTACATCGGGAAGACGCGTGGCTGTGTGCTAACGTGAGAGATTAGTAATGGAAGAGTCCAAATCCAAGTCCCTCATTCCGCATACATCCAATTTTTTAGCGGAAAGTAAGAGAAGAACTTTTTATATAAGTCTAGGTAACATTAGGAAATATTATATCTAGTCACTCATTTTATTAAATTATATCAATCTCTTATGAATAATTTAAAAAATGAGGTACATGTTCTTTCATAAATATCACAGCCACATAAAATTTCTATTTTTAACATTTAACAGAGGAATTTAACAGAGGAAATGTTGCAGAACGTGCCTATGAATTAATGTTTTCATTAAAATATGATTATTTAAGCAGGTAGCAGAGTCTCAATTACAAGGCTCTCGTATATTTGCCTAAAGGGGCAGCAGTAAATTTGAAATATTTATCCACAGAGGAAAAGGAGTTTTGCATAGTTTCATATTTAATATTAAATGAAAACCTGGCTAATAATGTGTGAAAGTAAATTTCATTTAAACGTTCTTCTTGTCAAGTGTTCTGTGTATCCTTGAGAAAAACAATAACGTAGTTTTAAATGCAGTATTAAAAAGTGAAAGCTAATATATCTACTCGAAAGAATGTGTGATAATTCTAGTAAACATGTGAAAAGAACCCTTTGTCTTGTCACGCTAGCGTAATGTCTCTTTACGTGTTAAAAAAGTTTCTCCAATTACAAGAAAAGCAAGAAACAGCTTTGCTGTCAATACAGCGAATCGGAGGAAAAATGTTTTCGCAGGGACTAACACTCAATGGGAAAGCCCATCAAACTAACCGTTCACTCATAGTTCGGAGTGCTGGTGAACCTGCTCGACCAGGTCGAACCACATCCTGCGTACGGCCATTTCCGCAGAAGCCGGTCGACTGCTATCCTCTCGACGCTCTCGATGCGATATTACAGAACCGCAATTAACAATATTAGATTTCCGAAGTCAATATTATGATCCTAAATTTCTACTCGTTTGCCTAACAGACTATTCACATCAGTCCCATTGTTTGACATATAAACAACCTGTTTATCTATTTAGATGTTCAAAAGAAAGGTAATAATTTGCATATTTTGTTTCTGCTATTTTTGAATTTAACTAAATTATTAAACTTTGATTTTCTTAAAAATATATGATATTATTTATGTACCAAAAACGTTACTGACCATTTTATGTTTTTTTTTTAAATCAAGAATCTCATGATCATATGTATAAAATTAATGCACATAAATTAGGAGACATTCTTAATGAGTCTAAAATTAAGTATCTTTCAAACTGTTTATTTGCATAAAATGCTAGCTAGTAATATAAGTGATATGTTTATGTCAATATTTTCTCCTTTTCATTTTCTTTTCCTCCTCTCTTCGTCTCGACCTCGGTGTCCCCTCGAGAACGTAAATTCTGATTTCACCAGGATCCGTGATATCCCTGGCGAGATACTTGAGCCTGAAGGTTCAAGGCTAGCCATACTTTCAACCGCGCTGCTCGCGGCTCTCGTGTAGCTTCGGGAGAAGTTACGTTAAATGTCGGCGGCATAGGAATATTATCTAGCGGACGTAATAAATTATTAAATCGTGCTGCAACGATGTCTTAATAATCATTCAAAGCGTCTCAGTATATGTAATTCCAGTATATATAAATGGATAAATAATGCAAATAAAAATACTACATTGATTTGATTGTCGTAGCGAGTCATGTTTAAATAAAGCACAACGAAAGATCAAAATTTAGAGAAACATTTTGGAAAATAAATTTTTTGATAAGCAAATATCGCTGTCTCCCTCACAAATCGGATATATTCGAGACGTATAAACGCGCGCATCGACATTAAATTACACCCAGCAGACGTTATTTTATCTGCTTCTTCCCGGCGGCGACGGAGCCTGTTTCACCCTTGGGAATTAAAATTCCCACCGACCCGCGGGGAAGAATCCGAGGCCCGGCGCCGTTTGTGCGGCCGATTACCTGAGTCAGCTGTCTCAGCGAGCTGCGTCTTTGCAGGACTTGGGACTGGCGGTACGGGAGACTGGAAAAAAAGCGCGGGTTCTTTCTTATAGGCGTTCACGAGGCTGAACGAACTATCCCTAAGGGTGGAAGACGCTCCTTCCCTCGATAGGAGCGGAGAGAGAAGCCTCAGCTGTTTGCCGATGGAAGCCGTGGAAAGAACATTTACCCTGCGACATTTTGCTATAGATAACAATATTCTTCGCAACATTGCGATTTCTGATCTTAGACAGAGATTAAAAGCAATTTAATTAATTGCAAATCAAAGCAATTTATATCAATAATAGTTGCACACTAATTTCTGATTTGTCATATATTTATACGAATTAACGTAAAATATTTTTTATTATAATAGATATAATATAATAAAATTAATTTTATAACAATACGCGTGAGTGTGATGTGTATTTTCAGATTTAATACAAACAACATATAAATAGAAACATTGAAAAGTATTTCTTTCTTCTTTAATTTTACAGTTTATCATTTATAATGATACAACTGCATCCATGGAACATTGAAAGATATGCTTTCGAGAAATCGACACTAATCTCGAAAAGAACTGATCTCAGAAAGAATTGATCTCACAAGAACAAAAGTTCACTGTTGTTTTGCTACGGCAAAATCGCGTAGTGATAAATCGTAGTTTCCTTGGCTTTACGACTATTCGGAGTAACGGAGATCGCGTGCGTCGTAAAAAGCGGCTCCAAGTCAAACCTGACGTTAATTTCCCGCGGGCGGCGCCGATGATACTTAAACTAGAGCTAAAGCAATTTCGGTCGGTGAGAACTTTTTCCTCCGGCCTTTCAATTGCACTCTTCAATCGCTGCCTCATTCAGGCGTGACCGGAATTTATAACTAATCCTTTCAAATGTTAAATTCTCGATAAAAGGACTCTAACGATGTTATATTTCGATTGTTCATTGTACAATTTTTAAATAAGAAGAATGTTTATTCAATGTAGAAAAAAATTTAATGATTTAATCAATTCACATATTCGTTTTTTTTTAATTTTTAGATGCAACGATTAAAGATTTGTTATTTCACAGACATTCCACAGGTTCTTTGAAACCATTAGGCATATCAGACATTATCTGTGTCTAATTACATCTTGAGAGACTGAAGTGGATAACTCCAATATCTTGAAACGACTCATTAATGGTCCTTGTAACAAATCTTCTGTTTCTTGTCTTTGAGATATGTTTAGAATTTATAGGATGCACCGGAGAATAAGGAACTCTTTATGTCTCCATCAATAAGAGCTAATATACCCTACCCAGACGAAACTTAGTTTTAGGATCCGCAATTCGTTTCCCACGGTGCAGGCCAGGTATAACTCGGAACGCTTTCCTCATAAGCAAGCCTCTTTGCGGGATTCCTTCATTTTTTTTTTTATTCTTGTTTATCGTTGTTTCGCCTTTACAATGTACCGTGAAATTGAACGAAGATGTTTCTTTGCACTCCTTCGGTAGATGAAAGAATTGTTGAAAATAATAGAGAAAAGAGAAAAGCTAATTTATATAGCCTTGAAAAAAATAATACTTTAATGAAATTTTCAGCTAAGAATTCTCAAGAATGTGAGAAGAATTGAAATTTACAAGAACAGAAATTTGTCAAAGTCATCTTCTACAACTCGATCACGATCAAACTTAAAAGTGGTTGCAAAGCGCAAATATTTCGAGAAGTTGTCTCGATTTCGCGAGGTAGAAAAATATCGTATCGAAAACTGTGTTACAAAATTGAGGCAATTTGAGCGTGAGCGCACGTCTCGCGTTAGTTTTCTTCGCGTGTGCGCTACAACGTCTTATCCCCGGAGGCAATTTGCTTAGTTTCTAACTTTATTCAACAACAGTACTTTGAAGCATCGTTTCCATGGTCACGCTATAAGCAAAGCAATGGTCGTTTCCCTCTTCTCGTATTCTCAGAGAATTTAAACTTTATATACTCCGACAATCACTGTCGGCTATCAAAGGAACTAACAAGCGCCAATTTAGCCATTTTCCCGAAGCACCGTAGTAATTGCACATCACGCTGATAAGATCAATCGGAGAATCAATCCAAGATACACAAATTTATTCAGAATATTACTCACGGACTGGAATCTTCTTGGGATCGACGATGCTGAGTCGCTCTTCGATCTTGTCAAGTTTGCGACGTAGGTGCCCGCTTCTCTCGGCGACCTGGGCCAGCTCGACGGTGAGGCCCGCGAAGATATCCTCCGCGACGGTCAGGAGGGAGGCCAGTTGCTTGAGGGAGCTGGTGAGAGCGCCGTTCGCCACCGCCTCGAGCTCGGCGCCCACCGGCCAGCCCGGATGCGAGCCCGCCGGCACATGGCCGCGGCACACGTGCCGCGGCTCTACTTTCCGCATCACGAACGGCATCACAACGGCGGTGCCGGCGGCTTGCTGCTGGGTAACGTATTCCCGATCGACCGCACTCGCGCATAACACACTTCACAGAGCCAGTTCTTCCTCATCATCGGAGCACCGCATCGCTGCACGCCGATCCGCGAGATCGGCCCAACTCCGCGGACCCCTCGTGCCGTCGGCACGACCTCATGCTGCGTGCTGTGCCGCCGGCTTCTTCCCGTCACTATCCTTCGAACCGTCGTGTATCCTTCTATCCGCGTCACCGCGACTCGGTTTTCCTTATCTTTTTATACTCCCGACACTTTCACTTTGCACTCCTATCCGGATCGCAAGGAATCGAAACGCGGCGCGTCACGAGCCGACGTTCGAATTTCGAAAGTCGTATGCATACGTCATTACGGTGGATTTTTTGAAAATACCGCTACTTGCGAGAACTTTGTTCGCGCGAACCTTTTTACGGGGTGAAATTTACGGGTTGAATCGGCAAGCGACGCGGAAAACACCCGATGGCGCACATCGGTGCGAATGTACCGCGCACCACGACGATGGTACGCAAAGTGCCGGCCGGTCTAGCAACCAGTCGGCGAGCAGCCGGCTGCTTCTCCCATTCAAGCGAGCATGTAAAAGGCGCCCTTCCCAGCTACCTGGTTGTCGGAGCCGCCATCGCCATCTATCGACCAGCATGGTTGTGTGATGGTATCTTTTGCTGTTACACAATATTTTTCATATTAAAAAAATAATATAATGTAAATTCATAAAATGTTGAAATGATAAAGTATTAATATAAAGAATTCGCGTGAGACGTGTATTTTATCGTGTTGATTTGACCAACAATGAATAATGTAGGAATCAGAAAACCTTCAGAAGCTACACAAAACTTTGAAAGTCGCACTCTGCAATTTGCAGCTTGAGAAAAGGAAACGGACGCAAGCGTATGTTATCATCCGTGGTAGATATTGCGTGAAAGATAAATTACATCAATGATAAATAAATTAAAACAAATCTAAAACGAAATAAATAAAACAATTAAAAGCTCGTCTTTATGCCAAAACTTTTTAAGCTAGTTTCTATTATAATTCTTATGAGAAAAAATTAGAAGATATAAATTTTAAAAAATTATTTTGTTTATAATGTATAACATTAATATCTTGTTAAATATTCACAACTATGATTATCTAATTAAAGATGCGTGTATAACTTTTCTCATCTTTTTGATTGATGTAAAATATTTCTATACGTATATGTATATTTCTGAGAAGAACTTTAAAATATGTTTATATTATATATGAATAATGTGAGCAGTTAACTATACCGCATTATCGGTGAAATTTATCATGTATAATGTCGTACAGAAAACTAATAATATAAAATTCCAATACAATGAAAACTATAAAACTTAAATGACCAAGTGACATTCTTCGCGCTGTATGGTTTTAGATTGAATTGAATTTTCTCGTCAATAGTCGTAATATATATGCGATGCTCAACATAGAAATGAAATGGTTGAAAAAAGCCGCGTAGCTTTTTTTACATATTATTATTTGATATTAATTACAGAATACATACAAATAAATACACAGACGTATGTACGATCCAATTACATGTTCATTCTCATGAAAACTTCATAGACGACTGCACTATCCTAACTTAGCAACGTGAGATGCGCGCTGCATACGCGAACTATCGACCCGTGATAGCCGCCGATCGAGTTAACGAACGTCGTAATTCGCGTTTATTTTCATAGCCAACTAAACAAAAAGTTACACACAGCGGCGGTAGCTCGACGAGTGCAACGCTCGTTAGCGTAACAAATTTAGCAAGCTGGCCGGATTCGATTCGGCGTAAAGTAAGCTTCGGAATTGGGTTGATGTAATTGATAGTCCGAACTTATCCTTGCCTCTTTCTCTATCTCCCATTAGGAGATCTAATGGCCGACGGTTACTGGTAGCTGGCGCTTTCTTTCACTTTGCCTTAATTTTCACCATATGTGCAATTTCACACGATAAAGTCTCGCATTTAGGGCCTCGGAATGACTCTCCTCGCTCCGAAAGATCCACTTTTCCGGAAAAACGATTGCCCGTAAAACATGCCACACAACCCTAATTTTATGGAAGAAAATGGAGTATCTCAAATGATATTATTCGATCAAGATATAGATTAATCATAAATTCAGATAACATCTATGATGTATTATATCTTATGTTTTGAAAGGTATTTAAATTACTTTTCAAAAGATGCAATCTATATTCACCCGGCATACCTCCTATTCGGTACTAGAATTCTAAGTTTAATTTGTGTATTGACCTACGTGCTATGTTTCAACATTAATACTTGAGATGAAAACCAGACGGACGTTAAAACGCGGCGTTAAACGTCTTGCGAATGTGAATCTGAAAATATAGGAATCCGCGACGATATCCTTGCCATTGCTTAAAACTCATCGATCAACATGTACGAAACTCAGAATCAATTACCTGTGTTTGGTGTTCATTCGAATGAATTTAAAAGTGATGATAAGATTACATATACCACGCTGCAGCGGTTTAAAAAGGTTTAAAAGTCCAAGTTATATGCTGTTCTCGAAGTAAACAGCTTGTACATTTCTTATGTGCCTTTTTGGACAGGCTTAATCGGGACGGTACTTGAAAATGATTAGGTTGCGGACTACTTAAGGATGCTAAAATCGTGTTCTTTAGTTCTTTATTGTCCAGGGCGTATCTCAGCTCTGCGCGAAGGAGATGCATGTTTAGGGATCGGCATGAATCCAAGAGGTCCCATGAGAGAAAGTACAGTCAAAATAAAAATCCAGGAACGTTTAAAACTTGTATGTTTCGTAACTTTTAATCATTTCGTCATTATTGCGCGACATCTTTTAAATCCTTATTCGGAAAAATTTTTAATTGCCATCAAATAAATACGCTTAAGCATTGTATCAAAGAAAGAAATAATTGAACAAGAAATGTGAAATTATTGTTTTTATGACAAAGATATTTTTCTCACGTTCTCTTACGTTCGGGATTACGTATATTAGAAAAGGAGAAAATAGAAAAAAAGGATACAGGATCTTTTACTTAAACTCAAAAATATTATACAAGACGTTTCACTTTTGAAATTTCAACAAAAACTCGGATAAAGTATAAAGTATAAAGTAGTAAAAATTGATAAATCTAAGATCTTATTGTATTATTATCTACTATTATCTACTATTATTGTATTATAGTAAGCTATTATACTAGGCTCATTACAGTTTTTTAATTTTTAAAATTTTCAACATTGTTACTCGAATTGTTCCATTGGGTTTTCGTATTGCCAACTACATTTTTTTATACACTACTATTATATACTATTATATACTATTATATACTATTATATACTATTATATACTATTATATACTATTATATACTGTTTTAGGAGTTTTTCGGATTAATGAGGACAACAACCCAGGAGCAGTGATTTACCGTCGGTATAAATCAACCTTAAACTAATACAGCCCATTATGCAATAACTTACAATTATACCACAGTTTGCTGTGTGTGTGCGTAGTAGTCGAAATTGTTTGCACAATTACTCGATCAGGTAGTCCTTAAGAATCCATTCATCTTCTATTTTTAGCCACGCGGCGTGTTCGCGCCGTTGTACGAACACGAACGCGGTGAGCTACGGCGTGCTGTTTTTAGCTCACGCGCAAACAACATTGAGCAATGGGTGCATCGGGGGATATCCGCCGGACAATCGAAGGTTCAGAGTGCATAATTACACCCGGTGACAGTACCCCTTAAGTTAGCCGGGACTGCCCGCACAGGACGACACGGATATGTCGCGCGTGTACGTACGTGTTTGGCCACTACCAAGCGCGCGTCGTTTCTTGTTTCAACTGGGTTGCAATGGCCGGATTTACCTGCCCTTTCAGCGGCACTGCCGACTTCTTTTTATGGACAAGGGATATCTTGAGCGCGTGGGATTTATGTCAACAGACCTCGGACAATGGCCGAATTGAAGGACGGTTGTGGAGGATTTCGAAATTCGCCGGCACGACAACATCCAACATCGGCGAATAATTAAGAGCGCGCAAAAAGTACCCAAGAATCTGTTGTGACAGAAAATGCATTTAATTGACGGTGGGCATCTTTGAAGGCGGGCAAACAGCTCTGGATACTTTGGGATGTGTCGAAAATAGCTGCAAAGTTGGAAAAAGTGGCAACTATTTGAGATACGTACGTCTTAATCGTCTTCTGTATCTATTTCTGAATCAGGATTTAAAAAGAGGGACTAATGCAATTTAAAATCGTTAAAACGTTATACGCACAGACAAATACAACTCTTGGAGAATATTCTAAATTTTTTGTAGAGTCTTTTGAAATTCAGATTTATTCGGATGAATTATTAATATTGATCGCAAGAATAGTTTGCGACAGTTTGCTTGTATAATATTCTTGACTTTAAGCAAAAGATCTCGCATCTGAAATCCCTTTTTCTCTTCTTTCTAACGCGTATAATTGCGAGCATGAGAAAAATATCTTTGCCCATGAAAACGATCATTCAGGACTTTACGCGATCACAAGCGTAAAAAAAAAACGGACTAGACTTTAATTTTTTTCGGCAAATATTTCGGCGAAGAATTCGCCGCCGGTCGCCACGATGCAACAATGTTCGCGAATGTATTCAGGAATGTTCCATGGCTTTCGGAGGACGCTGTACCATTCGATAGGCACGCAGACCGAAAACAACAGGCCGAGTTATTTCGATCGGGCGTTGGGAATCTTCGGATTCTACAAGTCGCAGAGTAGCGATACGAAAAAGTACCGGAAGGGTTGCTGCAAAATCGAGCCGAGAGAAGAACGTAGGAAGATCGCGGCGGAATGGCGGGAGGAGAAACGGGGTTGGGAAGAGAGATAGGACAGAGGGAAGAGTGGCGGGGGGACGAAGGAGAAGAGAAGGAAGAGAGAGAGAGAGGGAGGGAGGGAAAGAAAAAGGAAAGAGATGCACCGCGTGCGAATTCCCTCCTCGCGGGTTCTGCGCGCAGTGCGATGCCTAACCCTGGGGGCACAGCGTATACCCCTTTTCCCGCCCACCCGTTAGACGAGCACGCTGCACTCTCCCTTCTTCCATCGCGCGTTCTCTCATCCCTCTCCCGCCGCCGCGTTGCACCGCGGCTGTCGTCTCTCTCGCTCTCGTTCATCTCCCACTCCCTCGTACGTTGCACAAAGTTGCAATTTATAGCCGTCTCTCTCGGCCCCATTCGTCCCTCTCTACTTCCCCCACCTGCGCCCATCTCCCACTCCGGCTTTCTTACCCCCACCGGCAAGACTGTCGAGACACCCACTAGCTACGCCACTCTCGAGTACCCTCCCGCTCTCCGTGAGTACTCTCACAGTTGTCTTCCTCGTTCTTCTCCCACCCTCGAGTTCTCTCTCTCTCTCTCTCTCCTCCTCTCTCCTCACGTGCCACGCCGTCGGACGATCGGCGCGCCGGAGTGCGGCGACAGGCGTCGCAAATTCGCTCCTCGCAACTTCGGCTCCGCTCGGTCGGTTCCGAGCGCCGGCCGGAGAAATTCGCCAGTATGCGCCGCGCTGCCTTGCCGGCAAGTTCTATACGTAGTGAATAGGTTTTCTTTTCCTCACTGATTCACGCGCGAGCCGTATCTCACCAGTCGTTTCTCACCAGTCAGCGAGCCACCACGAAGCGAGCGACCAGCATTCGCGTTCGCACAGATCTGTCTCTCTCTCTCTCTATCTCTTTCTCTCCTCCGCCGATCGTGGAACCACGGCGTGACATCGCCGGATCGAGAGACGACGGGGACGAGCGTTCACGGGCAGAACTCACGTCATTCACGTGCGCGCGAGGTTGAGGAGCGCGCGCGATCGACGGTGAGCTCCGAGAATCTCCGAGAGGAGAACTCGCACGAGCGCGCGCGCGCGCGCGTCGAGCGACAGCGCGGAGGATCCGAGGGTATCGATGAGAGATCGCCGGGGGAACGGTCTCCCAAGGGCAACGAGGGCACCAAAGGTCACCACCGCCATCGCGATCACGCCGTCGGCGGTCTCCACCGAAAATCGCGCTGCCAGGGGGAAAGGAGCGTACACGCGGCGCGGCCGCGATACCGGACGAGCATCGTCAGCGACGACGTAGAGCGTAGATCTACCCGCTTGTGCGGCGGGCCAAGTTTCTATCAAAACATGGCCACGTGACCCCCGGACGGTACGGCTTGTAAACACAGTTTGACCACGTGGTCTGCTCCCTCTCTCCGCCGCTCCGAGCGCCTATCTCTGTTTCTCTCTCTCTCTCTCCCTCGCTTTCCCTCTTCTTTTCTCTTTCTCTCTCTTTGCTCCGCCGCGATTCGCGTTCCGGCTGTCTCACTCCTTCGCTCACTCCGGCTCTCGCCTCCTCCCCCTCCTCCCGCCCGCCGCTGCTCTTCTCCTACGTTTCTCTTGCTCGCGCGCGCTCTTTCGGCACGCAGAACGGCTCCCGTCGGAATCCTCAGTTGGTTCACCGCCGTCGACAGCCGCACGCGAGCACGATCGCAGCCGATCCGCTTGCCGCGCGAACCCGCCGTCGAACGTCGCTCGGCACGGAGCCTCGTCTCCTGGCGTGCGTGAGCGTCGACTCGTGCCTCGCCGTCCACATACCGATCTCGCGTCGCCCGATCGGTCTGATCGGTTCGATGGCGACGCCTTGAAGAACCCCAGTGTCTGGAGAGGGCGAAGAAACGCCGGCAGGAGCTCCGCGACACCTTGAGACTCGAATCCGGCTGCGAGCCCGTCGTACAAAGGCCGTCGTGCGCGGACACATATACACACCCATACACACGTGCGCGACTCTAGTGAACAGTGCGATCCCAAACGCAAGACGACTCGTAGCTCTGAAACTACGCGCGCGAATCGTTCGGGTCGGGGAGTCACGCGTACGATCTCGCGTTCCAACGCGAATTTCACCCGAGTTCGCAGGACGGCCCGGCAAACATGATGGACTCGGTGCCGGTCACGGCGTCGGGGTCGATGACCCCGTCGCAGCAGCAACAGCAACAGCAGCCGCAGAAGAAGGGAGTCTCGTTTGAGTTTTCGACCTCGCCGGATCTGGAGACCGGATTCGAGCCGCAGACCCGCGCGAGGTCCAACACATGGCCGCTACCACGGCCGGAAGGGTACGTGGAGGGTAGCGCGCCGACTACGAAGGAAGGTGCCGAGGGCGGCACGCCGCCCCATCAGGCACAGCTCGCCCAGGGTCTGCTGCCAGTGAAGAAGAACTCGTCGAGACGGAACGCCTGGGGGAACCTCAGCTATGCCGACCTCATCACCCAGGCCATCACCAGCGCGCCCGATCAGCGGCTCACCCTGTCGCAGATCTACGAGTGGATGGTCCAAAACGTGTCCTACTTCAAGGACAAGGGTGACAACAACAGCAGCGCCGGTTGGAAGGTAAGTGAGTTTTCGCGTCGTTCTCTCCCGAGTTTGCGTTTAGCGCCTGCCTTCGAGGCAAGCCTGGCTCGGGTTTGCCAAGATCTAATTTAAGTCACAACATTGAGATGCTTTTCCCGTAAACGTGTCTTAGATCAGGGACGTGAACCGCAATAAGAACCTATTTAACGTTAAATCTCTCAAGAGGCGTCTCGAGACGGGCAGAACGCGCGTTTTACACACGTGCGTCCTACAACATGTATCGTTGAAACGACGATATCGGATGACAGTGACGAAACGACGGACCTCGTGTCGACATTGATTCCACTTTAATGATCTCATATCTCGGAACAGTTTTTCGTCGCCCTCTGCCAAGACGCTCTTCTTCTTTTTTAATTTAATTACGCAATATACAGTATAACAATTTTCCTAAAATCGATGACTCACGTGAAATGTGACGAAACGTCAAACGCTGTCCACGTTCTCAAAGTGTGACCAGTCAGAGTTTCATTTAGTGCAAGAATCGCGCGATTTTTATCACGGGACGAGAATCGGGTAACCGAGTTCGAGGTAACACGCACGGCATGAATGCGAGCCGAAGTCACACTCGGAGTCACGTTTACAGTGGTATGAAGACTTCCGTTTCGTTCGTATGGAAACAATTGTGACACGCGACAGTGCGAAGGTTAGACGCCGAGAATTCATCCGGCTGGAATTTGTGCGCACGTAACGATATTTTTGATGATTCACGTTACGCGATTACATTACCAACGGACGTTTCAGAGAGACAGAGCCTGAGCAGAGCTTCTATTTCCTAATTAGTGCGTAATATAATTAGATATAACGATTTAAAAATATATTGTCATCCTTTTATCGATTGACTTCGTTTATGCCAATTAAAACTTTGTATTAATTTTTATCAAGTCTATGTAGAAACTGATTTGGAAAAAAAAACCAACGCATCTTGTAATCAATTCTGGATTTAGTTTAATTTTACTTCAAGTTTAATTCAAGTTAGTGTTGGTTCACTTGGTAACGAGAGATGTGTGCGATACGTTGGAACGAAATGAAATTTTTAGATCGGTCTGCCATTTGAAAATATTAGAGTTTCTTATTTTATATATTTTTTTCAATTAATGGAAACGGTTGATATCTCAAGTAGTTCGAAAAAGCACTATGTCCTGTACTGTCGATAAGAGCAAACTTATCAAAAGGCGATAAAAAAGTGATAATACAGCCACTACGCTTTTTTCTTTTGCCACCGAATCTATTTACATAGATTATGTGTGCACATCATAAGCTTTAAAATTACGACACTGTATTTTCATTATGATACAATCTCTCACAAAAAGCTATAATTATCACCATAAAAATAATGAAACGGAAAGACACAACTGATTGCTAAACGCGTGAAACAGAATTTTAAACCAAGCGGTAGGCCCTATAAGTTATTAATTATTAATTAATAATAAAATAACTCATATAAAATGACAGTTGATCTTTTAATGACATTAAACGAATGTAATGCAAATATGAGTCGAACAAAATGTTAGAATTGCAAAGCGAATGTTTATGTTGAACTATTTAGCATGGCACGCGCATAATTAAAACGTTAATAATGCATTATAGTGTTTATAATTATAAAGCTCGAGCTTCTGGCTCGGCAAAGCTTGACGTTACACGTTGCATTCGATAGACGAGATATATCGTTTTACGTATTTCGTTACGATGTGTCGCTAATTGGCTGTCAAATTTGAAGTAATTCAATCTTAAAAGCTTGGAGCTGCGAATTGCAAATAACGTGTAATAGTTAATATTCTTTTCCATAAATTATGCCTGCCGTGTGAATCTACTTTATTCAGGCAACACTTTAAATCGTAAAAGAAAAAGAAATTCATGTAAAATGGAAAAATATTTCTCCCAGGTTTCAAGTTTCTTTAATTTGGTACATTTTTTTCCTAAACATCCTTTCTTATTTCATGACTGTCTGACATAGATGATTAGCTCGTTTTTCAATTCCCAATCCAAAAGGTTTTAGCAATCCAAAAACTTGTCGCATTTTCTAATTGATTATATATTAATGCTTTAAATTTATTTCGATATAAAGTACGAAAAGATTCAATCATAAATGGAGAAGAATATTACATTTTCTTCACTCTAAACTTGCTTTGACACTTGGAGTTTGGCACTTATACTGTTTCTAATCCTAGTTTATTATCTATATTCGAAAAGACATTCTTGGGTGTGATAGTTGAAAGAAAAAGATCGATACTACCGCAAAGAGTCTACATGTCGCGGTTGCAACAGTTAAAAGGTAGTAAAGTTATTTTGACGTACACAGTTGAGCTATGGAGGAAGCGATTGCGATTCTCAGGTATCTAGGGTTAACAATCTAGGTATAAAGGCTTCTCATAACTCTTCAGTGCCTAATGTGTCAGCTGACAAATGTGCTTTCCATGTTTCCCTCGTCTCCGTTATTTAAATGAAATATTAGAAATTGCCGGTTAGGCACCTACGGCACTTAGCCACTCAATTATCGTGTGTCGAGCCGGCGCGTCAAACGCGCGGCAAGAATCCGCGCTAAAAATCCACGGGAGACGGGGGCTCGCAGCCGCAGCTGCGAACTTGCGGATGCAAGTCGCGCAGAGTGGCTGGTGACGGCGATGACGATGACGACGACGACGACGACGACGACGACGACGACGACGACGACGACGACGACGACGACGACGACGACGACGACGACGACGACGGCGGCGGCGGCGGCGGCGACAGCGGCGTGCAATCACGTGGCGCGGTCGAGCCGAGGGAGAGAGAGATATCTGTATCTTCTCCTGCGTGTTTCCCGCGAGCGCGCGGGAATGCATACCGACGCAGAATGCAGCGCGGGGAGTTTAAGGCCCGTTCGCACCGTACGTCGCCGTCGCAGCCGACTGTCGCTGTCGCAGCCATCATCGTCGACGTCACGTCGGGTCGAAGTACACGCATAAATCGATGCCACCGGACGGACAATCGTCGTCGCTCATTTCGCTCTCTCAAACGTCGTGCGACGTGCATTATTTATGCGCGGATTGCGCTGCACGCAAAAGCGCCCGACAAAAGTTCAGGGATACGTTCTGAGAATTCGCGGAGGAAAGAGAGATTCCTGCGTGCGCGTTTTAACGGCCCGTCTCGTTCAGCGGGTCTCGAGGATTTCTCGCCGTCCCATCGGTCATCGGCGGATCGTGACGCGAGGAAGCGAGGAAATCGCCAAGGCCCGCACGCGGAGCTCGCTATTGTAGTTGAATACCCTTTTAATGCGGCGCGAAACACTGTAGTGATAATTTTATTATGGATGAGAGAGAGAGAGAGACTCATTAATCGATATTAACGATGTAGTGTGAATACGCAGAGAGCTTGGGGAGCACTTCTTATTTCTTTTTATCGAGGCTTCTCTATGACGTTAGATGCGGTTGTTATATCGTCAGTTATATTGCAAGAGTTACAGTATTTATGGTAACAATTATATGGTTGCAATTCGAGTAACGCGTCGCGAGCACAATAATTGGTGCTCCCTCCGGCGTGCAATCGCACCTTGCTCATCGAGGAATTTTATTAGACCGCGCGCGATAACGTGGACGATGCGTTTCGTCAGCGATGCGTTTCGTCGGCGCGTTATGAATTATCCTTTACGCGTGAATCGGTCAGCCTCCGTAGATGGAAGGGAGACCGGCTTGTCAGGTCTGAGACATCCTGTATGGCGAATACGACTGTATCTTGCAGTTTTAACAATCCATCGGCTCGCGAGATTCGACATAATGATGGCATTAAATCCGATTCACTTTACAAGTTACTGTTAGATCCGCGAGCGAGGCGCGAGCCGGAGCAACGAATTTAGCGTTGCGAAGAATTTCATCGCATGCAATTTGCTCTTTTATAGGGACAGTCTGTAAGGAACAACGCCGCATGCTGTAATAATCGTACATATTGAAAAAAAATTCTGGTTAAAAACGGAGGAATCGGAAAATCTTGTAGGAATGATCAAATATTCTGGTTATTATAATAGAAATTCTGGTTATTATAATATAACTCAATACTTTACAACTTCATTGAGAAAAAAATCATTTGTACGAACTAAATTTGTATAGTTTAACCCAATGGTTGATTCAACAATTTTAGTTTTTTTTAAATTAATTTTTTAGTTGCGCTAAAAAAATATAGTTAATTCATATAATATTTTATGTCATTGTAATAATGTTTAGTTGATCGGACTAAATATTTTAGTTAGATGAAATATATTTTGCGTTTTTCAACAAATTTTTTTTCTCAGTGTTGTAATAATCAGAATATTTAATCAATCTTACAAGATTTTCTGATTCCGTTTAACCAGAATTTTTTTTCACAGGCATTCGCGTTCTTGCGAAGAGACGCGAAATGCCCTTAAGCCATCGCGCCACGCCGGCTATGATCGGGCAATTCTCCTTTTCCTTCGTGTGGCGTTAAGTTCGAAATTCTAGCGCAGCGCGCTAGAGAGAAGAGGCCCGTGAGAAGAGGATCCGTGAAACCGGCCAAAAGGTTACTCATCCGTCTGGTTTTAAGACTTAGCGTCATGGGGGCTGGCGCCCGTCATTACAAAGCTCTTCCTGCGTCTTCCGTCTTCTTCTGCGCTGGTCGGTATCCGTCCGCCGCGGCGATTAGAGGCGGTCCGCGCCTCTTTAATGACCGAGAGAGAGTACTCGGCTAAATGTCCGGTCGTCTCTTCGTGGTATCTATCTCCGCGCTGTTACGGCACGGTAGATACTGGAACACTACCGGTCAGTGAAATCGGAACGCCGCGATGAATACTGGATCCTTCTGTGAGATCGTTATTCACCGGATTATCTCCGGCCTCCCGGGGAAAGGAGAATTAATCGACGTGTCTCCCAGAAGTCGCGACTTTATCTCTAATGATGGATTATTTACTAATTAAAATTATCATAATCATTAAATTTAAGGTACGAGCTTCTGGAGCAGTTTGTGCTATCGAAATTATTTATGTCACTTTCTATATGAATCTTATATGAATATTATATGAATATTATATGAATGAATGAATAATATCATTAAGTGTGTGTGAGACAAGCCTAGCAATTTTTTATACATTATTTTTCGTTTTTAAACATTTTTAAACATATAGAAATTTTGGTGGAGAAATTACGATGCGAATTATTACAGGGTGAAAATTCGTTATGTTATAATGAGGAATTTCCAAGGAAACCCCGTAAGTTAATTGATATTTTAAATAGGACCAATTACGTAGCGATCAGTAAGCTCGGAAAAATTATAAATGCACCTAGATAGCTTCATGGTGTTCTGATTTCTCTGAACAGCACTTGCGTGACACCATCTCACGCAAAGTTACCTTGTAATTCTGACGTCGTTGTTTCGATTAGCGCGATAAGCACACGTCGACACGGAACGCAGTGATATATCGTGCGAATATAAAAGAGAGAGGCGATTATGATCTTCAAATAAACTAGGAATCTGCTCGTCAGAAAGCGATAGAAATCTATTCGTCGCGAAGATTTCACGGCAGTTGTCGATTTGAAATTTCCGAATATTTTTTTCACTACCGTAATGTCTAAGTTCGTATACATTTTACAAATACGTTATACGTAAATCTGTAGATTTGCGTTCGCGTTGCATTAACAAAACGAAACAGTTCTGCGCAGAGTGATAGGCGGGATCAAATGTATCGATCCTGCGTTACATCGAAGGTAATTAATGGTAAGCGGTGATGGGACGAACTGATAGTATTGGCCAACGTAAAATAGATACGACTGACGCTGTAGTCTCCGGTTCTACTACTCTACGGTTTGATTCGATAGTTACAACGGCCGATATGGATTGAGTATATTAAAACGAGGCATAAAGGCAGTAATCGACCATATAAACTTTTAACGAGACATCATCGACTTAATGAAAAGCAGTCACTGCTTCTTAATATTTCCGTCGGGCCGACTCGTAGGTTTGATTGCGAATCATCCTACGGAACAAAGCACATACTAGATACTTTGCGTATTATCTGATGTAAAAGATAATTTTAAAAAAACTTAATCTTGTAAAGTAACATAATATTTCCACAGTAAATAGCATAAAAAAAATTAAGTGGTAATAATTACCCAATTAATTGCAGTTCTGTGCTATCGTTAATTAATATATAAAGTTCGAATCCAAGAGAACGGTTATTAAGTAACGTTCGTTTTTTGAAAATAAAAACAAAAAATAAAAGATAAGAGATATAAAATAAGAAGTAAAATTAAAAAATATATCTTTGTTGAAAGATATAAAAGATTGAAAAAGTATTATTCTGAAATAAATAAATATTCTCAAACTTATTGTCTAATTTGAAAAGATTTTATTTTTTCGAATAAATCGTACGTCGATCGGACATAAAGTGAATAAAGTTTCTCATTGTCAAACATTTAGTTTGATTCGGGATGCGTGTATCGTCTAATCTCCCCCGCGTGAATGAATTAGCGGAAGCGTAAATCATGCAAAATCGCAAGCGAGCACAAAGTGCTATAACCGGCGGAGCGAAAAACTCGCTCGCAGCTCCGAGTTTTTCCATGGAAAAGCGCGCGTTTTACCGCGCAGTCATTAAGCAAGGGTTAACGGCGCAATTAGCGTGAATCACCGGCGGATAGTCCAACATATTTCGAAAATGACTTGCATCCGCGTCATACACTATGTAACCGGATCAGAGGATCAAAATTTGCGAACGTAGATTTTGAAAAAGTCGGACTCGATTTTTGTTCAGCAAAAATTCAATTCAATCAATTCTTTTTTTTCCGCAAGTTTAGCAAATATTTTAACAACTCTCTCGCTATAAGTTATAAATTAAATTCTAAAGTATTCTAAAAGTACGTTATTAAAAAATTAAAATTAAAAATGGATAAATTGTATACTTTAGAGCACTTACAACTCTACATTACTTGAGGAAATCTCTGAGGCTCTCGATTGTCGATCAGAAACAACAGTCTTTACGAACCCACATTTTGTGAGTATTCCCGTCTTATTTTTAAACATTCATCGTGGTCTTAAAATTCCTTTCCTCTACTTTGTCGCATTCTCCATGCGCGATGTGTATTTTCAGTTATAGACGTGCTTGGGTGAGTTTAAAGGAGGCTTTCCGCGTTATTTTTGCACGAAACTGCAACGACCGGCGTCGTTGCCGCGTCTTTCCTTCGCCAATCATTCTCTCTTCCAGCTACTCTCGCCTCGATTTCTCATCTTTCTTCCTCTCGTTCTGTCTATCTTTCTTTTCTTTTTCGCTTCAGCCTCCGTGTGCGGCCCTGCAACGTTACCACGTTGCCAATATCGTCATCTCGAGATCATCTGCTTCTCCGCCCACTTTTGGGCCTGATGCGATCGAAACCGGTAAAAGTTGCCATCGAAATTCCTCCATTCGTCAATTTCTCGAACCGTTTTGTAATGTCGTTAAACTTGCATTAATTTTCTCCTGCACCATACTTTATTATACGTTAGAAAGATCTTTTTCCGAAAGAAAAAGAGGCATATAATTCTGTATAATTTTTATACGATTTATTTCCAAAGAATTTTATCAAAAGAACATTAAAACTTTTGCAATTTCAATTTAAGTAAGAAAAATTAAGTTTGCTATAGATTTTTAAGAATTTTTATATAGAGAAAACGAAGAAAACACTGTATATTTTTAAATATTTCATTAGCTGGACTTTTTAAAAGATATATCAAGAAATCTAAATTCTTATGGGAAAAACGAAGATTCTATTTCAATTATATCGAAAATTTTGAAATATTATTCCACAATTACTCAAACACTTTCTATATGATATACAACAAATAAAATTTATGTAAACTATGATTTTAAACATCTGACAATAAGTATCTGCGTATCAAATATTGACGTCATAGGTTTGAATTGGATTGAAAGTTTATAATAAGTAATATATCAAGCAGTGTGTAGACTACAAGCCTGAGTGTAGACTACATAATAGATACTTAATATTTCATTTGTACAATACTTTGTAAAGCAAAAAATCATAAAAAGTCTGAGAATGATTTTAGAATGCTCGAATAATGCCATTCTAAGTCAGAGGCGTTAAATAAATCCCCCAGTTATTGCAGTAATAGGTCATCGTAAAAGGATAGCAATTTCGAAAGGTTAAAGGCAGGTCTTCATTTTATGTTATATGCAATTAAATCGAAGAAAGAGTATAGTACGCCCGCGCGTCTCGTAGCTATACAGGATGTATCAAAAGTCACGCACTTTCTCTCGCCTACAAAGGAATTTCTTTAGATTTTAGAAAAAACTAAAATTAAGACCATTACCACAATTATGTATAATATGCAATGAAATATCTCTATAGTCAAGCAAATTAAAATTTTAGTAAACTAAATCAATTAGAAAATAAAAATGTTTCTATTGAGAAACTTAATTTATGGAATATTTCAATTTCTATTTAGAACATAAAGTATTAAGTATTAATAATTGATATGCTTTAAATAATATCATAAAAAATATTGAGATTTGTGTGCAAGAAATAATACAAAGTGTATTTTAATGAATAATCTTTCTATGCTTGTAATTTTTGCGGAAGAATGTATCTATTAATATAATTAATAAGTTGAAAAAGTAGTAGTTGCTAGAAAGCGTGTTTGAAATTTATTAAATTTATTAAATCATTTAAATAGCTTAGATTTCGCGCGTATCTGTAATCGAGAGAAAACTATGTGCGACTTGTGACGTATCCTATAGACTGGCAGGATACGCTGTATCGAAAGTATATCTGTCTTCCTCTTTTAAAATGCACTCTGTCAGCTGTCAGTCCCCCGGGCTTCGTGGTCAACACTCTACTTACCTTGCCTGGAGCAAGGCTGCGATTTCCTCGCTGTAAATTGCGACAGAATCATGCTGGCTGCGCTTTATAGCCGCGCTTCTCAATTCGCTCTTCTGTACGGCGCACGACATCGCACCGAGTCCGCCTTTCTCCCGGCGAGAATTTCTCGCCCGGAGCGATTTTCTCGGTGACTCTCAGTGAGCGTTTCGTTCAAGCGCAAGTCGGCTTCTTACAATTTGAATTCCACCGACCGGAGCCGGTTCGTGGCCGGCTCCTGAAACCCGAAATCAGCGAAAAAGTACCTGGTCCGACGACGGATAAAACGTGACGAATCTTCACTTGCAAATTTCTAGTCTCCCATAGGTTCTTGCACACAAAACATTTTCGACCTAACTTAATTTGAAGGAACTCTATTCAAAATGAGGATAATCCGAAAACGGGCAAGCGTGAAACTTATATAAAAATGAAACTCGGTCAGCTTATCTTTTGACTTTCTTTGACATTTTAAATGCCCTTGTACACATATCCAAAATTCCGTTTAAAAGTTTTGTCAAAGTTCATTTCAGAATTAAGGAAAAAAATTATTTTTTGCTGCTTTTTTTACGGGTCTTAATTTAAATTTCGAATAATAATTTCCAAAGTTTCTTTCTCATTTTTTAAATAGCTCGTAATGCCGATACCTTAACATTTTCGACGAGGCAGGAAAATTGAATCATAAATTATTACAAAAAAAAACGTACTTAAGGGGATTATAATATAAATCTTTGTCATTATAATATTTAAATGTCGAATCTTCAAAAGGTCGCTAGAAACGATGTCATTCTTAAATACGGATTTTCGTCTCAAATTTAAATGATGAAATCTGTCCTCGACATTTTATAGAGAAACCACTGCGGATCATCCTGCGTGTCGTCGTCGCGATCGGAGCTATTCTCGCGCTCCGGTCTTCCGGTGGCGCTTCCATACGCTCTTTCCTTCCTGCGCGCGAGACGCGGAGAGTAGTCGCGTGTTGCATGCGCGCTGATCGACGCTGGCGCGTTCCACGGTGACGTAACACGCGCCAGACATACGCGCGGAGTGTAACCGCACTCTTCACGTAACGTACCCTTGACTCTCCTAATGAGTATCGCACATTCGTTACGTATGTTGCGCTTCGCGGAACGGATATACACGCTCGCGGACGAGCGAGCGAGCGAGCGAGCGAGCGAGATGCGGCCGGCAGCGCCGCGAATTAGCGCGAACGCGGCAAATAATATTCACATGCAACTCCTGCATGATTCGACATTGCGGTAGAGATCATCGACGTACACCGATTGTCTCAGCCAAGTATCATCAGATACTTTAGGTTGCACTGATTGTGAGAGAAAGATTATAGTTACTTTTGGCCTCAACCACAATTTTCGAATATTTCTATCGATAATTATGGTTGACATAATGATGTATATAGTCAAGTTAATCATTTCGTGTTAGAAATATTATAAAATTATGGTTGAGGCTAAAAGTAACTATATCTTTCTCTCAGTGTAAGATAAGAAAAATTACGTTACAAGCTAAAATTTTAGAGTAGCCCAAGTAAAAAATTTTACACTTATCTCGTTATCTCGTTGGAACGACACGTCGAGTTGAGTTGTTAAAAAAATTTACTTTGAGTTGTTCAAAGATAGATTCAGGAGGACATAAGGTCCTACATAGTAACACTAAATCTTTTAATAGGCGTGCTCAGCATAAAAATGGAGAAAAGAAATTCAAAATGGAGTTGCTATCTGCAACGTAATTAGCATGCTTCTTTGTGTGCATGTAAAAGAGCATGCACTGATCACTTTATAACTATCTTGTTATACCTTCACGCATTTGACTTAATCTCTTCATCTTATTTCCGGTAGTATCCTTACGATATGCGTACTTGCCACGCTAAGACCTGATTATTATGCTAAGCGGCGCTACCTTCCGTACCTCTGAAACGCAACGGAGCTTATGACGTTTCCAGTTTTAGACGATATTCCAGGCAGTATATCAGTGTAGCATAGCATAATTTTAATCTGTGACGGGGAACCCCCGCGAGATCAATCCCGGGGGTCACGTCATCGGTGGCTGGTCACGAGAGGTCATGGCGTTAAACTTTAGATAATCGCGGCGCATAAACATCCCGACCAATGAAATGCCCGATGCGAGCTGTGAAGAAATATGTGGCAGTTTACGATAAATGTGTCAATAATATTGTGCGATCAAACGCGATATTCCGAATAAGACGGAGATCCGTCGTCGGCTTTACACATACATATGTTACTCACGCGTATTTTTGTAGGTCTTTGCGACAAATTATGAAAGGCATCTTGCGTGAGTTCACGTAACTCAGGCGAAAATAGAATAACTGTGATGTAAAATTACATAAGGCGGAGATCTCTCACAATCGCATCGTTCTGCCAGCTGTCACGAGGAGAACGATAGTAATCCTTCATGGCATTTCGATAATCGCTTACGTAGGAGAATGAACGCCGATCGCGATCGCGATTATGTGGAGTCGTTCGTGGAAAAGATATTTAATTTCATCGCAATTATTACGTCGCGACATTTTTTTCAATCGGAGATGATTATAATCATTTGCATGAATATGATGATATATTGACCAGGAAAAGAGATTTAATGTGCATAACGACAATGAGTTAATAGAATTCCTCGGTTAAGTAATTGACGAATAAAGAATGAGCAAAGCAAATGAGCAGTGAGTTACGCAACAAAAGTTAAAGTTTTAATGATGGCATCTTTTAAAGTTTATTTCATGTAGCGTATTTCTATCTTATATTTTCTTTTAAATTCAACATAGATATGTAATTTTAATAATAACGGAAATGTAATTAAGATTTAATAATAACGAATAACGGAATTTTTCGAAATATGTACATGACGAAAAATAATTAATTATAATTGGAGCATGATAATCATGCTTCGTACGTAGCAAGAAAATAGATTCTTGATTAATTATTGTGAAAAGATCACTCTCTTTCTTTTTCCCTCAATGTTAATATATCTATAAAAATATATGTATCTTATATGTATCTTCAAGTAAAAACGTATTTTTTATTTTATAAAATAAAATACGAGAAATAGCTCTATTTATTTATATTTTTCAAAATCGAGCAACTTTAGAAAAGCCACTCTCTGCAAATTCTATCTCATAAACATCATTATACCAAAAGAATTTAATTCACAAGTTCTCACTAACGCAGAACTCTGTCTCTCGTTTGATAATTTTCACATATAAATCTTCATCTCTGTTAAATTGAAAATTTTATTTATCGCTATCGAAACGAAGGTAAGGAAAAGCGCGAAGCCGAAGGAACGTTCTCGTGCGTTCGTAAACGGCCCGTCCCAATGGTGTTTCATACTTGCATCTGTACCAATTGGGGCCTGGCCCCCGATTCGAGGCACTGACCTCTCGTGCCATTTAATCGCCCTTCTCCTCCAAACTCTTCCCTTCTCACGCGGCGACGACGTCCAGCATCACCATCTTCGTCGTTCCTGCACGCGACGCGACCCTAATTTTTTTGATCCGATCCATCGTGTTATGTCGTCAGCGCTTGTCTTTTTCTCTCGACATGCAATAGAGTTTGACACCCGCGTTATCTACATATGTGTCTACATATCTTCATATGCAGATTTGAATTTTTTTTCGATGTAAAAGACTATTTTCATGAAACTATATAAAGACGATTATTTTGATTCTCGCGAAATTTTTATTTAGTATTTATTGTTTATTCTGTTATTTGCGTACGAGCGTTGTATGTTTGTGCTGTCATTCGTCAAAATAATTTTTTTTTTTTTTTTTATTAAACGGCAATATCGTGAATCGTATTATTCTTTCTTAATTTGCATATGTACCCATATATAATTATTTTTTTAAAATTCATTGACATGTATAGAAAAATTTTGTTGTGAATGAAATGATAAGTTGCCCTGATAAATAGTGCAACTTTCAGAATCAGTTTTATTAGCCTACATACAAGAGATTTTTTATTTAAGCATTAAATATATATCTTTTTATCCAATGTAAGTTTCCTCGGCGCATTAAAGTAATGATTGACAATAGATCACTCATGAAAATGTAATGTTTAGGGCAATTAGAAAATTAAAAAAAAAAATGGAGCGTCTTTTAATGCAGAAACCGTCATCAACGATGACGTGTCTATTTTGAAAGTTGCAGCTCATTTCACTAAGATACGGGCGTGTCTTATTCTGTTATACTAATAAAGGGTCGTCTACTTGGCGCGACGTTATATCCACGGACACGTGTGGTCAGATAGGAGCTAGACAAACGTGTCGCGTGCTCGAATTACATGTCAAGGAATTGATATCCGAGAACCGATACTTCTATTTCCATGATTTATTCTTCGAGACCCTCGCGCACGTTTCGAGACCGCACACGAACGTATTGTGTCTTAATTAATTTTACAACGCGTCATTTCATTACGAGTATAATGTTACGGATCGCGCGATACGTCGACGCGCATCGTTTTTCCAAGTACTCTGTCATACATTTAAGAGCAAATCGAAAAAAAGAAAGTTAAGCACCCAGAGAGAAGTCTGTAACATTTTGAATAAATGCAGTTTACATAATGACGTACAAACGCGCGCGAAATCACCTTTGCTATTTTGCGTATTTCCGCGAGAGAGGTATTATAGCCGTAGGGTTCACATGCACTTTCCGCGTCATTCTAATTAAAGCTCTTCTTGTGTTTCTCGCTTGGCACAAAAGAGAAGACACATTTTTCTTCATATTTCGTAGAATATTTTCATTTTTCGAAACGAGTAAATGAACATTTCTAATAATAAATAAATNTAAATCTCGAAAATTAAAAAAATTGAAATATAAAAAAATCAAGCGTACCTAAATATTATTAAATATTAAACACAAATATACACACAGACGCAGAGCATAATATTTTTATAATATTTACGGTATTAGCACAATACTGCTGCGAAGTAATTAAATATAATACATCTGGCGTTGCTTGCAGAGTAAAAAAATATATTTTCTAATATAAAACGGGATATATAACGGGAACGGATATAGTTCGATAATTACGAAAAATTGTTACTTTTTACACTAATTGTAGTATGGGACTTGATAACGAATGGATGTGATGGACGTGAAAAGAGCTGAATATCAGTCGAATCCTTTCATTTATACTCCCCTTTTTCATTCAGATGTTACCGTGTGCTGTTGAATCTTCAGTTTCAAAAAATGATATATCCAGATATGTTCGTTTCTTTTTTTTTCTTTTTCACTCGTCCCCCGTATACACTACGCAGGCGAGTGGTACCTACACGATTTTTCGAGCGAATGACAGTCACGTTAATATGGACAAAGCTATTATCAGTTTATTTGAATAGGTGGACTTCAAAAAGTACAAAGGATTAATTAATTAAATTAATTAACCCTTTGAGCTTTACGTTTTCTTTACGATTGACAGCTTCATAATTATTTTTTTCATATTTTAGGTCGTCATCGGTGCGTGATCTGTACTTCGTAGTTAACAATTAACAAAAGTACATGCGCTTCAGCGCTTAATTATATAATTACATTCAAGAAATGTTCTAATGAATTTTTAATCTTGGAAAAAATTAAATTTTCATATTACAGGCATTACTGCCTGTAAATGGAAGATAAGCTGTGATATTGTATGTGAAATAACAAAATCTCTAGTATTTCAAATTTTTAATAGTAAAGAAAATTATGTACTTTTCTCAAATGTATTTTGATCACTAAAATCAAATATCTTGCCAAAATGCATTATGGTAAACGTCTTTTATTTTCATCTATTTATTCGTCTTCGTTTTCGCAAAAAGAATGAACATCGGTGGCAAGATCCGCTTATCTCTGAACCATACTGAAACTCGATATCGTTGCAATTGAAGAGAAAACTTTGCGAAAGATTCTGATAAGGAATTTTGGCCGAAATTTGGCAAAAGAATTATTGACAGTATCGTTCCGTCGCAAATCCATATATTCGGAATATCGAGATATCATCTCGAAGAGCGAACTGAACTTTAGAAACGAGATTTCGCTCGAACGTCATTTTATTTCGTGAGTATGCAGTAAAGTGTACAATAATAAAATATCCATCCTAATATGAATTTTTAAATTTTTGAGTCTAGTCTGTGGTGAAAGGTTAATGAGATATAAATATTCAGAATGACTGCGAAGTTTAACTGAATTTCAGCATGATTAAAATTAAGCATTACAGAACAATTATATGATTTTATTTGACACATTTATTATCATACTTTTCATTTAAATTTTGATACAAATTATTTATTTTTTAAGTAAATTTTATTTTGGCTAAAACGTATGTACGCGTACTTATTCATACTATGTTTTTATCTTCAGGCGAATGTTAAAATCAGTATAATTTGCAATATATTAGTGCAATAATTCTCAGTAACACTATCTTGTATGATAGCAATAGTTAACGATTTCGTTATTTAATATTGGCAAGTCGATTTGCTAAAAGCAATTATGAAATTTAATGACCGTTGGAACCTCCATATCATGAGTTATGAATTATGTTTTATTTTATTTTATCANTAACAATTAATGAATAATATTATATATTATAGAATATCTTTTTCTCTTTCTTTCAATAATATTGTGTATGAATTTATTGTCCTATTAAAATCTTATCAGTACATGCAGTATCAAATTAATATTGCTTTGCCATCTACTGAATTGCATATCAGTAGATCATTATTTGCGTAACTAGAAACTTTTCAAAGATATCACATTAGACTCTTATTGCAGTTGCTCTCTATATTCTCATTTCTATTCTGATTCTAGCAGGATCTATCTGATCTAAGAAGCTTTATGAGATCTTCAGATATTAGGATTTCTCAAAGTAAACAAATTATTGTCCTTTTCTTGGTGACTAACTGTCTGCTAGCAATGTTTCAAAAGTTTCAATTTCTTCGCAGTCTCGCGTTCCCATGTAACAACTTTTGAATGGAAAAAAAAGCGATTCTATATATACAGTGTAAAAGCGATTTTGCGGTGCAAGGTACAACTGTACAAACATGGTTAAATGTTGATTTTGGGATGTCTGCGGCACGCTTATCGCATCGCGCGATTTTACCGTGTTCTGGAAGATGTCACTTGTAACGAATGTTACAAATTTCTTTGACCTGAGTGATATTCGCGATTTTAAAAATCTTTCGCAAGCGCGAATAAATGCGCGACAGAAAATTAATATATCAATTTAACGTCAGCGAAGTATAATTAACGAAATTGATATTAGTTAATATAGAAGAATATTGAAGAAGAAAGATATAATTTCATCGATCATATGACTGTGAGAAATATTCATGTACTGTTTCTTAGGAAAAAATTATTAAATATATTTTTTTTTCCATTACTATTATAATGTTACTTATCTAAGACTTCAAGTCGTATCTTGGAAATAGTTAAATATAAAGCAATGTAAAATGATAATATAATAAACGTGTATCTATATAGTGGTAAGTAGTAGTGGGTCTTTTTTATCATATATATAAGTATATCGTTGAACAATATCAAATCTGAGATTTCACAATCTACAGTTTTTGAAATATTTATCAAATCAAAAAATCACCAGCACAATCGAAAGAGCCGTTTATCACGATCCATATCATCGCAGAGAATAAATTGTCGATATAAAGTGCCTGTATCCGTTTTCCTCATTCGTATAGACAATTGCGTCGGGAAATAATTTTTCTTAGAATAGAACATAACTATTGTAATAATTATTCAAACATATATTTATTCCTTTTTATAAGATATATATATATATATATATATATATATATATATATATATGTGTATGTATGTATGTATGTATATATACATATAAATAAAAAAATATACGTGTGTGTGTGATTTACATATCTCTTTTACGTATCTCTTTTTAGACACCATAAAGATAGATATAGAAAATGAGACACTTTATCGACAAGTGCGAATTTGTCGGAAAGGAGAACGCAGTAAGTTAATCGTGGCGAAGAACAGGTGTATAATGAGACAGTAAACACTTATCTAGGCTACGTAAATCGTCGTTATCCTCGACACGCGTTTGGCACATTAAATGCGCGTGGATCTACGCGCGACAAATATCGGCGATTTGTTATTCGCGCGGGTAATAAATGAATTCAAGACGCGGAGGAGGCGTAAACAATGAGACGCCACAGCGGGGGTAGGGGGGCAGGGGACAGACGGGGGAAGGCGCAGGAGGCGCATTTCCGCGTTGCACACTTCTTTTTGCGCGAAGAACACTCGTGAGTATTGTAGAATGCGCAATTACGTTATCTCGCTGCGCTCGCACATATGAGCGCCTAAATGCTACAGATGTGCAGCCCATAAATCCGATTATTTTGTACCTTTGTAACTCTTTGTATTTCATATGCATAAAATGCCTCTTATTTATAATGAGGAAAGCTGAGACTCTCGCGTCTTTTTCATTCAGCTGATAAAACATATTATCTTCAACGATGTCGACGACTTTAAAAGTAAAACTTTAAAAATCAAATAATAATAAATGTACATCAATTTTTTTATCCCTTTGAAATATACAGTAATAATAATATCTACATTCTTTGGATTTATTCAAAGTTTGTCTCGGATTAATGTCTCTTTTGAGTTACACAGTTTTTCTGTTTTCCTTTTTCTATTCTCATTTCTCTTTCTCATTTCTCGCTCTTATATTTCACTTAATATATCATTTTAATTTTCCGCTGCCATCTCCGTATAAAGAAATTTTAGAAAGTCGATCGTAACTTTGAAATGAATAGTCCGAATTCTTCGTCACTTTGGTATAGACGCATCCTCTTTAATTAGTAGTAATCACGAGAGCTGGCGTACACCTCGCGCGAGTAGTTCAACTATTTGCCAAGACTGTACGCAACGTGCCCAACGTTGGTGCGCAGTATGCTGAATGCTACTAGCAGCAGCAGCAACAGCAACAACGGCGACGGCAGCAGGGACACACAAGAAGTGGTGGACCAATCGTCGCGTGCGACGCGAGGGGCACGACCGGCTGGCTCTCTCGAGAGTCTCGAGCATCGCAATTTCGTCGTAGCATGCGCTCACGCGCTCGCTCGTTCATGCGCGCGCGCACGTCTTTGCCTCTCTATCTCGTCATGCGCTTTCTCTCTTCCTCCCACGGTATTGCCAATTCGTGACGTCGGCACGCCCGACGTCTCCCCGGGGTCAAAGTCAACCGCAGACACCATCTCGTTCACGGAGGCCGCCGTGACGAAGATGGGTTCTTTCGCGACGACGCGAAGAGGCACGGCCGACGCGGCGTGAAAGACTTTTTTCAGTCAGATTCCCCGGTGTCGAACCGCACATCCGTTCGCACCAAAGTCAGAGTTTCGCGCATTCTCTTGTCACTCTCCGAATATAGAATGGGTATCGCGGCGAAGTCACTTTGCACCAACTTCCGCGAATTCCGTTCTTCTTTAACAATAAGTTGAAAATCTAATGCTCCAATGGTATGTCTATGGTGACCATCCGTCCTATATTACAGAGGACAGTTCTTTACTTTAGGTCTGTGTCCTTTGGATTTTTTTTTCTTGAAAACTCACTTTGGACTTTCTTTCTGAAAAGTCCTATAAAATGTCTCATATTTCTTTAACACCTCTCTACATTTTGCCTTCTTCTTCCTCTCTACATAGGACCGTGTCCTGTCATTTTTTATTTATCATGCCTCTTGCGAGGCTGAGTAATCAGTACTATGAGCAGTTGATATTTTTTTTATAGTGAGCAAGTTGCTAGTCTTACCTACTAATATATATGTATAAATATATTTTTTTTGTAATGTTAAAGATTTTGTTTTGTAATGTTTTTTTTTATATATGTATAATTGTTTTAGTTTACAAAATTTTTTTTTTTCATGTAAATATATAATCAGGGAAAAAATATTAATGATAATAAATTTACATTGCACTTGGTTGTGGAAGTAGAGTAGGTGTCCTTTATTTTTGGTCATCCCATAGATATATCATAAAGTCAGTACCATCAGTAAAATCAGTTAGCAAATTAAAATACTATTGACAATATAATACTGACATAATCTATATAAAATATTTATTATTCGACCATGTGATCTGGGACTCCGACGGGTGTTCTAGATTAGAAAATCTAAACAAAACCGTAAACGTTAGAGACCACGAAAAATCGAAAGGTGTCTCGAGGCATTCCGATGGTGATTACGCGCGCGATAGGAGGAGAGTGCTACGTCGCTATCGGATCGGTCCCGCGTCCTCGAAGTAGCTACGCGCGCGCGCGCGCGCGCGCGCTCACACGCTCGTGATTTCGTTATCCAACAAGTGTCGGGCGCTGTGAGAGAGAGATAGGGAAGGCGACGGCGGCGGCGCGCGCGGGCACGTATCGTCGCGCTCTAAACTTAGCCTCGGCTCATAAGAGCCGCGATCGCGTCGCCGCGATGGCTTGCATAATCGCTCTGTACTTTTTAATACAGCCGCGTCACAAGAAAGATGCAGATGCAGATAGGCGGAGTCTATATCATCATGATAGCCGCTATCGCGACTCCGAATTCGATCGGTTACGTAAAGACGTCGTCATTGTCGTCGTATTGGCTGGCTGGCTGAGACGACGGAAACGCAATGAAAAACGTGACTGCGATATTCTCAATTTTAACGAGTATCGAGATCGAGCGACAATTTTTCTGAAACTTTGTGTATAATTATTACGAGATTGCTCATTGTTGGATTCTATCAGTTCTCGCTTATTGGATCTCGATGACGTTTATTTTCTATCTTTTTTTTTACAACAGTTTAGGAATTTTTTTTTTTAAATATTTAAGTGATAGTTACCACGAAAAGTCTGTTTTACATTAGAATAAATTTCTTCTAAGAAATGATATTTTTTTAAACTTTTTTTAACTGTTTCTTAAACTTTCTCTTTTCAAATCTGTTTAATGCTAACATTTGTTTCTTGAATATATTTAGAGTACATGAATGTAAATTAAATTTTTAACATACACAGAAACTGATTATTTCAAAACTTGTGGAATCTAATAAAAATATTTTTTGGCTTCGTTGGAAAGAAAATTTAATTCTCTACAGTCTCGATCTTTTGTTAAAAAAACGCATACTTTTTCAGATATTTGTAAAAATGTATTTAAAAAATTGATTTCAGAGATATTTTGTTGCTAACTTTTTAAGGAAGCATTTTTTAGATCCCATGTTTACAGGACATTTTTTGGAATTAGAATTTTGGAACAGAATTAAATTTCCTATCAGATTACGAAGTCTGACTGTTACGTTTGACGTCACCTACATATACTATTAAGAAATGTTTTTATACGTAAACCTCAATTATTTTGAAAACTTCGAGTAATTAAAAATTATCATACAATATTAATCCGATTCCGATATTTTTAAATGGAAATAAAACTCTGAATCACTTAAAACTCGAGTATAATTGGTAACTATTAATAATTAATAAATATTCTTGCTGTTTGTCTATCATTTTTATAATGTTTCAAGTGACATTGACGCTTTTTTTTCGCGTCGTCGCGCATTTTAAGACGCAAGAATTATGAAGTACTTAAATGGAAATAACACGTTATATGTGCACGGTATAAATATTTCATTATCGATACCGTAGAGCCGTTGATTTACAAATATGTGCGACATTGAGAAGCTGTTTTGCATATGCGAACGCGCTTATATCTGTATCTATTCATTATTTGTTACGCGCAGCAAATCGTCGCGCCGCTGCTGCCGCAAAAAAAAATGCAAAACAGTCACTTAACGGCGGAGGTGGCGTGAATATATCTCACATGATAAACGTGATACCTTAATGAATTACTTGATAACAGGTCGATGAGGAAAACGTGGCTTGCAATTTCCATCCCGTTCCCCGGGATCTCCGTAGATCCCCCCAGTCGCATGCGTCTAGAAGACGTACGCGTTCATGCTCTATATTCTCATCTACATTGAATGGCCGGCGCGTCATTCTTGGTATTTGGACGCCGATAAAGTTCAAATCAAAACAATGACGTTTACTAATAACGTAAGCCAGACTGCACGTCTAGGTTTCGTACATCCGTTGTGTACGGCACCCCCGTCTCGGTGATACTTGGAATTAGACGGTCACCTTCAGCGTCCGAACGTTGGTCCAAGTTTCCATCAAATATATACAACGTATCGGTAGACACGTACTAACGCATACACACACACGGATTTTAATGTTATGTTCTTGAAAATGTGTTATTTAGATTTGAAAATAAACTTTACAACTCTGCGCTTGGATAGCGACAAAGATATAATATAACGAGATTTTTAGCTGCACGAAATATATATAGTATTTTATGTGACATAGTAATTTATATTGACGCGCGGCCGGAGATTTAAGTGACAATTTTTATTTAGTTCCAAATACAAAGTCCAACCGCAGACCACATCTCGAAAGTCTCTCGGTTGTACTTTCGCTGCACGTTTAGGGCCTAGGATGTTTATTCGGGTCAGTCCAATTCTAAGTCTAAGGTTTTCTGTCGTAAAATATATTAGCTTAATAAATCTTGAAGGTGGTCAGTAAGAATTTACGTTAAATGCGTGGGGTGAGAAAGCGCACCTCCAATGTTGTGAGTAACGCGCCAACTTCACTGATTGCTTGTCACGCATTGTCAGGGCGGTAAATTCTTCATTTACTCAGTTAGCGGAACCGGACAACAGTTTCGCTGTTGACGATTTGCACAACAACTAAAACCAAAATGTTTTCATGTATCCGTGTAACTTTCTTGTTAATTAATAAACGTTATTTTAACTACTTTATTTTAAAGATTGCTGTAGAAAATATATTAAGATTATCTCTCTTGATAAAGTTGATAATCAATTTTTAAATAAAAATTATTCTTATCTTAACGATATAAATAAAAGGATAATGATATTATTGTTAATAAAATGAAGCGAAACAATAATCTTTTTTTAGTCTAATAATTAATGTATGTATTTGTAATAATTAATGTATGTTTGTGTAAAAATTTACTTAGTATGATTTAGTATTAAATTTGAAATGTATCATGTATATTTTTTTAAAAAAGATTTTTTGGGGAAAGTCGATATTATATGTGACCGATGATGTTAAACATGTGTTGGGACACGCGATTGAATGAGTCCGCGACATACGTCGTTCAGCTACTGCGCTTTAGAACGGAATTATTAAAGGATAACCTATGATCCGTGATCGCGGTATAGCGATTCTCCTCCGGCTGACTGCCGATCGTGCATGCGTAATTGCGAATTATCGCTTCATCGATTTACGCAACATTCGCATGTTCGTGAATACGAGGGATTTATCGCGCCTCCGCGTAGCAATGAGGAATCTAGCCATATTTGTTTCGTATATATAACTTCATCATTTATATTTAAATACGTCGGGACCGTAAAAACTTAAGTATGATCGATAGAATTATAAGTTAAACAAGATATTTTGCTTAGCGGCTGAGATTAGTACCAAAAATATCTTTTAATTTAAGTCTTGATATTTTTTATTAATCCACAAGAAGATAAAGAAAAATCTATTAAGATATACATGTCATTTAGCGATGAAAATAGATTATAAATTAACGTTCGCTTTTGTTAAAATAATTTGTTTTTGTTATCCACAGTGTCACGTAAAAAACGACTCGCGAGAAATTCTTAATTGAAATTCTTAATTCGGTGAATCGAAAAACCACTCGTAATTGAATTAATAGAGCTATAAACGGTTCTCTTTTCAGAAAGATAAGTAGGCGACATCTCGGGAGGCTGGATAGTCGACTGCGTAACGCAGATTTCGCGCCACGTAACGTTGGAGAGCACGCTCGACCTTAAGCCATCTACCCTTTTACTCCCCTTCCGAGCCGCCCCCGCACGCAAAGCGAGGTAGAAGACGCCGTTGGGCTCGACGTTTATTTTAGGAATCGCTCTCGACCTCTCGGACTCGATCCCCTTACTTTTGTATACTCGCGTCGTCGAAAATAGCTCGGCCCGCAAGGTGGGCACGAGGCGAAATCAGAAGCGCGAGAGCCCGATCGAGCCGCGTGTGCTTCGCCGTCAGAGACGCCAAGTTCAGCGAAAGATCGCGATCTTCCCCTTACAACGCAGATATTTTCCCACACGTATTCTCGGAACATCCGATTGAAGAAACCATTTTGTTTTATAAGCTGCGTGTCTTTAACTCAGCAGAATTCTATATATTTTTAGAAAAAAAAAATGACAGATCACGTGATCCTATCGTGAGAACACATATTTACGCACATCTTCGATAAAATACGGCATACTTTTAGTGCATTGTCCCGCCTTTCTAATTTCGGGATTTTGTTCTATTAATATTTTAAGCAGTCGAAGCAGCGTGATTATAAATTGTAAATTGTATTCTTGCAACTTGGGATAATGAATTTTCGGTGTATCGTTCCACTTTTCTAATTTCGGAATCATAATTTGCTTAAAAGCCATATGTCCATTCTTGAACGGTTTATTCGAACTAGATCGTTCGAAATAAAAAAAAAAGACACGAGACGAACGCAAGATTTCCACAAAATACAAATACGACAAAATTTATTAAAATAATAACTTTGATTTGTAACTTACAGTGTTAGATAATTGTCTAAAAATAATTTAATCAAGAACAGCTATTTTCATAATAATTTTCATTAATAGAACATTAATTAACTTGTATTAATGGATTCTCCTTATCTCTTTCTAAAAATAGTACCAGAAAGGTTTAACCAGTTAACTTCAATTAATGTTTATGGGGACAATGCTATAACTAGAAACAGGAAAACAATTTAATAAATAGACTAATAAATAGCTTTAGTCGCTTAAATGAATAACATCGGGAGTCTTTCGATTAATTGGTAGCGTTAATTTCTCATTGCTATCATTCGCTCATCAAAATCTCCTATCTATTCCATTTCATCTATCGACGACAGGGCGTCTTCGTAAAACAATTGCTTTGTACCGTAAATTTTATATCGTACTATAGTAATTCTATCATATTATTTATCTTTACTTGTAATTTTTTGCTCCGTTGAAACCGTTTTTACTTGCGGTAGGATAAGAATGCGAAATTTCTCCGAGAGAGAAAATAAAGATTGGTGAAATTCGCTGATAAGCTGCCCCGGTGTGGCTACAGATTTATCTGCTCTCGATTATCGACGACTTTTATGGATTTAAAACCGACTCGCCCGATTCCGATCGTTCGGCGATCAGAGCGAGTGCAGCAGCCGCAACCGCAGCAGCAGCAGCAGCAACAGCAGCTTTCTCTCGCCGTCAGTGACGTTCCGCTTCCTTTCCCGCGAGCAGAGGCGAATTGAGGTGAATTCACACGTGGCTCACGTCGTTCGCCATCACTACCAACACGCACGCGTATCTTGTCGACCGCCTCCGACTAACTGGAGGCGTGAATGACGTCGAACGGAATGCATAAGGTCGTAACATTAACGCCAAGTCGGAGACAATGCATCGTCATCGCTCTAATGTGTTCTCGTGACTTCATTTTTCTAACTTTGGCATATAGAGCATCGCGAAATTAAAATTTACATGGAAAGAAAATTATGTTAAAATTATTCTTGCCAATAAAATAATCTGCTAGATATTTGATACAAAAAAAAAAAAATTACAAGCGTTAAATAAAATTTCTCGGATTAATTGCTTTCTTTTGCAAGCCTATACTGTTTTATGAAGAAAATTAAAACTAAAATCTTTTACAAATAAACAATTGTTTTTAACGCAAATTAAATTTTAGAGGAATCACGTAGTAATTTATAGTCTTTTTGATGTTGAATCTTTGATAGAAATAGAATGGACATGCGTTTTTTTGTGTCTACGATCCCTAAAACTCAACTCCCTTTATCTCTCTCTCTCTCTCTCTCTCTCTCTCTCTCTCTCTCTCTCTACAATTCTCGATCACTGCGGATGCCAATAGATCGTCGCGGGACGCCTCTCATTCCGCTCAATTTTTACCATGTGATAACCGTTATTATTACGAGCGCGGGTAATGGTAGCTATGCAAATAAAGCGCTATGGCGCATTTTTATCGATAGCAGACTCACATGTCTGTGTAGACATATGTATACAGGCGAATGCGCGATATTGAAATACAGTGGAGCCGCATTCTTTGCGGGCGCGCGCGCGGAGCGGCGTACAAGAAGAGCGGCACTATATTTCTATTAGGCATTCCCGCATTCGATATCGTCTCATATGTCACGGCAATGACTCTGTTTTCTTGCGCGACACATGTAACGTATGTACAGCATGCGCACTGCTCGGCTGCCGTTTCGAAATTGAGGCAATACGTCCTTCTCTCGGCACAGCGCCGTGATTTATTCCATTTCTGCCGTCACTCAGAGGCCCTATAACTCTTTTCGTCACATTCCGATATTAAATTGATTTATTCATTTATATGAAATCGACGGTTCTATGTCTTATAATTCGCCACGCTAAGTCTTCTTCCGATAACCTGTATTTGTGTATGTTTTTCGTTTCGTATCCATAATATTATAAATCAAGAAATAACACAGTAATTATTGATAATTAGTAGCCGATGACGAATGGGATAAATAGGATTGAATCGGTTTTAAGTGGAAATCTCGCTGACTCATTTCCACTGACTTCACTTGCTCTACTAACTCACCCGGTCGCCAGGAAGCAGTTACTCTTATTCTCAGTCGCTATATTTTCTCCAGGACGACAGTTCTTGACTTCAATTTGATTCACTTCTGGGCCCACTCGCTCCAAGTCGCTTCTCCAGTGTCCGAGCAATTATTCATGACAAAAACTTCACTTGAAAACTCGACCGAATTTTCGTAATAACAATATGCTCTATTTGCGATCGGTTTATATCATTGTTAATTATCTTATCGCTTATATGCAAACATCATTCGAAAAATTTGGTAGCAAAACATGAACATCAATTGAGACACTTATGAATGAAAATTAATTGTACTGTACGTATGCGTGAAAGACATTTTACGTGAACATACTGCAAAGTACTCCAAAGTAAAAAATTTTACGAGAAACAATATAGAAATTAAATTGCAGGCGATGTATTTCGTGTCGATTTGCATGTACGTGTATTGGAATTTTCTTTTTTTTTTTTGGAACTTGTACATAAACACTGAGAATATAACTCACGTTTTCAGTTTTTTACTTCAAGTTTTCAGGTTTTTAATTTACATATTATTAAATCTGCTTTTAAAGATACGTTAAAATGCTATTCGAACTTGTGTAGTTATAGACATTCTTCATTGAAAATAATAAGAGTTGGACTATCATGTGTGTTGGTTGGGAAAATGTTGAAGAAGAAAAGAGGATTCAGCAGTGCGCGTTTCTGAAATAACGTTGGTAAAGAAAGACCAAGGAATTAAAGAAAGGTAGTACGATCACCGTCGAAGAATGAATGATTCAGGAACATGTGGTTGAAGAGAGACTGCAGAATCTCTCTCTCGAGCGCGAAGTCATCGGCACGCCGAAGTTTGTTTATACGCGTCTGCGGACGAAGTAGCGAGCCTTCGACGAAGATTTCTTTCGTCTTAAAAATGTCTAATTACAGAAGAATGGCGTCGCGTGCGCGTCTAATATTGCCACTGTGGATACCGAAAATAAATGGTCGCAGGGCGTAAACAAGTTCGTACTTCGCGAAGCGCAAATCGCTCGGGCTTCGAATTCTTCTTTCGCGAAGTGCGTCTACCGTGGTCGCGGGCGCGCAGAGTCGCTGTTTCTCACTGCCTAAAATATCTTCTACATTCTGCCACGGCGGCGGCCATCAGCCAGTCCCATTCCGTCGAGATTATGCACGTTGCAATCTTTCGCGGCTATCGGCTATTTGCGGCCGCCAGAATCCTGCCGATTCGTTGATGCTCTTTCAAATTGGCAGTTATAAAAGCGACTCAAGTCAAAAATACGGGAAAAAAACCAAGTTAACCGTGCACTTGGTTTTTATATCGTTGTTCACATATGAAGCATTTGTTTTAATTTTTGTTATACCAAAATAAATTTTATATACGATAAAGGTAAATATTCCAAAAATGTTTTGCGTTAAATTGTTGAAGAGAGAGAATATTTTTGATAGCCAGAGATATGGAAATAAAATCTTTTTTAATTACGAATATAATTCTCAACTAAGTTGCCGAGAGAACTATATAACGGCAAGCGTGCGCATCGTATTTTCTTTACTGTATTTTGAATCGCGGGCGATTACGTCATCCTTTTGATCGACTGCATTAACATGTTGCATTAATCACGGATCGTATTCTTTTTACATATTTCGATGCGGGAAATGCACAGGGCAAATTGTACATTTACATTTTTATTACAAAGCCACGTACTTGTAACATGTAACTCTACGCAACCTGCGCATTTTCGCGCGTTCGAAATAAATGCATTCTAATAGGTATGCAAGCGAGTTTGTCGTGTATGCCCGGTTTTTAGTGGATGATACTGATTTTGAAGTATGTTATAAAACTCAACGAAACGAATAAAGCAGCGGAAGCGTGACGCAAAATGATAAAAGCTAAAATGTAAAAATATATCCGTCCAAACATTGGAATTTGCGAAAATAACGGGACAATAATCTGCGATTTAATGAGTATTAGATTTTGCGGATGGATATTAAATTATGTGATGATAATTATTTCGATGAGATATTTTGACGGGACATTTAACGGAAAACCACGATAAATGGCATAAAATTTAATCTTAATGATCTAATGTAAAAAAATTCCAAGTTTTGTCACGCTTTCGAGAGATTGAAGCGCATTACTCCGCGCTGCGTGATAAAGCTGCAATAAAACTTCCCGCCGCTAAAATTAACCAAAGTGCGATATATCTTCTGACTCATTTGGGTGCTCTTTCAGTGTCGTGGCATATAGTGGCATATAGTCGCGACACGCGTGACCGGCGCTTTCAAACGATACGTAATAAATGTTTTGTTAAAAGTCCGATGGTATCTCAAACTCCACGGCGTGCCTAGAGACGTTTACTATTTTCACGTGACAATGATCTATCTCATGTACAACGTGTTTACATATTACACGGATACATATCATACAAATCGTTATTTATTAGAATAATTATTTATTAGAATTATAACTTATTAGAATAGCAAAGTTTTGGAAAGTGCAAGGATTTTTATAATGTAACAGATTATTGACGTTTTATCAATTGTTTATTCTGCGTTTCATTATTTTTAAAACATATATGTATGCGTGTATGTCGACAGATTCTGATAAATTGCGACTGAATCCTACTAAAGAGTTACATGAGAAATTTCAAGTTTTAACGGGCTAAAACTGCAGGAAGTTAATTCGAGAGAATGCGAAAGACGATTGGACGATCGCTGAAATTGAATCTTGACAATTGAAAAATGCGTGAGATTCGCACTCCCGGGACACCCGGTATAACGCGCAACAGTGCGGCGCAGTCAATGTTCATCACGAAGAAGTCGTCGTCAATGCGCGCGCCGGTCGTCGTGGCAGCGTGTACGCAATAGCGCTTATTTATCATTCGGTCATGCACGTTCAGTGGCACAGCCATAGTCGTATTATCGTGACTGATCTGACCCCTTGTCACCCCGTATATGCGTATCTCCTCGTTTTATTCCGTTTACGTCTCTTTCTCCTCTTCTTCTCTTATCTTCTCTTCTTCTTCTTCTTCTTCTTCTGCTTTTTCTTCTCTGTCTCTTTTCTTTTCCTTCTCTCTTTCTCCGTCTATCTTTTCTCACACCTTCGTCTACTCGTGCGCTCGTAGCTACGTCGCTCTTCTCATTCAACAATGTCCTCCTCTCGCGTGCGTCCATACCGCAGATACTGATCTGTACTTACGCTAGACCGCCGACATCCGTTCTGGCTGCTGCGCCGAAAAGCGAAGCGTCACATAATCTATCGACTTCGTGTGACCGCGAGCGTAAAATAAGAGACGAAAATCCGCGGTTACGAGGCTACATTTCTCTATGTCAACAAGTTTTACAACATATTCCGACAATAAAACGCACGACAAAAATAAAATTTTTTTAAAATTGGAAACCTGCTTCTAATAAAAAGNCGCGACAATTGGTATTTTATTATATTAATACAAGTGATGTTGCTTGACTGACTGACTTGATATAATAATAATGACTATTTTTACTATTATAAAAATGATGGTGCGCAT
>JAJVSH010000101.1:212179-255880 GCA_021460005.1 Tetramorium alpestre
CACACACACACACACACACACACACACACACACACACACACACACACACACACACATAATACAGACACATATACACATTTTGTTACATTGATACTGTTGTGTTAATTAAAGTAAGAATACGTTATTAAAATTAGACGGGGCGAGCAAGCCGCGCCATTATTTTCTTCGCCGGTTAATTGGAAGTAATGTATTTCGTATCAATAGTAGCTCCTAACCATAACGAAATAATTACTCCGTTGCCAGCGCTAAATTCCCGCGATATAGGCGTCTTTTTGATCGAAGGTACGAAGGGATTAAAAAAAAGGGCTGCCGCCGCCGGGTAACGAACCGACACATAGCCGCGGCAGCGCCGCCGAATATTATTTTTCCGAAGAATTATTCTTTCGCGTTCGCACGCACGTCACGAAAGCAAATGCTTGCGCGCTACGTTTAATTGGCAAATGCTTCGAAAAATACGAGCCCTTTAATTATTTCGAACTATAACCAGCCGGGGTATAGCGCGCATATACGAGAGGGGAAGGGGCGGGGATTGGCGCATTGGCTTCGTTATTATAAACAGAAAATATTCGCCGCATTTTTTCGCGTAATCCGATGTTTCGCGTGCATGCGAGGGAAATTGCACGTCGGCGAACTTTATAACGGTGTACATATACGCGGATAAACATTTTAGTGTAATTATTGCGAAGCATTTTGTATGCTCCTGACATGCTATCGTCCAATCATCGCCGTCCATCCTCTCTCGGCGTATTGACACTGCTTTAAGTCTAAAAGGCGTTTAATAAATTAGCATTGCGTTAAATCGACAAAGAACATCTGCCAATAATTGAAATCAGTCTTGGTATTCTGTCGCGGGTTCAACGTGAATTTTAATTGCGATGATTGTCGAAAATCGTGAAGAGAATCCAATCAAATAAAAATAATTGTACATCACATCGTTCGGCAGTATTGTATCTTTCTTAACAATATATTGTCTTTATAAAAGAATGAATCCAGTGTTTATCTTTTTTTTTTCAAGCTTTTTCGCACCTTCTGTCAAAGGCGGCAAAGACTCTTAAGCGTTTTTCATTCAGTAGGAAGAATACGCCCGAAAAAGGATTCATAGTAAATGTCGACAATTCTATTGCAAAAACAATCAAGCGTGATTTCGAATATGTTCTCTCTCTTTCTTGTAATAATAATAATAATAATATAATTGTATGCGACCGCGTTTTACGCTTCTTCGGGTTAAGCGAATACTCGGCTTTACGTAATTCGACGACACATTAGGTATATGCGGATGCGTGTTTTTCCCGCATGCAAAAAGCAATACGGCGACTTCGGTGCCGCAGTGAGATGCAAATGGCGCCACAGAGAACTTTTCGCAACAATCGTGCGTGTGCGCATGTATTAGTGCGTTGTGCAAGAGAACGCGCGCGAGCGAGCCTCACGGTATCTGTCGGGGTCCAAAAGTGCCTCCGTAGGGCCAGCGACCTCGTTCGAACAGGGTCCGGAACCACGGGACCCGGGACCAGGGGCCCGCGGCGCGGTCCACAGTCGTGAGAAGCCCAAGAGAGGCTTGTGAAGCCTCTTCGAGGGAACCACGTGGTCGAGAGCGCGCACGGCGTCCTTGGATCTCTCTCGGCCCTTCGTGCAATTTACATTCGTCTCGTAACCGAAGGCCGGACGGACGGACGGACGAACGAACGAACGAACGAACGAACGAACGAACGAACGAACGAACGGACGAACGGAATATATCCGGCAGTGGTGAGAGAGAGGGATCGAGGATCCAGAGACGATGAACGCGCGGGCCTTGCTATTTTATGGCCGTTGCCGGATCGTGAGGCACGCAGTGTTTCGGACTGGTCGGGATTTTTGCGTATTTTCAAGCAGCGGCTGAAGAAACGCGAAGGCACGAACAAAAATTCTCTTCCCAGAATCCATCAAAAGTACATTGAGAGTTTCTATTTTCGTATCTTGAAGAATTTCTCTTTTTCGGCGCCAATCTTATTGATCTTATCGATTGCGCTAACGGAGCTGCGATTGTGTCTCGAAATACTCCGTAAGACAGGAAACAGAAATTTTGATATTAATTTAGCTTTTGGGACTCGATCTTTCTCGCTTACTTTGTGTTCTTTTTCCTCGGCGAGTTCTCTCGGAAATTTTCGAGAAGTTATATAACATTTTCCCAGAGTTACCGGCACAATTATGCATTTTCGAAATTCTCAGCTTGGTGCATGTCGTATTGCTTGCGTTACCACGGAAATATATAATTTATAATTTATATTTATATTTATATTTGAAAATTAAACATGAAATTGAAATATATATGAACAAATATCGGGATTGAAATTTCGCGCAGATCATTACGGAATTTAAATTTGATATTATGCTTTGATAAATGCCTGTCTCACGCACATTACATTCAAGACACTGTTTATTCTGCTTCTAGAATGAACGTTTCTACGATCTATTTATCCACATGTGCGATATAAAATATCCTCACGATAGTGCGTTATCTAAAGTTGAGTACTTTATCGCTTTCAAATTATGTAATAACTCCATGTTGTCACACATGAAAATAGCAGCAACACGAATTTAATCGTCAGTTAGCAACTCGGGTTCTCGATGTCAAAGATAATCATACTTTAAAGAAATTTCCATGGAGATCTTTCGTACATTTCCGCCCATCGCTCCTCCGCAGAATCTCGATCTCGGTGATCTCACCGATCACATTTTATCGTAGATAAAGTGACGTGCGATGTATTTATTTCAACGTACATTTGCTCGCATTGCATTGCGCGGGCGGTAAAGAGCGTTCTCCCCTACCTATCGCGTTTTAATAAACCGGCTGCAACCCACTGGGAGAGCCTCTCATTATATCTGCGTCGCGGGAGCAGTAAGCCACGTCAAACAGAGCGCACCGATAACGGACCGATAACGTCCTCGTGATAATGCTCGCGCGCGCTCGCGCGCGCGTCTTCCTCTCCCGTTACCGCGCCACCGTTGACATTGAGCCACCGAAATGCGCCCACGTCTCGCGAAGAAGAATCGTTTCTTTCGTTCGTCAATAATACAGTGTATCCGCTACAGAAATAGCTCTTAGTGTAAACAAAAAAAAAATTCACCTCGACTGAATATTATTCTTATTAATTTCGAAGGCGGTCTTCGTCTCTTCACGAAGATATAACGATTTTTCTTATCGAGAATTTATTTTTCTGTCAGCGCCCGCGAATTAATGACCGATATTGCATATATCGGGATGCACATTTGGACTTTAATGTCCCCTAATTCGCCTCTCATACCTTGTAGCCGAGCTTAATGAATCGCAATGTTTCAACCGTGAGTCGAAAATCGCCGACTACGATGATAACGGCATTGATAGTTCGATAACGCGTCCGGGAGTTCGAATTCCGATGTTGAATTAAAATTACCGCGGCGCTTCTCACGTGAGTCGCGAATGCACATTTTCGGGACACTTGTGGCAATATCGCGGCACGAATCGGGACTTCGCTATACGCTTGTCGCCATTAAACCCCTTTTAGTCGGGCCTCGAATAAATTCGATCGACGTAGATTTATATCGCGTCCGCGATGTAAGTCCCAGCCTCAGTTAGTCCGAATTCTAATTTGCATATGGTATCGTGTGACGCAACTTTAATTTTCGATTTTCAACAAGCGGGCACGAAGCAGGAATCCTTCGATCTCTCGTTTCTCTCTTCTTCTCATTCTTCCTCCCGAATGATATTATTCATCTACTTCGTTTCGTGAGGAACCTGTTGTTTAGGGATAACATTGTGAAATAAATGTAAAAAGGAAACTCAAATGGGCATTTTTCTTTTGAACAAATATAAACTTAATTTTGTCATGTTGAGTTACAACAATGATTGTCAGAAATGTCAGAAAATACTAAAGTATAATTTCATATTTTGTCATGTAATTGTCTAGAATTACCATTTTTAAACAAAACAGTGCACCATTATAAGTAATAAATAAATTTAAGTTCAAATATATATTTTCAGTACTTATTTCAATCTACTTATAATATAATTTATAATTAATATCTTTATAAACTAATTATTTTATATAAAATTACTAGAGCTCCGAATGATCCGATGATCAAACGTTTCAAAATTCAAGTTGTTACGCAATGTTCAGAACAACTAAAACTTTTTTCCTGCCATTGAAATATTTTTTGTTCCACTCATCTCATCTCTCTATTTGCTCTCTCATCCAAATATCTAAAGGTCAGAAATTTCATGTGCATTCCTTTCGGCACGTGTGGTCATTGTTTCGCAAAGCTTTACAGGGGGCGGAATGTAGTACGTGTTGCGTCGCGTTGCATTGATGCGTATGCAAAAATGTTCTCGCCGATGAAAATAGGAAAACAGGTTTCGCGAAATGACTCTTTGCACCATTGACGACGGCCGATTAGCATTTTCGCCGGCACGTGTAAGTGAACTGCGCACGCCAAGTGGTTTTTCCATTGAGAGATGGCTACCTAGCGCGTCTGCCGTGAGTGGCGCGAATATTGTACACGCGCATAATTATTGCCACTTAATCGCGAATAATAGCCACCTGTCTCGAAGCGCTTTCTTGACGTCCGTCGCGCGATCGTTAAGCGGGGATCGTTAAAATATCCCGATCCTGGCATCGTTCGATGGAGAAGAAGAAAGGAATTAATAAGAATCTTACAAATGCAAATTCTCTGTCCCTCTCTCTTTCTCTTTTTAATAAATACATTGTATTTGGAGAATGACGACGCGCGCGTATTGCAAAGAATTAATTAGATACCCGCGCGCGCGTGCAATTTCTCTTGAGTGAGAAATATTACTCTTAGTAGAGAGCGTCTCTTTTATCACTCACATTATTCAACATTGTTGAATAATGATATTGAGTGTTTCCTCTGAGGGAGGTTTAACTACAACTACCTCTCTTTGTTGATTAATTTATTCTGGTCAATTACCGATTAGTGCGTAGTTCTGTGGGATCATTATTCAGAAGAGATAAGCAAGTTGGTAGCGAGAGTTTATTATTCCGAAAATAAAGTCACACATCCGCGTTTTGCCAATTGCAACATACGAAGTCTCGAGATAACTTCTTCTTGGCAAAACAAGATAAATTTTTATTAAATTAATAATAAAGAAGAAAGAAGAGTATCTTGAATTAATTAAAGTTGTCGATCGAGTCGATGAATTTTGAGGAAAAACTCAATTTTATTTTGAATCGCGATGTCAAGTCCCGAATAAAAACCTAAGAGACTTGAGAAAAACTTGAGAAAAACAGCGGTAGGTTTCATAGAGAACAATGGGACACCCAGTATGCGGCGTTGCGGACTCGGATGACCCGTCGCAATAATGTGGCCGATAACGATTCAAAATTTTTACACCGGCCGTGCAAGCAGATTTATCGCGGCGACCGAAATTTATTCGAGAGCAGACCGTCCGCGGCACGAGTTAACGCTCTCGATAAGTGCAGAAATGTATTCCATCGGCGAATTTGACGAGCGGTATCCGATTGGCAGGCGGATTATGGCCGAGGTATGGCGGATGTGTCACCCAGGGTGGGAGAGATGTGCGACCCCGTGGAAGGAGAAAGAGAACGAGAGCAGGAGCGAGCGAGAGAAGAAAAGGGAGACAGAGAGAAGACGATAACCAGCTCGCAGATAACCGGCTCTTTATCGGCCGAGACTTCGTAGGGGTTATCGCACTGACCACAGTTGCCACGTCCAGTAACTTCGAGAGAACTCACGCACTCCCTCCTTTTTTTTTCCTTTCTATTTCTTTATCTCTCTTGCGTGCATATTTTGCTCCTAGGACTAGTTTCACTTGAAATACTGTTGAACGTGAAACGCGACACGTGACAGATTTCATTGCAATTGATATTTCACGTAACTATATGCATATATATCATTATAATTTCTCATTCTTAAGATAAAGTCACAGTTCTAAATAAATTAAATTTCACTGTAGTTACGCAAGTTTTTTTTTTTAAGAATTTCATGCTATACCGTTTTATTACTGCAAATCGATATAATAATGTAATATAATATATTATGAACTAATTTTAGTAATATGAAATAGTAATGCTCATTTTGGTAATTAAATAGGATGTAATATTTAACAATATAATTTAATTAACCCATAGTTAAAATTAACGGAACATTTGACTAATTGTACATAAGCGTGAGTACACTGTAGTAAAGTTGCCCTATGGACACGGCGGACTTGTTAATTCACGCGTTTCTTATTATTCGTCACGCGGATTTTAATGAGTGCCTTTGTAGCACGAGCAGTTGACCGATATGTGTGCTTTTAATAATTCATAAGCAACGTCAGATACGAGGAAACGTAGAATGAAAAATGATAAGTACGTAGATATGTTCGGCGCCATGTATTCTAAGTATTTTATACGAGAGGCGACGCGTAGATTCCTACGCAAGCCGCTCGATCGGAACATATTCTGTGCATCGTTTATCGCCCTCGACATTAGCAATTTACAATTAGCACGGAGCGCTCGATTTTACATTTTTGAAAACTGATAATTCACGTTCTCGCGATACCGCGAAATTTGGGAGCGATATTTCGGTATTTATTTGTGCTTCTTTCAGAGAATTCGTGTTTATCGTTTAAAATTTATTAACGACGTTCTAATGAACCATAAAACGATATAAACGCATCAATAAATCGTAACAATAAACACGATTGTTTCCAATTGTGCATAGTACATTTGTTCTCAGGAATTATCTAACTAAATTATCTTTGAGACTGTCCTTAACAAAATTGCACGGGCATATCAAAAATTATTTAAATAAATCATACTTAATTATCACAATTATAAATCTCGTTTATCATTTTATTTTCCATATTCATTATATTTTTATAAAATTGTTCCTGAACAATCAGAATATTACTTTTCTAAATTGTCAAAACTATATTCGTTTTTACGTTTTACTTTTTTCTTCGTGAAAATTTCGGAAATGGGAAAACATGAGGATGCGGTTGCAGAAGACAACCGCTTTACCTGCATGAAAACATCGATAAAAGGAAAAAAGATAATTATTATCATACCACAAGAGGATCTTGGCAGATTTCCGGGCTGCGGTCATCCCGTGCGACGTTTCAAAAACGCAGAGAGATAGAGACACGCAACATTCTTCTATTCGCATTCGTATGGAGAGAATTAGGATAACTCAATTATACATAAAATCATTTAGATTTATAACGTGGATGAAGATTTCCGATGCGTTTATAATTGCTTCCTGTAATCTCTAAATAGAAATTAAATTTCTCAGTTGTATACACATGTACACTATATTTTTTACTTGTAGTATAAGTCTTTTTTTTAATCTTAAGCAATGATAACGAAGATATGTAAAATTTTTAATAATTTTAATAATTACTTCCTTTTATGTTTTGCATTCTTTAAATTTACACTGAAAAAAAATTTTGGTTGAAAACGGACGAATCAGAAAATCTTGTAGGATTAATCAAATATTCTGGTTATTATAATAGAAATTCTGGTTATTATAATAGAACTCAATACTTTATAACTTATACGAATCAGAAAATTTTGTAGGATTGATCAAATATTCTGGCTATTATAATAGAAATTCTGGTTATTATAATAGAGCTTAATACTTTATAACTTATAATAACCAGAATTCCTGTTATAATAACCAGAATATTTGATCAATCCTACAAGATTTTCCGATTCGTCCGTTTTCAACCAGAAATTTTTTTACTATATCTTACTCGACTGTATTTTCTTTTTTACTGCTTGAAAAACGTAGATAATTTGTGCATTTGAAGCTAAATCGACATTACGCATACACATTTGAATCACGTACAGTTAGTATGATTTATATGCCGCTAATTACTTGATGCGGTGCGGGCAATATAAATTTCGGCATAATTTAGTAGTCTCTGGATCGGAGCGCCCCGTCGGGTGTATCTCGCTGTAACGAATCGTCGAGAGTATCGACGCGGTGAAAAAGGGGCTCCTGTGAATTAGCGTTAAAGTGCACTCTCCACACGTTCTTGTCGAGGAGGGTCGATGTATGGTGCTACACGCCAGGTGAAACGCGTGTGTGTCCGTGTGGATCTGTGTGTTTGCGGGTGCATCTGTACGGGTACCTTTGCAGGCCCGTCACGGGTGCCGCGGGACGGGCGGCGGGGAGGCGGGAGGCACTTGGCCCGAATGGGCAACTTGTTGCATTTCGGCTGGGAACGAACGGCTCGATAATATACTGCAAGAGGCTCCCGGTTGTGCGTGTCTTCCTTCGCGAGAGGAGCGCCGGCGGGACGTTGGATGTTTTCGGTAGATGGTGGGTCGCCTTAAAAATTAATTCTCCACCGTGCAGAGAATTCGTCGCTCTCTCCCCTCTCTTTCACTCCCGTCCTTCTCGACACTTTAACCCCACGAAAGGGCTTCTTACCTACCTACCCGATCAAGCCACCGTGCGCCGCGATATCTCGTAGTTTTAAAGTTACTCAGACAGAACATGACAAGAATTAAATGAAAAGGTTAATTAGAATTTTTAGGTGTAAAATTATGAAATGCGCGTATGTACACTGGGCGAAATCTGGATGTGAAATATCATTAAACAATTTTTCCTTTAATTAGTTTATTTATTTCGATAATTGCTTTTGCGAATCGCTTCAGCTGGCGTTAATTCTACGTTATTCTACGTTAAGCAACATTAATGATATTAAAATGATTCCGATGTTTGGAATTATATCGCTGCACGGAACGCGCGTTAAAGCAAACTTTACGGTTAACAAGCTGTTGTGCGGAATTTTCATGCAGATTGGGGAAGCTCTTCGAAGTGTAACGCCGAAGCCTTGCGGCTGGTCTTGTAAATTAACTCTTTTTCCCGACGAAGCCCTTCGACGCAACGTGATCAAGTGCGGCTAAGTACATTACTATAACCACTTAAGCGATCTAAGACGAGGTTCATTCTCGCTAATTACCCCGTCACTGGAACTTGTCCATGTTTCGCATGGACAAACTCGGCATGGGAAAACCCGTTTAATTATTTAAAAAAATTGTAAACTGGAAGAACACGATATTTTTCTGTGTTCAATCAGCGCAGGAAAATAAGAAGATAATTATTAACGAGAGGAAAACCAATTTTTGCTGTGTTAATTCGTGAGGAAAAATAAGAACGGGGGTAAAGGGTCGCGCAACGCAAAAACCGATAAAATTGGCCCAATCGCGTGTTTTTCCGCGAATTTGGATGATTTCGCCTCATATAGCAGCGAGCGCAAGCGAGCTCCGTCTGTGTAAACGAAATATCGAATTTTAATTTGCGCGGCCGAATTGTTTTAATTGTTTACGGTCGTGGGGCGGAACTTTTTGCTATTACAGTTGATTATTTATTTAATTACTTGCATTATAACTGCGCGCACGCGCACGCGAGCGCACGCCACTCTGTGCTCCTCGTGTGGCAAATTATGCTACACACCGATGAACCTTATAGCGGTTTGTCATTTCTCCCGTGCTGCCGCAGCAACCGCGGAGGGTGTGCGCATTGATAATTAAAATAATTCAGCCGAATAAATTAAAATTCGACGATTCATTTGACCCGAGCTTGACAAGACTCCGATTTTACATGCAAATAAATAGCAATTGTTAATTAGAGACGTGCATTACAGCGCACGCACAGGCACCGAAATAAATTATAACGGCTGCTTTCAGACGTCTCGCGGAATTCGGATAAAAATAGAATGATTCCCCGTGTGTGCGAGATATATCCTTTGTACAAAATACATTTGCGAGGGGGAACAAAAACAACGGAACGTCGTGATAGAATATCGCAATGGGAAATGGGAGTACGGTGCGTATTGATCAGAAAACACAGATTCCGCTGAGCGGAGCGAATGAAATATTCGCACCTCCGCTCTATCTTGCTACTCCGACGCTACTTTCGGTGCTACCCTGCACGCATTCCTCGCCGTCCCGCCCGTCGAGGCATTCAACGGCCGCGTCATCTAACAAAACCGGACACTCGATACATGCTCGATAAAACGTCGCGATAGAGCCGACTCAAGCGATTAAGTGCGATGGCTCGTAAAACCTCGACGAGGCGGCGTCCCACCTCGTCGTCGCAAAGTTTCTTCGACGGGTGAGGAAACTGATAGCGAGAGGAAAAAAGGGCCGTTCTCGGCTACGTCGTCCGATTCGCGACCTAGACAGGTATTTGCGAGTGCTCACGCGCGTGTCAATGGGACAACGCGTGGCTCGCACAAATTACACACGTGGCGCGAGCGTGGCCGGTCTGCGTCGCGCCGCTCACAGACGGAGTAGTAGTCGTTAAAACGGTCATAAAGGCAGCAATCATCGCTCGATATATGTCTTAATTGCTATTTGCGGTAGATCGGGGGAGTCTGCTACAATGAAGCGAGTTTCATTGGACCCTGATGGCCTGATCCGGTAAACCTCGACCTGTTTCACGAGGAACTCTCATTTCGGAAGTTTTGATGTAAACTTGTCGAGCTTAAGCTGTTTTCATTCGAGCCATTAGGGATTAATTTGGTCCTACAATCTGATATGCTATATTGTCTTTTATAAAGTATAGCGTTACAAGAAGATTCTGAAATTATATACTTTGTTCTACTAGATGAATTTATCTTTTTTTAAATTAATTTTTTTTTTGGGATGATTTAATTATGCTTTTGATTATTTATACATCAATGTATTTTTGTCTAATTTTCGTTAATGTTAATGTTTTATTTAATTGTATCACCCAAAAAAAAAGTATTTTACATTCAAAGTGATGTTTCCTGTAATCTCATATTCTAAGCTTACTGTTTTATAACAAACATATTCTTCTTTCAATAAAGTGAAAAATTTTTTTCTCTCTTAAATACTGTTGTTTCTACTATTTTTCTCTTAATTTCGGAAGAATCCTTTAGAGGTCAATATGAGAGTAAAATCCTCTAAGATTTAGAGGATTCCACGTATATCAAAATTATTTTTTTTTTGTGTGATCACTTGTAAGTTTCGCTACAACAATGACAACGATAACCAGATAACGCAGTCTACATTAGAATTCATGCTTTTGCAATAAAATAAAATTTCGCGGACATATTAAGGTAAAAATAAATATTAGAATGAGATACGCGCGTGACACGAATTTCGTGTTTATTATGATGGACGTAGGCATGAACGTGACACGTGTCGGCCGAGCGAAAACGAATGGCAATAACGTACAATCAAACGCGATCGAGTTCTATTTATAGTACTTATCGCCACCGTATCGCCAACATTACAGCTTCGTTTTATTGTGCGAACGGTGCATTCCGCAATTCTTTCCTTTATCGCCTTAAGCGTCGCCGCCGATTTAGCTCGACGTATATACAGGGCTTAAACACCTCTACAGTGTGGATACTTTAAATACCCACGTGCAACCTTGCTGCCAATACGCACACACAATGTAGCCGTGACAAGATTAAAAAAGCGTATTGCATAATAATACCTATGTGTTGCGTTGTCACGACGTCCGACGTTTGACGGGCTTCTACTGCCCTGATTTCAGAGTTGGCCTCTACATTTTCGAACCGGTTGTGTAGCCGGGCGAGCAGCAGAGTTGCATCGCGACGAGATGCAGAGAAGGGCGCGGTTGTGTATTTAAGGATAGATCCATCACTCAACATCTCTGACGATGGGTTACGCCTCACGGTTGTAATCGAGTGAGAGGGAGAAAAAAAAGACAGGGATCGCAAAGTAGATATGAATGAATTCGCACAAGGTGCGAACACGGTTGATATATGGTTTGACAAATTTAATAAGGGGATATAAATATGAATGACGCTTAAATCTAAGCATTACTTATCTTTTAATTAAACTAAGCGTTTTTAAAAATATGATACAATGTTGACTATTACGTAATACGAGATATGAAATTGAGAAATGTAATATTCGTGTAGCCTTAATCTTGCCTTTTACTGAATTTATCTGTCGGTTCTTATTGTTAGAATTTTTTAAAGACAGAGATGGCTCTAAATTTTTCCCATACGTACCTATATAAATAAATAATAAATGCTCAGAGTTAATCGTCCTCTTTTCGTCGAGTCGGGATCGTGGCTCTGGAAGAGTCGCGATGAAGCGTTATTGAATTAGAACTCGCCACTGCTCTGCCACGGGACGGATAGTAACCGGATCGAGATCTACAAAGTTTCTTACGCCTTTATCAGAAGAAAGTGCCGGCATCGCCTTCGTCGCGCCTTATGCCATTTGTTGGCAAAAGCGAGAATCGAAGAATTCGGGCCAACTGGGCCCGGTCCAAGTGCGTTCTCCGTCCGCGCGAGGATGGGAGGGTGGTAAGGAAGCTCATGAGGAAATTACTACGCGATTACATCCCCTCGTAAGTACCCCCGACCGGCAGCTGCGCGAAAGGGTGTGGGAGCGGGATTCTCTCCCCCCCCCCCTAGGCTCATCGACGCCGTCTTTTTTTTTCTTCCCTTTTCTTTTTCGTCTCTCGGCTTTTGTTTAAACTCGCAGAATGGAGAAATGAGAGGCGATCCGTGTCCGGACCACTGGCAAAACTCCCGAAATCGTGTTCGCCCTGTTACTTCTCGCCTCCTGGTCGTATAATAAGCAGTAAAATGTGATTCATCGCGAAACACGGTCAGCAGAGCAAGGAGTGCCGTATCTCTTGTGTTCATTTAAGTGTAATTGAATCCGAAAACTAAATTTCATGCGGGAAGAAAAATGATTGCTTGTTTGAGGAAAAGCACAACTCGTTCAATTGTTCTCTTCTCTTGAATACGTATAAAGCTTAGCGTCAGCACACGTTTTTTTGAAATGTTACATGAACGAAAATTATTTTCCTCTAATGTCAAAACTCTCTTTAATTTTTCAAAAGCAGCAATTTCAGAAATCGTAAAAATACAAGCTATTCCATTTAACATAAGCATATTTCATTTAACATAAAAATATTGTTTATTTAATATAAACATAATACTGGAATATTTACGTAAATTATACCCAAGTGCGGGATGTTATTTACGTAAATAATACACTATATACGTGCGATGGACATTGAATAAATGATATTGAATAAATACTTGTAATAAAGATAAATTATCGATACATGTTTTTATATGCGTGCACTTTTAACCGATAAATTTAATAACTGCCGCCGAATTCCGTATCTCTCTCCCGTTGGCTGCGATAAATGTGTGTGTATGTGCGCGAGCGCGCACGCATTCTCGACCCTCCATATTTGTGAAATATTTATAATTAGCTAATGAATCGCAATAAAATTTGTCGTTGCGCGATAAGGATATCGGGCATTCGTGCCGTTTTTCGTTTGAAAAATTTATAATGCGAACGCAAACATCATTTTTACTAATTGGGCAGTTTATTTAATAACTATAATCATTTTTTTTTTGTTTCAGGTAAGTTCGCATTATCTGCCAATGTTGATGGAATTTCTCAATATCACAACGAGGAAAAAGATCATTGTTATCGATATTCAGAATCGCGATGCGATAAGATGGTTATTTCGTTGGTAAGTAAAGCTTTATCAATAAGTAGATCGCCTTGGAGACAGAATATAATATAATAGAGACTAATATAGAAAATACATATATGTATATACATATGTGTACACCAGAATTCGCTCTATATGAGATCAGAAATTCGTATCAGAAAAAGATTCGATCAGAAATTCGCTGTTGTCCCTCTTTTAATTTATTAGACATCGATAATTAAAGATGATGCGAGCGAATTGAACAATAAACGTATGAATAGCTAGCCGAGTTTCCTTGAATACATTTAAACTTGATACTTTTTATTTGAATTAAATTTTTGTGAAACAGCTCATTACTTATTTTTGCACACTTGACGTCGCAAATTCGAAAACTGCGCAAACGAAAATGATCTCTTTATTGAATTATCGCCAAGAAGGAACATCAGAAAATTTGAGAGAAGGCTACTCAACTTCCAGAACACTCTGTAGACGATAGGGAGGCGGGAGGACGCTTTTCTTCGACCGTATTTCGCTTCCTTTAATTGAATTGGCGCAGCGAGTCCTCCCGGACAGTGTCAAATGAAGAGAAATTGCGAGCGTGGTCGATCGGACTGTACAATGTAACGCAGTCGCGTTTCGCAGGCTAATACTGCGGCGACGGCAATGTACAAGAAACAAATTAGCATTGATATTAAGTTCGATCCCATGAAAAACGATTAGACGAACGTCATCCAGATATCTAGGCGATTAACATCGACGCGTCATTAATCACACATAAAGTGTGTATTTTCTCGGTCGCACATTACGCAAGCTTTCCCAGGAGTGTCAAGATAACATCTGCGAGCAACTGCGTTTCCGCTCGTAAAGGAATGCCACGATATTTTCCGGTTTTCTTGATTAATTCACGAGTAATTTGATGGACGGTTTACTTTTTCCGAAAATTACATTTCGACGACAATTAAAATTCGAAGAGCACTTGTCGGGATTATTGCTGATAAACGTGCGTCTGCAACGAGAATCCAGGAATTGAGAGAAAGATTTGGTACATGCTGGACTGAGCTTAACGCCGAGGGTAAAGAATCGAGGATTGAAAGCTGAGAGATTGAAAGTCGAGTCGAGAAATTCCACGATCGAAAATTTTCATCGAGTTAACGCACCGAATAATCTACCGCGACGTAGCCTCGTCGCTCTCCGTGAGGCTGCCCGGCATCCGATATCCTTTCCGTGCAACACTGTGCGGCAGGTAACCGGACCTGCGTTCCAGAAAAGAGAGAAAAATAGGTGACGGAGAGGCGCTTCGATTCTCGTGCGTTTGTGCTCTTATATGCTGCGGGAATTCTCCTAACGATCGCCGGTTATCGCGCGTTACACGTAAACCTCATCAAACCGAAAAGAGGCGCAAGGCTCTCGAATTTATGTATTAACAGGGCGAAAGAGAGAGAGAGAGAGAGAGAGAGAGAGAGAGAGAGTGAGAGAACCACTAGATAAACCGCATACGAGTCGCAGGTATTATTTCATCGGATAGAAATCGGCGCCAGGCTTTTGGAGCTTCGAAAGCGCGCCCGTATCCGGAAAGAAGCACGCGCGGGATTAATCATGCGTTCGAGGAAAGGTGTTCGGCCGTTTGCCATATTTCACTTTGCGACGCGTCGAACGTTTCTTGCCTGAAAATGACGACGATTGCGACTTAATAGACGTTACTTACGGCGCTGTAACGCGATTTGCATTCCGGTCGGGCCGGCCGGCCGGCGCGGCCGGGCTCTTCTCACAATTTTCGATTAATGAAATTCGCGTCGTTCGGAGAGTATCATTGATTTATACACTCGATGGATTTGTAAAAGCGACTGTTTCGCGACAACTTGCGCAAGTGTAGAGTGATTTGCATTCCGATTAAGATATTTGGTTTTACAATTCCCTATTAACAAAATTTACTTTCTTCACGAGAGTATTGACTCTTGGTATGGGCCTTATATCTCGCAGTGTATTCATTTCAATTATACAAATAGAATGTAAATTACGATCGTAATATGCGTGAAAATATCGAGGAATATACGGAGGATTTAAATTTTGCAAAAGATGTACATGTATAATAATTGAAATCTCTCATTAAAAATTTAAACGCCACATTCGAGTTACACGATGAAATTTTTCGGTTAATTTTATCACCTCGTCGATTCGTAAAGCGAATTAATACTTTGTCGAATAGCGAAAACGGTTTCTCGCTCGTGAGTGTAATTACTTCTTCTTCGGCGAAGTCTCGTAACGATATTGCCTACGAAGACGCGCAGGTTAACTGCGTAAAATACTTGATCCCCACCTGGCGCGCGCCGACAGCCAGCGGCCGTCGGTCTCTTCTGCCTTGAAGAAGGTTGTGCCCCGCGAGACGTCGCCGAGGAAATGTCTAAATATATTATCTCGCTACGTATTAATAGTCGGTAGCATGTATGTCGGTACACATACACACGGATACGTACACACACGCGCGCGCCACGGTATCACGGTTGCCAGAATTGCGTGCTCAGACCTACGGGGTGTTCGTTTCCTTTTGACATTTGGACTCGCGTGATCGTAAATTGATACATAAATTTATTGAAATACGACTTTCAATTATTTATAAATGATATATCCCGTATTTTTAACAGCTCAGTCATTGAAAATATGACGACAAGTCGTTCGCAATAAACTGAACGTTTCAGTGTAACATAAGTCTAATAAATCTGTTTAAAAACAGAAGAAAAATTGTACATACCTATAGTGTAGGTAATCTTAAAGTGTTAAGAAATCTAATTTAGATTAGATTCTTTTTCATGCTCTTAGAGAAGCAATTTAGATTACTGCTGTATTGAACTTGGATATACTATATTGATTTTTCTAACTTCAATATAGATTAATTTATATTGAATCTTCTCTTTATCAGAAAGATATGATGCATAATATCTTTGATAACGCACATGTTACAATTAAATGATTCTTAAATCATTTTATTCATAGAATGGAAATGTATGATAATTGCACAAAAAACATTATGAGCAAAATATCGACAAGAAAGTCATATTATAAAAGTGATTGCAATTACAATGTCGTTTGTATGATAATTTGTAAGATACATTTGTAAGGCTGTAATCGTGGTTCAATAATATTATACCTCCTACAATTAAAGTATTCAATGATATCATAAGCAACGGCGTTTCAATTATTATTAAATGTCGATTTGTTACAATGATACGATAGTTATTTAGTGTCATAAATGGATATCGTCAATCGTAAGATGTTATTCCTTGATAAGATGCAAGCACATGCGTCATCAATAATCTACGATGTTCGCGATTTTGCAATGTTTACCAAGAGTTACTTGCATTGGCAGTAAGTAGTAATACTTAACTTATTTGTTCATTTTTTTATTCAAGATGAAAAAAACCTATTTCGCAGTATACAAACATTTATGCAGCATAATTGAAGGGAAATCTTGTATTTTGTTCACTTAATATTGTCGTCATTATCAGATAATTTATCATATTTGTAAGAAAATAATAATTTTTTTCAACTTAACAATAATTTGCTGAAAAGAAACGTAATCTTTCTACAATAAAATTTAAAGTTTTCGGATTATTCGTAAATGTGCATTATTATGCACATTTACGAATATTTATTTGCACAGTTATTATTATAAATGTGCAAATGTGATTTCTAATTACAAAAATTGATATTACTTTACTAATCATTCCTTGTCGTGTGCCTCATGTCTGAGGCTCACAATTTTCTCTTAAACGACTCATTAAACTGCCCATCTGAGAAAAGATATTTTTGGGAAAGTGCATTGATTTTCCCTTACCTGATGCAACGCAGTTCTAGAGTCGTTTATGAAATATTCAATTGATTCAATCGCGCCCCCAGATGTAATAATTCATGCCAGAGACATAGATATATCCAAGAACAAGACTGCTGCTTTTTGCATTTTTATAATAGAGAAGGTGTTCATCGTAAAAAACTCTCACAATCAGTGTCAGTTGTCGTATTTCACCGAGAGATGACGATCGAATAAAAGTTTTTTTTTTTAATATTGATATATCAAGAAATATTTAAAAAATTTATATATATATATATATATATAATATTTATAAAAATGTACAAGAGATGGAAATAAAATAAATATTTTGGTTTTATCGAGTATTAATAAATTTCATCTAGTATCCGTTCAACATGAATCTTTTCTAATCGCCCTATGTGGAGTTCGCGACTGTCGATCGCGTCCAACGTGTCAAATGCCTAAATGTATCAAGATCGGATTTCTCTTCTGCGACGATCGTCGATGAACGACGCGTGTACACGCGCACCCGCTCGCCTCCGCCGCATCCGGGGGCGCATGTGCAACCGCGCTGCAAGTGCAACGATACGCTCTCGAGCGCGATGCAGACGCAGAAGAGGTTGACGTCATCATCGCGGGCGATTGGAGGCTGCACAGTGGTTCTCCGTTTTGTTGATATCCCCGTGCGGCGACGGCGGTAGGAACGCGCAGAAAATGCACGGAATGGGTTTATGCGAGTCGTTAGACGGGGCAGCGCCATTACGCGTGTTTTAATCGAGTAAACACGCGGTGTTACGCGAGTCCCGCATTGTTTACGTCATTGGTTCAATTTGCTGTGATAATTGTGAACGCGTATATACGGGGCGTTCCGCTTCGCAACCGCGTTATTTTTTAACGCAGATATTCCTGCTCGCAATTCCGAAGGGAAGATCTTTTCACGGCGGAAATGTCGAGGCTGACGACATGTGACTCTCCCAAGTAAAGTTTTACATGCCAAAAAAAGTTGTTAGTGTCGTGACAATTTTTTTCTCGCATTAAGCTGCAGAAAAACTAGCTCTAGAAGATAATGAAGTAGATAATTAAGCGACTAAAATCTTGTTGTAAAAAAGAGGTTTGTTTTTCAGTGAATATCGAGAGGGAGGGGGAGAAAAAAGTCAGATTCTCGATGATAAATCTTAATAAACACCATTTGCAGAAATCCGGAAAGTAATCTCGAAAAAAGCAGCATGACTCGTTTGCAGCGTCAAAGCTCACGGGAATTTTCCCGCGCACGGATAGTTTGCATGCTCGTACACCTTTGTAACGTTGCGTCCGCAGAATTTCGAGGACGTCTCCTGCGCGCGCCTCGCTTATTCCGAGACACTCGGTGGATCGTTTCTAGAGAAGCGCGTAGCAGCCGCGCGCGGCACTCGTTATTTAAACGCCAGCGCACACGAGGGTCTTATGCTAATAACGGGCGATAATTAATTCATCTCATATGACACGAGATCATTTGTTGCTCCGCGGAAGCACGGCGTACGGTCACGACGCCGGCATTACGGCGCAGCGTGCGTGTACCGCGCGACTGGAAGTCGCGATGCATATATTTTAATAAATCTCGAATCTCGCGCGATCGCGATTTTATCGGCGCATACGTGTATTATGTTGAGTTATAAATGCGAGTTTCAGCTTATTATTTATTCTATGTCGCAGCTGCGACCGCGCCAATGACGTGCCGTCATCTCGAGAGATCGTGGCCGTGATCATGTCTGACTGATTCATCGATCCCTAAATCTCAATGTTAAATTATTAGATCTTTTGGCAATGTTGAATCTCCGAAAGTACAAATTTTCGAAAAAATTTGAGTGTTTAAATTTTAGATTCTCAAATAATCAGATTCTCAAAACTTTGAAATCTTTGAATAAAGATAGATGATGGCCTTTAGACAGCTTCATCAATGAATATTTAAAATCTTATAGATGCTTAGATTCCTAGAATATTAGATCATGTCTGTTGCATAATTATAATTTCATTATCTTAGAGGTAATAAAAAAGTAATGAAAAAAGAATAATAAAAAAAAACCCGTCTCATTTTCTCACAAGTGCGTTTGCGAAGCATTACGAACGCGGTTCGAGTTGTCCCCGGTGAAGTGTCTGATAATACGCGATGTCCTCGATTTAACAGCATTTTTGATTCACATGATCTGGATCGCTGAGTGATAACTGTAGTTAAGGCCAATTTTGCACGAGGTCACGTTTCAATCGGAACGCATTTGCATCCGAGTTGGATTCTGAATTAAAATGCTTAGTAAACGCTCTTGACGCACATACAACGAATACGTTTTGTAATTAAACGCGAGTCGTAAAAAATTGGTCTTTATTGCGCACGAACTGATGGCGATGCAGTTGAGGCGAGTCGCGTTACTTTATGTTAAACTGATTAATGCCATCATTTGAGGTTTTTGCGAACGTGCTTTCGCTTCAGCGTCCCGCAGCAGCTTTAAAATCTTCCCGTTTTCAGGAAACTCGTTTGACGTCTTTGATCTCGCGACTTTAATGCCCACCCGTTAGCCTCGAATTCTCAAAGACAGACGGAATGTGAATGAAGAGTCGGCCGGCTAGCCAGCCAGTCAGCGAGACTGCGACTTGGACTTGTTAATATTCCGTCTGGCTCGGAACGCGACAGTGTTCTTTTTAAAGATGTGATGCCCGTGTCCTCCGTCGACGTATTGTTTAAGGATATAAATGTTGCATAGATCGTAAACGTGTGCAGGCGCGTGCTTTTTCCCCGTTTTACGCTTCGCAATTTTGCGTTTTTGTTTCGATGGAATGCGGTTTGAAGATGCGACCGGCAAGTCGTTTTTTATCGCGTCATATCGCGTCATCGTGTGGATAGAACGGTCATATTTTCGATGACAACCGACACTCGTCAATAGCGGCAGAAGGCCAATCTACGCGATGAGAGTTGAGAGTTGGGAGTTGAGAAAGAGAAAGAGAACTGAAACTTTGAGAGTTCGACATAACAAGCTAAAAGTAGAAAGTAATAAAGTGCGAGATGAGAGCTGAGTTTATTAAGTACGTTTTAAATTATGTTGTTAAAATATTAAAATGATATATGGAAAAATTTTATGTGAGACGAAGGAAAACGAAAATAATAATAATCAACCTTTATTGTTATGTTATCGTCAGAAAAGTGATTTTATATATTTATTAAATAATGAAATAGAAAAGATTTATATATAGTGTATATTAATTTAACCTAAATTTGTCATAAATTTAGTAAATGAAATTAAGATGTTAGAGAGAAGATGTCATTAATTTAATGAAGAAATTATATCGCGCGATATCTGCTTCAACAGATACTTTTGGAACGATTGCACGATTATATACTATATATACTATATATACTATTATATGATTATTAATGTCGATTAAGATCAGAATTTTTTTTAAAAGATGTTTAAAACATGTTCTTCTTTGTAACGTATAGTGACATAACTTCCTGTAATGTATTGTGCACCTTCACACATAGGGTCGCAGTCTGCGTGAATAAACTTGCACTTTGATTCGCTTGAGTTGCATCAACGAGTATCTTTGATGATGCATTTTACATTGTCGTTATACGAAGGCGACAGTAAAAGAAATCATTATTAACGAAGAAAAGAGTACTAGCTTGCGTACCCAAGGTTCCAGTGGAATCGGAAAACGTAGACTTTGATTCGTGTACCCTGAATTTATTACGTTGCCAAGGATTTATCCGATCGACATTTTTGCATTAATATTGTAATAATATATGAGCGATATTAGTACCGTTATAATATATGCAAGAGAGGAACAATCATAGAAAATGTATTTCTTCATTTTCTCACGTTAATCCTGATTTATTGGACATTATATATATATATATAACATATAACATACACATATATATATATATGTGTATGTTATATACGCGGTATTTTAATACATATTGCATTATAATGTAATGTTAGTAATATTATAATGTATTAGTAATAATGTTCAAAATGGAAATGTTTTTAAAAATAACATTTCTAGAATTTGCTCTAAAAGATAAATGCTCTCTTATTTCATATTTTCATCTTAATCATATTTTTAATCCAACGTATTTAAATATTTTATTGGTTAGTAAAATTCAATTCAGAAGCAACAGGGAAATTTTAGATAAAATCTGTTCCAATTTTATCTTTTCTATTTATTTATTTCAGCAATTTAAATAATCTCTAAAACTTGTAAAAATAATACTGGAAAGACATACATATTTTTGGTTAGAGTTCTGATCAGAAGACTCTTTCTCTCTCTTCTAATCGAGACCAGTCTTGTGCTTATTATAATTAATCAAGTTAAGTTTTACGAGAAATTTATCTCAAATGATAACAGCAAATTTATCAAAACTATATTGAAAACACGTGAAGACACGTTCAATAGCTTTAATTATAATATTTCATAGATCTGCCTGATTAATGGCATATTTTTCGCCATCATTGTTGCGATATTTATCGAGTCTATTTTCCGCGAGCGCGGCGCGCAGCTGGATAAAAAAGAAAGGTCATTATATGCACGCGCAAAATGAGTACCTTGATTTCTAGATGCGTTAATTTCCCCGGAGATCCCATCGCCCAGAACTCGCGAGCGCGTCCGCGCATCGGCGCATGTATGCGACTCGTTTAAAAACTAGGACGGTTTTTTTGTTTCTTTTTTTCCTTTTTATCAATATTCACCGGTGATCGACTTTTTCTTCGCGTGTATTGGACCGCGTGTTGCATCGCTTTTTAAATCGACGTAATTATCTGGCGGCGCGCCAATATTTTCGCACAATGTACGAATTATAGTCTCGCCTTCTTGCATATTCATGCCGCGTAATTAAAGTCCCGAACACGTTGCCGCTGTCGGCCGAATTAGTTTTACATCAAAATCTACGTAAGCCGATGCCTGTGTTTAAATTTTTCTATAAGGAATCTACATGTCAAGGGACCCGTCAAAAGAGCCACCGATCCGATAATTTCTAAAGAATTTTTAAGAATATTAGTCGACGGCTTGTATACAAACCTCTTATTTTTTGCTTAAATATTTGAATATTATTTACTCATAAACTGTGGAAAATTGTAATTTTTGTCCGTAATAGGTATCGTCGCAAATCTCTTTTGACATCTGCGTCAATGTAATTTCGAATATAATTTGTAATATGAAATCTCTCTCTCTCTTTCTCTCTCACTCAAATTAATTTCACTGATGATTAAGAAAAATAAGATTATGAACACCTTATTTCTTAAAACGTGCATATAAAAATTTATTTAAATACAATTAATAGAGGAGTGAAGCACAAGAGGTTTTTATCTGCAAGACACGATAATTTATCGATTTATTAATCTTGCTGGATAATCGAAAATGCTCATGCCTTGTTTGATTGCAAATTGCACGCTAGTTATATAAGATTTCAAGGCGATATGTGCAGCGGATCTTGGTAGACAAATCACAGACGAGTTGAGGCTAAAACGGCGCAAATCGTGCTTTATCGAACTGCTTAATAAGAGAGGAAAATCGGCGGAAAATCACGTCGACACTGAATATCTTCCTTTGCCATGTCACACTCAAGAATCACCTAATTTCTTGCGGTACGGCAAAGTATAGCGCGATTATTGATTCTCTCTCCTGCCGGATAGATAGTCGAATCGTGAAAGTCAGCTGAACATGGTCTGGCCGTTGCCGCCGCTGTCGTCACCGCCGCGGGTGTATAATCGCGGTTATGTCCGGACACATGACCTACGCCAACCTTCGAATTTGCGAAGGTGAGAACTGCCCGACGTGTAAAACGCTGCCGCGCCAGACAGCATTTGCAGCCGTGAGAGAAAGAAGCTAGTGACTCGGTAAATAGACGCTTTTTTTGCGAAGGCGTTTTATGTGGGTATGTCGGCGTATGTCGGCGAGACGCTCGCATTTACGTACCGGAATGGATTCTTTTTACCGGCATGACATGGCGTTTTGCGATTTTTATGCGGTAACTATTCGGCCTGATGATCGCGCGATCGAAATTAATGGAGAACAAAATACAATACAATCGTCTAATTCATTTTATCACGTTGCAGGAACTGTCTTAATCTTTAATTTTTTTTGGCGAATCAATGCGACCTTAAATCAAACAACTATTGAATTAGAAATTAAACATCATGCCGTAATCGATATATATTCGTAATTATACTTTATAATTATGTAATATAATATTGCGCTCGTTAAACCGGTGCGATCTTAATTAATCTCGTGACTTTGTAAGATAACAGCAAGATATGATATGATAACATTATACGTTAATACTTTCGGAAACATGGAGATTTCAATACAATAAAAGTATAAAAATCAGGATAACGTGAAATCTCACGGACTTATAACATATTTTATTAAAATAACATGGGAAACATAGGAAAATGTATTTAAAAGTCCATTAGATTCTATAATGTTCACATTTCGACATATTAAGTTTGACTTTACTCCAAAATGTTGAAACTTCGTGCATTAATTTATGAAATAAGAAGCAATATAAGAATAGTATTCGGCAAGAGACGACGGCTCTTTTTAGTTTATTTCGGCTCATTTTCCGTCATTATGGTCGGATTTGGATCTCCTTCATTTATCCAGAAGCACTAATGGACTCGTTAAAATTTTGATGGCGCGCGGACTATATTTATGACACGTCAGACCGTCAGGGATACGACTCCAAAATTACATTCCCAAATGCCATCGCTGCTGGCGAGAAGTAATGCAGACGTCGGGAATCGATATAATTCGTTATGCGACCGACTTTATTTTTGCCCAGCCAATTTACCGTAAATGAAACGCGTATCATCGATTCATCGAACTCTAGGCACCAGACGGAAATCATTCTTTCATATAAAAATTGCCCGCCTGTGAGGATTTTAATCGCTCCGTTAAAATTTCCCTGTATTTTCGTTTCATTGTCTGCGTTAATTCTTCGCTAATTTAATTAATCGACTCGGTGAAGACTTCGTTAATGAGATCATGTCATTTCTAATGGCGCTATTTCGAGGCTCGTGTTATAATTGTATTCGGAGGATATAATCGGCGCGGAATGGACAGAACAGGATTTTCAAAGATGGGATAACTCGATGCGAGTGTCTCGTAATAAGATTGATCGGGCATTAATTTGGGCTAGAAAGATTAACGGTTAAAACTTGCGGCGCGGCGTGCCACTGATGCGATGTCATCCACGCTCGGCGCGTTTATTGCACTACTAAAAATGCGCCAAGCTAGCCGTCTCATCGGCTGGATCGTCTGGCATTCGATTAAGATTCGTTCACAACGAGACGACACATTTCTTGTATCTTACTATATATAATAANAATAAATATTATTATTATCAAATGGTTTCGAAAAGATTTTAAAATCAAAAAATTAAATTTATGTAAATTTCTCTCTATGTTGAAAATTTTATAAAACTACTATAATTATATTAAAATCAATTCTATTCAGAATATTTTACAAATAAGATTGTCAAAGAGAAGGAATATATTAGATTAGCTCTATACATTCTTGGCAACTAACTAAAGTTAAGAGGTAATTAATTAAGAGCTAAAATTAAAATTATAGTCAACGTTACAATTTATCTGACTTCATCTAGTAGTGATCATTGATCTCAAAAAAATTCACGCACTTTAGCATAGATCTTTAAAGACAACTATTGTGAATGGACGGTATTGTAACGGGTGAAAATTTTTAGCACTGCTTGTTCGCTCGCTCGCTCGTTCACGCGCACGCGTGAAGAGGAAGGCGCCTTCTCGCTCTCCCACGTGCATATAGATAAAACGGGCAACTCGTTGTCCGAGGTCGGTGCTCAAGGTTGCCGGTGACGTCATTGGTCCTCTTCCTCGAGCCCCCTCGCTCCCCGCATCACTATCTTCCTCGGTAGAGCGTCTGTTCCACGTTCCACGGCTCGGCGGCTTCTCCGCCACCTTCTAATATGACCACTTGGCGTTTACATCCGCGACACGAGGCAGACATCTAACCTAGCCACCGTCGTCTGACCTGTTCTGTCTTGTTCTCCTTTTGCTTCTTCTTCTTCTTCTTCAGCATTTTCTTCTTCTTCTTCTTCTTCTTCTTCTTGTTCTTTCTCCTCATTATAGCTCGCGCGATTGCGCAGTACATGTGACGCGCGCGTGAATCAAACCTCGCTTCGTTTCGTATCAGCCGACGATCCGGTTGTTTTTATTGCTAGGGCAAGGTGGTGAACGGTAGCACCTGCTGTATACTGAAGAGGAATGCCTTCCCTTTCCCTTTCTCCTAGCCCCATTAGGTTAATGAGCTCGGCAGAGTGCCTACCAGGTTTGCATATATTTGTCTTATCGCGGCTAGTTTTAACGACAGCTTGACGCATTCTTGGATAAGCGCATTTTATGAGGTGGATTTTTATTTAAATTATTATCCGATAGATTTTTAATTGATTTGAATTTTTATGAACTGTTTCTATACTATATAAATGTATATGTTAATCAAATCTCAATTAATTTAATTAATCTACAAAATCTTGTACATATTTAATTATTGAAATATTTTTTCATATATATATATATATATATATATATATATATATATATCTTTTGAAATTACTGCTATGACAATATATTAATCTGTACATTGAGAAAATAGGAGAAATTTAAACAAATGCTCTTTAAATCGTTCTTTTTTTAAGTTATTAGATTTGTTCTATTATGGCGTGTATTACGTCGTGTATTACATTAATAAATTGAAATAAATTCGAGATAGCAGGAAAATATAAAAATAGTATCTACTAACGCGCCATCACACAGACGCCAAGTCAGAGATTCAGTTTATTTCGGATCATTTTCGATCGTCATCGTCAGATTTGGATGTTCGTTGCTCATCTAGAAGCATCAAACATTTCACGTTGTATTCTTAATTACGTGGATATATATCGTAAGCATATAAGGAAAAGATATTTGAAATCGAGATAACTGGATCATAAAACAAACGTTTTTAAGAAAATTATATTTTCGACATAAAGGTTCTTAATTCATTGTTATGGTAGTTACAAGTACATAAAAATTTAGATCTATTAAATTTCCTTAGAGATGGCTTAAAAAGTGTAAAGAAAAGATAGTAAAAATTAGTAACAGAAGAGAATCTGAAGAAAGCTGTACTCGTCTCGAAGATAAAATATAACTTGCTCCAACAAGAATGTATAGTATAATTTTTTCCTTAAAAACATGCAAGATAAAAAGTATACTCAAGAAATACAATTTTTAGATTAATAAGCGTTATTTAATTGATTCAATTTAATCCTTGCATTGCAATTAATAGACTGATTAATTCATCCAGATGATATCTTAACCAGCTATAATTCAATCTTGTGTTTTGCAAATTTGTGAAATTTACGTACGGGTGCATCAAGAGCCCGACCGAAGGTCCCGCTGCTGCTTTCTCTCCTCGGTGATTCGGAATCAACTTTTCCCGTGACCTCTTACACACGTAAACAGTGGTGATCTCGCTAGAATCAAGACCTTGCACGATTGCTCTCGGAGAGAGAAGGCGAAAATATCCGCACGGCTGGCCTCATCGCGCTCTCTTCCCTCCGGTCCTCAGTCTGGTCAGCGTGTCTCTCTTCGCGCATGCAGTCGGACCTCGCCGATAAAATTGCAGATAGCAAACGCAGAGGGGAGAGGCGGAGCTCGACATTATTCGTTCTACGTCGCGAGAATGACGCGGCCTTGAGCGATGTTGAGGGAATGCGAAAGCTCGCTCGTTCGCTCGCTCGCTCGCTCGCGCTCGCGGGAAAAGAGTCATCGACGGTGGCGGCGGCGCCGTGGCTGGTTACCAGTTAATTAAGCGCTGGTTAGACTAGGTGCATTTTCGTGCGTGCATCAGTGTGAAATTCAAGTTGCAGCTCGCTCAAGTTTCCCTTGCGGATGATATCTCAGTCTTGAAATTGGTAAATAGCAAACGAAAACAAGAGTACTTGAAGGGTGGTCTTCTCTTTCTCTCCGGAACGAAATATCGATAATTTGATACATCTTGAAGAAAAAGGCAAATTTAGTGCTTATAACGTGATATTTTTTTATCGGAAATTCAAATGATATCTTCTCAACAAAAATATTGAGATCGGTTAATAGTTTTTAAACTGTGATTAATTGAATAGAAACTTTTAAGTTTTGCTCTTTGGAATAACATTGTAATTTTCTAGTTCTAGTTATTCTAAGTCATGGTATGAATTGCTTTATTGCGATACAAGACAGTACTGATTACCTCAAGTCCAAATTGAAATGCTACTGGTTGTATTAATTAAGATGCACATCGTTTGAGTTTTAGATATTATAAAATTGCTATTATATATATTTACTATTTTATTATATTTTTAATTATGCTAATATACATCATAGAGTGACTTGTAATTTTTCTTTCAATAAGTACAAGTAAGTAAGACATTAATCATTTCACTTCCAAGTCACGGAAGACGCTAAGTATTTCAATTCACATTTATAAAAATGATATTTTAATTTTAAATTGCATCATGACCGTAGCTATTTTAATAATCGCGTCAGTATTATAAAAAAACGTGTTGGATAATCGAATAAGAAAAGTGGAAAAATTTAACAGCGAGAGAGATTAGTCTTTCTTTTTTCAATTAATTTTTTTCTATTATGATAGATGGAAAGATTCAAGAAAAAAATAAAAGAAACAATTTGTAGAGAAAAATATATTAAATAAGTAATTCAGTGCAAACAAATTTTTATAAATTGTGCCTTGATGATATTTAATTTTCATAATTAATTTTATTCATAATTAATTTTAATTTTAAATCTCTTAAACAGTCTCTTAAACGTGATTCATTGAGGGTTATAACACTATTTAAGCTAATTGATATGAACAATACACATAATTAGTATCCTTACACGGAATTTCAACAGTAATATCAATAATTTAGAATTTAATAGTCTTAAATTGAAAAAAAAATTCATTTAAAGTCTGATTGTGAGATACATTTTAAATATACATAAATATGTATCGCGCGGGATAAATCTTCGCTTGGGGAATCGAAAGGTTAACAGCAGCTATGATTGACGTCGGTCGGCATAACCGGTCCTAGACACGCTGCTCGCTCTTTCACTCGCGCACGCGTGAGCTCCGTTCACGCATAATTTTCCGATCGCGCGTACATACCTGCGTACGCAGATACGTGTCATGTGCATATGCACGCCTAGATGCGTGCACGCGTGGGTTTCACGCCAGGCTGCACGGATTCCTTGAGAACGCACGTGTGAGGCCGTCGTCACTGTCGCGCAAAGGTCGTTATCGAGATTGCGGCTTTTGTAACGCAAGTGTAAGTTACGCAATCGCTCGCTCGCTCGCTCACTTGCACGATCGCACGATCGATTGGTCGCGCGATCTAGCTCGTTGTTTAACGGCGATATGATACACATATACATACAAATATGTGTATATAAGTTTATATTTATATAAATATATATGTATATAATGCCTCGTGAAAGAACAATCCTTAATTTTCTGTCGTATACATGCACGTATATTTGAGTATATGCACAAAGTGTGTATCGTACATTATACATTCTGAAAAAGAATAACGAAATACATTTGCAGAATTGGACGATCTTCAGCGTGACTGTGGACTAAATTTATATTTTAAAAAGAAATCCGTGCTAAAATTAAAATGGACTTGGGCAAATTATGAACTTTATCATCAAATGGCATCTAAAATGAATACTTCTCGTAACTTGCGAAATTAAATGTCAATGACATTTAATAAAATGAATTTTATAAATTATGGGTTTCCTCCTTTTTGTATTGAAATCTTCGTTTAAAAATATCATCACTAGGCACGTGGATCGTACGTATCTCTTTTCTAAATATTCGTAATTTATTTATCTATGATTAAATTACTTGATAAATATGTATGCATTTTTTGCATTTTAATGTTATATCTACAGACACCGATATATTCCCATTCGCTTTAAATCAAGTCTCGTCTTTGTATGAGATATTAAGTCGTATATCTTAATAATACATCGACATGTCTGATTTGATCAGTTTTGCACCTCTACGAGGTGCAAAAAAGCGCCGGAAGGTTAACAGTTTGCATTGAGTAGTCGTCTTTTTTTTGTGCGCGCTATCGTACCCTTGCCTTCGATCATTATATAATCAGTCGAGAATCTGATATTACCACGCTGATAGACAATTATACGAATAATTTTGTCGAAAGTTGATATCTATCATTTCTAATGTCTTTCAATTTCATAATTTTATGAAAAGAAAGTTTGGCTGCCAATCCTATTTGTATTTAAAAGATGTGAAATATGTGTGTAATTATGTAATTCATGTGATTAAAATAAAATTAAAAGCATAATTGTCTCCGTTCCTTTTTATCCCTAGTTTTTATTATTTTTGATATTTATTTTTACAATTATCTAACATATTTTTGCTGTATCTAACGAGTCTGCAAGTCGTTTATGTGAAAATAATCGAGATCAAATTAAATAGGTATTCCAGATGAGTTTTTCAGAACTGCGCGGATCTAATTATTTTAAACTTTTTCCCGCGGAAATTCGCGGCAACGCAACATTTTCGTCAAAATTATAGTTATAAATTCTAGATAAGCCAAGTGTATTGCGTGCCATTTAAATAATAGTCAAGTAGAATCTTCTGAAAAGAAATATCTAATGACGAGCTCATCTTCGGCATAAGCTACAGATTACATCGCTGCCTAATGAATCTCGCGTGAGTTCTCCAACCAATTATTTGAGGAAGGTCTGAAACGGAAGTAACATCAGCGATAAAGACCAGCTCGCGATTACTACGACGTGATACTGCATTTAAATTGAACATGCATTAGAGTAACAATTCGCTATTGCTAACAAAAAAAAGACAAAGTATGGTTGAATTTCTGAGTAGAGATAGCGTTGTTCTTTTTACGTCACAGTGATAAATATAAAAATACATAGTTATGAATATATATATATATATATATGGATATCATTCGTACACAGCTCATAAGTATTTATTATTCAATTTAATATTATTCATAATTATTACAAAATGTTATTCACTTTTGCTCGTTCTATTTAATTGTTTCGCTTAGCTGTTTTATTTAATAAAATTAAATACTCGCGTATGTATTGATCGGCGAGAATCGGTAAGATGTGCGTTTGCGTAATGAATCACGCTCGTTCAAATTGATCGAACACGTTCGCTGCCATAATATAATAAATGCACTTGCAGAGACTTGTATTTAAACGTATAGCGATCGCAATATCCATGGCAACAGCATCATCGATCTTTATGGAATTTTTTATAAAGCCACCCTTATGCGTAGTCACACCGCTCAAGTGCGTTTACGTAATGCGTGTACATGCATATACATGACACGGTGCAGCCATATGTAGATGCCCGTGTGCCTCGTACGTGTGTATAATGTTCTCGATATGACGTATTTTTTTCTGGTTCGTAAGAGTATAATATTAAACACCAAATTGAGAATAACGCTGAAAATTTGCACTCAGATTTTGTCCACTAGACGTCTTGATTCGTGACTGATTAAAAGCTAAAGAAGAGAGCGTAAATAATAAAAATTTGATTTTACTTAGTTTCAAATCGATTCCAAGATTGTAAACCTCAATAGAATTTTAAATCTAGTTTAATTTTATTTGATTTTAAATTAAAAAGAATTAATTTTATATTAGCAGTTAAATAGGGGAAGAAAATGATCGAAAATAGAATTCGAAATGCAAAAACGCGTGAAGTTTGAGACACCTTTTATGTAACCGTATGTATGGTTGTAAATGCGTAACGTAATACCCGACAATTTCTGCGTTTCATGCTCGCTCGTTACTATCGATACTGGCGCTACTGACGACAGCGTTTCTCAAAAAATCCTTAACGTGATTTAACGGGAAAAGTTATAAATGGCAATAAATATTATGAATAATATATAAACAAAAATGATTTCCTAATAGATATGAAAAAATAATTTCCTTCTCAGAAATAGGATAAATAATACGGAAAATTTTTCAATTTATCACATGATAATTATTTTTGCTTTTGCGATTAAAAATGTTTTTAAATATTTTCAGAAAACTGAATAAAATATATTTAAATTTATATTTGTTTTCTATGCATTTATATAATATTATGTTTGCAGAATTATACAATGAATAAAAAGTTGCAATTTGGATATTAATTTTTAATGACATTTTCGTTGAGTATAGAATCTACACAAAGTTTCACAGTTTTTAAATTTGAAAAGTATTTTTAAGAAAGCTTGCTCTAAAAAAATTTTGCATTCAGATCCCATTAAATATGAATCGCTCGCAAATACGACATGGTGCGCGCATGGTAAAATTTGTGCTTTTGAATGTTTATCGTGAATTGAGAAGCACTGGATCACGGCGTGTCCCCGGCTCCTTTCACTTTGAATCTCCTTTTAGTATAGGTGGAAACATCTACCGTTACCTATGCCTCTTACGCCAGGTATGTGCCCGCGTGCCATAAAAGCGGAGCACCGAGGTATATATATGTAAAGATGAGCATCTCTACAACAGGTGCTCAGTTTCCATGGACGCGGAAGTGCGTCGTTTCCCGACGCAATGTGGGGAAAAATTCTCGGCATCTCTATCGCGCGTGATCTTTCGGTCGGGATTTTTTCTCCCCGAGACGAGATCGAGATCGACGAAAGTAAAAATAACCGGGAAAAAAACGCGCGACAAAATGACGAAAATTTCAATATCATTATTTAAATTTATTGCGCACGAGATTATCTTGACCGCGAATTATCTTCCGTGTTCTACGAGTATTTATAATTTCGTATACATTTTATGTTTGGAAAATATAATGATAAATTGTGCTTTTTATTTACTTGTAATTGTATTATTTTTATTTATTGTCGCAAAGTAATACTGATTTAATTAACTTGTATTTATTTTAAATTACGTAATTTATAATGCAAATTGTCACAACAAATTTCAATCGAAAATAAATTTAGAGTAAAATAATAATCATTTTCATAATTATATCTCTAGAATGAAATTTCTTTCGTCGACTTTCTATTTTGTGATATTTAAAAAAAATTTAATACTTATTATCTTTGACTGTTCGGAAATGTTCTCGACGTGCTTCGTGTTAGATCCGAGCCTGTCTCGAGTTTGCATGCGTTTTCGCATTCCTTTCGGTGTTCCTATTATATCTGTTAATTCCGTTCTTTTTTTTTTCGGACGGTATTTCCGCGGTATTTTACACGCCCAATATCGAACATCCACGGTGTTTATTCCCTACCATGAATGAAAAAACACCCGGAATAAGAATGTTGCGTGTAAGCGTTATTTATTAATAAATAAATAAATAAATAAAGTAGTATTGCCGCAATTTTATTTGAATTTTATCCGTTTTTATTTTTCGCGGAAAATACGCGAAAAAAAATGGCCGCTTATCAGAAATCAAATATGCGATGCACTTTGGTAGGCACATCAGCGATGCGTTTCGCTGAATCGATTTGCTTCGATAAATTTCTACGCTGCGCGCATAATTTGATGCGCGTTTCGCTCTGTCATATCCGAAGAGTTATCGTTTTACTGTCCCGTTGCGTTCTACAATCTCTCTACAGAATTCCATTTCTTAGAAACTCGTCGTATTTAGTAGAATTACACGTTCGCTCGGAATGATTTAATTATTCTACTAAATGTCTTGATTAAATACGGGTTTTTTATGTATTTTTACTAATGCATTCTTGTTAATGCATTGCTATAACATCAATATTATCTTGTTAACATACACGCTTTTTTTATTATGCATAATTTATTCTACGAGTTACAATGTTACGAAGTTTAAAAAAAAAACTTGTTTGAGCACACTACTGCATAATATTAATTACATATATATATGCGCACGTGGATTTTTGGCAAGTCAACTTTGAATCACTTGCCAATATTAGAAGTGACGAATTAATGAAGTCAAGTTGTATTTATTAATATTAAATAAACACACTGAAAAAAATTCTGGTTAAAAACGGACGAATCAGAAAGTCCTAAAAAGGATCGATCAAATATTCTGGTTATTATAATAGATTTTTAGGTTATTATAATAGATTATTATAATAGAAATTCTGGTTTTATTATAATAGAAAATCTGGTCTTATTATAATAGAACTCAATACTTTATAACTTATAATAATTAGAATTCCTATTATAATAACCAGAATATTTGATCAATCCTACAAGATTTTCCGATTCGTTCGTTTTTAACCAGAATTTTTTTCAGTGCAATATATATTTAATTTTTTTCCTTCTTTATTTTATATTTCGAATCAATTTTTCTCTATGATGTACGCCGAATAGCGCAATCGCTTCCGACAGCAGGAAGTCTCGAAAGCAATGGAATGCCTTACTCAGCTTCGTTTCAGTGACAACTAGCATCCAAGCACCACCCAAGGCGTCGCGTCGTTGTTATTACGGTCACTATCAATCCGCTTCTGCGTAGCGCATTCCTCATGGAATGTACACGTGGACCGAGAGCAGGCATTTAATACTATCAATCTCGGCGGGGACGTGCCGCGGCCGTACGAACGTGCGGTTATGCGGAAGGCATTGACGTACGATTCTTTCCATCGTCACGCGCGGGGAATCGGCGCGAGGGGTTTTCGGATAGCCCGCACCCTGACGGAATCGTCATCCGACGATAGTGCGTTATGACGCAGCCGCCGTTGCCGCGCTATCGATATCCATTGTCGCGGCATGCATTGTGCCGCACCGCATCTGCCTGTCGATTGCGACACGCGCCTTGCGTCTTATCCCGCGATATGATGACAGACCGGACGCAACCGGGCGTTTCGCACGCATTTGGCTCACCCCGCACACTCCCGCCTTTATTAAACAGCCGCCACCCCCGCTTTCACCCCGTTGACGGCCCAACAGGCAAATCCCGGAGGGCAGCTGGCCGCCCCCGGATAGCGGTTTTATACGAATTTTGGAAAATGCGTTCGGGAAAGGGTTACTGTGAGGGTTACATATCGGGAAGAAGCGTAAAGTCGACAGATGTCGGGGTCGAGACGCATCGATTAAGCGCGGAGGCTGGAGTGACGTATATACCGGGTGATTCTGTATTGCAGGATCTCAAGACGCGGACCAGAATGGAAGTCTCTGGAATAATATTTCTTCGAATAATAATTTATATAATTGAATGCAATGAGAGAAGATAACGTATTATTTTCCATATAACTTCCCGTAATTTATGACATTTCAAAATATAAAAATGAATAAACAATTTTGAAGATTTATTCCTTCATGAATTTCGTTCGATTGAATTCATTAAAGGAATATATTTGGATCTTTGAATTTATTTAAAGGCAAAAGTATTATTCGTAATCTTAGGTTAAGCTGTTTCTCTAATTCTACATACTTGCGTTTCTCCAGCGCGTTTCAAATTTTTAGCATAGAGATCTTCTTTCAAAATTCTTTAATGCATCACGATTGACGCGTATTATACTGAAAGAACCGTCCGTCTGCTGTTGGAGATGATCTCGGGCCGCGCCACCGTGTATACGCGTTTTTCTCGTGGCCGCTTTCACGCGGCGACCAGCCCTTTCTCTGCCTTTCCTGCGGAAACGTTTCTGCCGTGCGACCGCGGAGCACGCTTCGGGGGTTCGGCCGCGCGATGAATGGCCGGGATTTTTGCATAAAGGACGCGCACGGCCCGGTGGTGCAGGGCGCTGCACTACGTCAGTTTCAGAATTAATCCGAACAGCCGCTCTCTCACGTTTCGTTGAGCGTGGGAGAAATCGGGACGACCGATCATCTTTCGCCTCGGCGATGACAATCGGCCATCTCGTTCGAAATACGCGAGTCACGCAACGTGGAGCACCGAGAAGGGCCGAATGAATGACGACTGTACATTTTCAGCGGATTATCTTACAAATCTGCTGAGAGCGTCGCGACATTTCTTCTGCGATTACCTGCGTTCGATACGCGAACCCTTTGATTAATACGCGCGCAGAAATTAATGCACATTACACTGAAAAAAAAAAAATTCTGGTTAAAAACGGACGAATCGGAAAATCTTGTAGACATGATCAAATATTCTGGTTATTACAATAGGAATTCTGGTTATTATAAGTCATAAAGTATTGAGTTCTGTTGTAATAGCCAGAATTTCTATTATAACAACCAGGATATTTGATCATGTCTACGAAGATTTTCCGATTCGTCCGTTTTTAATCAGAATTTTTTTTTTTCAGTGTATATTCCAAGTATATATCTAATTATATTACCATTTTAACGCACTTTATTTTCGCGAAGAATGAAGTAACGATTTTTGTAAAGTTTTTGTCAACATTGTAATAATTTGTTTAAATGGATAATAATTGGAATCAACGAATTAATATTGAGAGCCGCAATCGAGGTTCATGCTCTTTTCAACGTTTCTATCGCAATTATTATCTAGTCGAGCGACGAAACGTATGTACAATAATATTCGCGCAAATTGAACCGGTTCGGTTTTGCCATACTTTATCGAGGTTGCCGGCGTGTGTCCCTATTAAAATTTAGCGGCCGAGTAACAGGCATAGCTTGCGCCGTATAACCTCGAAATAGTTCGTTTATATGCAAATACAATGGGTGATACAACGGCGAGCGAGTGATACGCGAGAATGGTTTGCGCAAACCCACATGATAGTATACAAATGATAAAATTGCATCAACCATAATAATCGCGCATGCGCTTGTATAATATTCACTGCCATAAGTGCTCGATCATCATCACTTTTTGTTCACCTCGGACTGGTTAATATCGACGTTTACGCCTCGCATGATCGTGTCACGCGGCGCTAAATCTGCGTGTATTTACCCGCTGCATTTACTCCGTGCTAGTGCGCGGGGAAAGAGAGAGAGAGAGAGAGAAAGAGAGAGAGAGAGACGAGTTCGTGAAGGCGCGTTTCTATATCGCATCATGACAAGCACCAACAAGTTCTCGATGAATCTCTCGACAAATAAATTTGAATGCCGCGAAATTTATTGGCACGAACGCTCTTATCTGTAGCGCGGAGATGCAGGCAGCGAGTGATAAGACAATTATAATTTTGATAGCCTGAATCGTAAGGTATCGCGGTACGTGCCACTCGTACGAACTTTCGTCACTCGAGAGTCTCAGTCTTTTCGGTTCGTTTTTCTTTTAAGAACATGCCTTTGGAATTTTAATCTTGAGAAATTAATAATTAGGTGAGAGAAACGTGTCTTCCATCTTCTGTCTGCCCGTCTCAAATTATCGCATTTTTTTTTTGCGTCGTTGAGATGAATATTTTCTTCAGGAGTCTGTTTCCGTATTTTTTTAATTCCTATTAAATCTTTTGCTCTTTTCAAAGCTGAAGCTGACCAGTGAAAAATTATTTTATCGTGAGATAGAATTTTGAAAAATTATTCCGGGAGGACGGAAATAATTTCTCGAAGACGCGCTGTATTGCGCGTTCGAGACCTTATGACCTACTACGAAACCGCGCAACGTGCAATTTGTCGCAGCGTGGTGTTATCGGTGAAGTGCACAAAGCGCGAGTTTGCATAGTTTATTCCGTTTCCAAACGAAATCAGTGAAAGAGAGAAGGAGAAAGCGAAGGGAGAGAAAAAAAAAAACAGTGCGCCGATAGTATGCGCATTAACGCGAAAAGCAATTCTCTCTATTTGTCATTAAACGACCATCTCTTGCGATGGCTAATGTTTTAAATCGGAAGATCTAACCGATCATCGGCCGTCCCGATCTTGTTCAGCTCCTAGTAATTTTTCCTGCACCGTGTACGCTAGCGCCGTTGCATTATTGATGAGATAATTGACTCGCCATATTTATCATGCACAATATCGTGCGGCATAGCTCGCGTTAAGTCTTTTAGCGCCAAAGACTTTATTTACGAAAAAAATCGGATTTTTTTAGAAATAATTTTTTTCTTTTTAATATCGTAAAAATGTTTACAAAATCTGTACAATAAATAATGTAATATACTATAAAAATTATGGTAAAATTTTGTGAGCAGCAATGAAATCGCATTAAAAGTAATTATGTAATATGTACATTAAAAATAGTTGATAGAAAGAGAAAATAAAATGTCAGTAAAATTGATAAATTACGAAAATAGTATATACATATAATGAACTACATCGTATGGAAAAAAACTAGCATTTCCTACGAAGAAGTGAGCAATTATACGAGCGAATAGCGAGTGACTATAAAATTATAGACGGAAAAACATGGTCGTTTAATAGGGTTTGCAAGAGGGTTAATGACATTGCGACAGATTTTACAGCGCCGAGCAGAGGAGACTCGATCGCGAACGCGACCGCAAAGACACCAATTAATTCGTTGTAAATGAGAGAATACAATCCTGCATCGCGTTCGAATTTTCGGGATATTAATATCGCGTTTTAATACGCGACGCACATACAGAGCGACGAAGCGCTACACCGTTGTGTTGTATAGCGACGATTCGAAGGTTAATATTGTAATATTCATATTTTATGCATATTGCGCGACAGCGGCGGATATTTCTGTGATGTTGTAACGATACCCAGCTCCACGATACATTGCGAAAATCTAGAAATAAAATATTTAACGGCGCAAAATTCATTCGCTTTATATCCAAATCATTTTCGAATAAATTATTGCTAGGATGAGCCTCAATATTATATATTCATCGTTATAAATATATCATAAATATTCTTATTATTTAGTCCTTAAACTCAGACATGCATAGATATGATTCTAAAAGCAATAGATAGCGCCGTGTGTATGAATAAATTTCGAGTCATTTTATTTAAGAATCGCTTTCGAGCGATTAGCCATAGCGCTGCTCGCATTGTCCGTTTCCTCAAACATTTGGAGGACATAATCGCGCTGCGATAGATGAAGCTGTCAGGGCTATTCTTACCACTTCAGGATTAAGAGAGCTTATGGTAATCGCGGCTTGGCAATCGATCCTCCGCATCCACGCACCCTTCTTCTCGTTCTCGCCGTTTCCCGGCTTTGTGCTTGCAGATAATTCGATCGGTTATATCGCGGCACGCACACGTACGACCAAGCGTCGCGCCAAGCGTAATACATTATTTTATCGCGATAAGTATCGCTCGGGATTTTTCCGCCTTCGATGCATATATGCGGAACAAAGCGTGCGAAACCATACATACAGATCAAAATAGGACCGTAAATAGAAATCGGAGGAAAAGAAGGAGAACCAAGATTTTCCTTTCTATTCTTCTGCCATACCTATAATTCTGGAATGTGAAATAATCACCAACACTTGGAAACTCGTGTAACCAATTTACTTTCTGGCATTTTCCGCAAAAGTCGCGCACACTTTTCAATTGTGAAGAAATTAAGACTGCCGCGAAAACGTTGTCTTTCCAAAAAAACACTCTACATGGACCTTTCTTCCTTGCTCTCTTCTTATTAAGAGAACAGTAATCCTTGTACTTCACCACTCGAGAGAAGTAGCGGTCCGTGGCGATGCTAATTTTCTTAATTCCATGGTGCTTTATAGGACAGTAAAAATAAAGAAAATACGATCAAGACAGAATTGAGTTGAGCTGCACGCGACGGAATTAATATACCCAATCTTAACAATTATTGGGCTTAGATTTACGAAGTTTCTAAAGAACGGAAGAGTGGCTCTTTCGGAGAAGTGCTTCCCCCGAAGATCGTCGACCGCTTTATTAGCATCCTCTAACGCACACGCTTGCGAATCGCACACTTCCCACGCAATGTGTTCCCACCGTTTACTTCATTCGCTCTTTTGTTCTTCATCATCTTCTTCTTCCTTCTCTTTTCCTGCTTCTTTTGGCACGCTTTGTCGAAGAAACGTCTCCACCCGCAGGGAGCCTTTATGCAAATGCGAAGTCTTTATGCACGCCCAGTTTTGAGTTCCTTATTATGCTCCTTTTCTTGCGTCATAATCAAAAATTTTATGGCCCGCCTGCCCACTCTTCACACACATGCACATACTTATGCGCAAATGAAGTTCCTGCCACAAAACTGCATTGAAAACGCCTTGAAAACGCGAGGATAAAACACATTGGCGCATTCGCGGTTCTTTTCGAATGCTAGTGGCCAATATGAGTCAAATACAATTTTGGGATGCATAAAATGCCATCATTTGGCAACACCGTATGTTGTAGATATTAGATAGATAAAATTATATAGATAATATTCTAATCTACAACAAATCCTTTGTGAATTTTTTGCAATAAATGCCAATAACTGAATGGTTGTCGCCTAACATTTATTAAAAGTATATAATTATAATATATGTCAATTTTGCTTAAAAAAAAATGGAATTTTAATTAAATCCTTCGTAATTTTTAAAGTTACATAATTAAACGTACTGATAATTAAATCTTGAATTATAATAATAATAATTTAAATTTGAATATTAATTTAAACATTATTACTGTTGAGTGAGAAAGTAGATAATTTATTATTTTCAGCTCTAAAGAACTCAATTTCTAAAATAAAAATTTTTGAGTGTAAAAAGTTGTGCAATTCTTTAAAAAAATTTAAATCAAGAAATTATAAAATGAAAGACTTCCGTAATATAATATTATAATGAAAAATATGTTTTAAATAATATATATTGAATATTTCTCATTTTACTATTATAATGCATTAATAATTTTATTATTATAATTACTATTAATTAAAATATTAATTACATATTATTACGTGTATCATGTTGTTTTACAAAGTATTGTATGTTTTGCAAAGTACCCTAATGTCGGTTACTTCACATTTTTTACACCGGTAGACTCTCGGGGAGACGTCTATTTTGGTTGTGCACGGCAGACTCGTTAGACTATCACGTTGCAGCAAAAGCGGAGACGATGAGGTATAGGCGAGTTCGGCACGGCAGAGTAGAGTTAAGAAGATTAGGAGAGTGGTCAGCGAAGCTTCAGCTAACGCCATTACGATTAAGAATGCTTCATTATGTACGAGCTGACCGATTATGGCCGTTGACCGCGCTACAACAGAGCTACCTTGTACCATATCGAGTAGTAGTTCGTTAAACATCGGGGATGAGAGTCTATTATGCAATTAACCCACGTCGAAGAGCACTCTCTCTTCCCTTATTCCTTTTTCGACGACTATATCTCCTGCCCTTTTTTCCACGTATCCGTTACAGTGCCCATTCGGCACGGGATATTATTATGATATAACATTTCCCTCTCGCTAAGCTTTTCTATATTTTTATAATTATATTATACGTATTTAATGTATAAGATATTCTGCGATTGACATCAAGTAGATACGCGGGCATTAAATCAATTCGTGCAAATTTTCAAGTCAATTTCATTCGGCGAAAATGTTTCCAAGACACTTGAAAAAATAGATAATGAAACATCGGTTGTTATAAAATTTTAAGTGGCCTTTTTAAAAACAAGAATTAAAAAGTATCGAGTCACGAGTATCGAGAGATTGATTTGAATAGGATATGCGCAACACAATTAGCTCTAATCTTGAAATTATTTCCAAAGCAAGTTTATCGATACAGCGTGGTGTGAATTAATGGATAGGCACTCTTTAACAGCCCCGTTCCCTCCAGGCCACTAATTATATTAACACTAATATAAAATCCGTGCTTTATGCGCGTGTCCGCGCGAATGGAAACATTTTAATTGGTTGACTACCCCCAGGGGAGAGTTGCAAAAGAGAGCGCCGTGCCGCTAATTTCCGTCCTCGTCTAATACTTCCTACCGCTCCTTTACAACCATCTCGTTTCTCATTGCTGTCGGAGGCGAAAAGGTGGAGGAAAGCTCAATGGCTACCTAGACGAGAAAACAGGTAGGATATCACGATCCGGCGATGCACTCGAAGAAGGATGCAACTAGGGGAAAAAGCCCGAATGGAAGCGACGGGGGATGCGAAAGGGGGAGGGGGAGGGAGTTAGCGTCACCGCGAGAGACCGATGCTAATTTGCTGCGTATTACGCGAGGTTTACACTACCCATCCCTCGCTCCTTTCAGACCTTTATGGGTCTCTCTCTCTAGTTGCGACCAACTGCCTATCTTCATTTCTACTTGCGCGGAAGAAGCGAGGATAGCTTTCATCGTCTCGTCATCAACCTACTTGAACGCGACGCCGCGATTCTGGGATTTTCTTTCTACACTTCCAATACCAAGAAAATCTCGCGCAAACTTTATATATTATGAAGCAATAATTCTTCAAATTAAGAACGAACGATACGAGAAGAATTTTGACAAGAAAATACATTTTTAGATATATCGAAAATATATATGAATATATTGATACTAATAATAATTTTTAAGTGTTTAATTGTTAGCTTCCTCCTGTCCTCATAGTACAATTGACACGATACGAACGATATTAATTATATAAAATTGATTGATTACATGATTGATTTGCGACAAAAATATAAATAGTGAAATATATTATACTATGTTATATAATAATAATAAATAATGAAGATTTAAATCTTTCTATTTGTTGTGTCTGAATAAGCAAAATTTCATCTCTTATTTATCTTCTAGAAAAACTTTAACGTAAAGTTGCTGATTTATTCAATTATGCATCAATGATGACACATTTTAAAAAATATTGCCAGCAGAAAAAGATGAGATACTGAATTTCCAAAATATCTTGTCGCAATATTTCCGTAACACCTTGTATATCCAGTGTGAACGTTCGCTGTGATTGTACGAGTGCATGAATCGACATGATAAAGAACGCGATGTTACGAGGATGCACCCGGTGTATGCGAAAGCTTCGAGAACGTGAGGTGAAACGCTGATTGAGAGGCGCTGCCTAGCAACTGGTGTCCTCGCAACCTTTTTCCCCTCTCCCTTCTCTCTCTCTCTCTTTCTCTCTCTCTCTCCTTCCATCCCGTTGCAACCCTCTTCTGGCTGCCGTTCATCCCCTTGCTTTGCAGTCCCGATGTCACCGTTTCCATTTCCACGAAAGCGAACGACGCACCCGCGAATTCACGATGCACCTTTCCTCTCTACGCGCAAACGACGCGAATTCTCGGATAGGATAAACGATACTCTTATTAACGATTTAAATGATATCTGTAGTAAAATGATTGATACGTAATCCATTAGACATAATAGGTTTATTAACATGTGATTGAAATATCTGACACTTTTACATCATTATACTAGTGAATAATTCTTGAATTTATTCTTGTTTCTGATATATTCTCTACATGGTTGTTTTAAATATGATTATATTATAAATCAAATTAAGACAATATAATCGAATTGTATTTCTTATAAAGCAATATAAGAAACAGAGTTCCAAAGATATGAAAAACATTAGTTTAATAATTGTAGCAATTGATTAATCAAGTTGGTAATCGTTTGTTCTCCGTTAATTCGTTGTCGTTTAAGCATCTTTCCTTTCTTTTATTAACTTGATGTAATATACAATTTTCTGCGTGCTGTCAATGGAGTATTCGAAAAGTTCAAAGCATTCGAAGTAAGTTCATCCATTACGCAGTTCATCCATTACGTTATCCGATGCCGATTTTTTTCCGTCGGTATTTACTTTCCCGTACTTTTCACCGTACTGATTCAATATTTTTCGACGTGCGTACATGTTTTGCGCTGCGTATGTTCATTTCAATAATTAGATAAAACGCGCGAATTAAAAGTAATTAAAATGGATCCCGGCGAACATGGCCGCGCATTCGACAGAGATTAATAACGATTGATGCTACACTTGTAATCATAATTAAGTATGGATGAATCATATCCGCCGCAGGAATGCAATAACGTTTTGTGTAATGGAGATGGCAAAGTTGATTGGAACATATTTGATGGATTTTACGTGCTTCGCTGATTGGAGCGGGCTATGAGCTCGCGCACGAAAATTGTATGTTTCCCTCGTACAATGGGAATCCGAATTCATAATTCTTCCGATTAATGCGCATTATCATCGAAACTCGTCAAAATTCCGAGATGCGAGAGTAAAATATTCAGACCTGAAAGTACGATTGCCGACGATATCAGCGAGACGAGAGCTTCTCAGATATTTATAATAATATTATTATATGATAGCGCTATTAAATTATAATATAAGCATGCAGTAGTATTTTGCAATATCGAAAAATTTCGATTAATAAACTCCATTAAGAATGCTATGAAGAATTATTTTTGCATATTCTACATTATATTATGTATATTTCTCGTACTCATTTTAATCTAATTTATTGATTATATTTAGGTTTTTTCATATTATATACTTAAATTTTTATTTTAATGATTTTACAATAATATAAAGAATTTATTTAAAATACAGTTTTATTTATTTATTTCTACGTATATATAGTTAGTCTGTGAAGTAAAAGTTTTTCAAAATCATTAATGAGGAAATATTTTTAAATATCGGATTAATTTATTAAATTATTTTAATAAATAACATAAAAAAAC